>CAIGQV010019090.1:2065807-2134409 GCA_903798115.1 Danio jaintianensis
TGCCATAGTCTGAGATGGGCAATACAGGGGCCAATGAGCCAGGAGCGATTTATGTGTCAATGTTCTTGAACATGCATTTATATACGAACGCTACACCAATAACATGCATTTCAGAAACTAAATGTGCAAAACAAACACCATCACTGTGCATCTAATGGTTCAAATCTAACTATACTTAGAAATCAAGCCAAACCAACCATAGGCATGTTAAAAATTATGGCTAATTGATTTGTAAACGCATTGTTTACCTTCTTCGGTGATTTGATGGTGTCTCACGGGCTCGTTAAGGCTGCATGGGCCGCTAATCGACTCACTGTCCCGGTCTACCTACAATATAACAAACCCAAGGATCAATACATTTAGATTAACCTCTGCTTTATACACTTACAAAGGTTAGAAAGTCGTCTATGCAAAAGCGAGAAGTCGAAATTTGCCTGCTGATGCGAGTTTGTGTGACCATTGATTTTGTGTAAACCGCTAGCAGCCTGCGCTACTTTCTTTGACAGAAAAATAAACAGCTTTCAAAGGGGGTTTGCGAGCTGTTGTCTTCACGTTAATCCATCCAACTCACCCTTCCAGCGAGAAGCGTTCTCCGTAATAAAGTGGTGGCGTAAAATCCGAGCGAAACTGATTATTCGCGAGTGGGTAAAAGTCGATTTAAAACAATATTTTCCTTCCCACTGTAGCCGAATTACAGCAGCAGACGACGGCCTCCAACGCGCGCAACCTAATCTTATTGCACGCAACGCGATCCGCGCTCTGCATAAGCCCCGCCTTCCAAACTTCCATTGGACAACCCGACAGCCAGTCATAGATAAGCTCTTCATCGATAGGATAATAAAAACGTCACTCTTTATCAAAATTGAATATGCAAACTAGGGTCGATTTTTATTGGCTAATCAGGTTGTGTCTTCTAATCAGCGATGTTTAGGTTGTGGAAGGAGGCAGTGGTTTGTCGATGCGCCTGTCCATCTATTGACTTCATAATAGAGTCTCACTGAAATGGGTGGAGAAACCGCCTCTAAATAACATTACTATGAGATTGTGAGGTGTGTGTTCATCCGCCATTCAAGCTCGCTAAAAATAAAGCTAAAACATTTCATACGCTTGTGCTGATGGCCACGTGCGATCTTTTGCTGTAATAAAACACGAGCCAAAATGTTTAAAATTCACAAGTCTTTTCAACAGGATTTTGATATTTTGGGGAAATTGGAGGGATGGGAAATATATAACTTTTACAAAAAGAAAGGTTATGGAAGACATACTAGCGATAAATAATGTCAAGGTGTGTTGTAGACGAAGGTGAATTAGTGTGAATTGTGATGTATGTGTATTTGCTGGCGAAACACAAAGCCCACATCACAGATTTCTTTTAATAACATGAAGCATCGCCAGTTCATGTCACTAGATGCCGCCATTGTCTATTATTGGATTGTTGCTACCTGTTTTTGTCAATTTTCCATTGCAATTCTGACATTAAAGAAAAACAAGAACTTATAATCAGATTTTCTTTCAGTTGGCAAGTTGCCGTAAAAGTTGGATATCAATCGAAAAGAAAAGAGGAACAAAATAAAAGAAAAAAGACGAAATAAGTTACATAAAGAAATGATAAAATAGTATATTAAAGAGTATTTAAGCCAGGTACAAATTCTAGAAGTATGTTGCTTTATTATTAGTAGATAATGAACTATAATTTCAGTTCATGATGAGAACAATGTTAGATTTGTAGTTTTGTGTTTATTTACAGTTACGCATGTATGCACGTTGCAATAACACATCTAAGAACTTACTTTGAAAATATTCTATAATACAATATGCTTAAAAAGACCAAGAAAAATCACTAAATTAGCCTACATTTTGAATGCATATTATGCCCAAAATTTGGAGTTACAGAACATTCCTAAATGTGCAATGAGTTAATATTCAGTTTTTCCTCGTCAAGAGCAGTGCCAGCAAATGAAGTTGTACAGCAGGGGGTTATCGTTTCATTCTTTTATTTTATTCTCAGCTATTTTATGCAGTAGAGATATGGGTTAGACAACATATGTAACATCAGCACAATATTCTGTACATACACATAATTTGTTTTTGGTTTTCTGATCAAATTAAACAAGTTTGTAAAAAGATATATATATATATTCATACTGTTATTAGGAATTCTCATGACACTTTACAGCATGCATTAACTAACATTACTAATAAGCAGCACATTTGTCATGTTGTTTTAAAAAAACGTTGTTAGTTAATAAACATGCAGCTGTTCACTGTTAGTTGTGTTAGCTCAGTTCCATTAAAAACATTTAAAAATACATTTATAAAATCCAAAGTTTGATTTGTTGATGTTGATATGAGATATATAAAATAATAATAATAATAATAATAATTCATTCATTTTCTTTTCGGCTTAGTCCCTTTATTAATCTGGGGTCGCCACAGCAGAATGAACCGCCAACTTATCCAGCATATGTTTTACGCAGCGGATGCCCTTCCAGCTGCAACCCATCACTGGGAAACATCCACACACATTCATTCACACACATACACTACGGACAATTTAGCCTACCCAATTCACCTGTACCGCATGTCTTTGGACTTGTAGGGGAAACCGGAGCACCCGGAGGAAAGCAACGCGATCACGGGGAGAACATGCAAACTCCACACAGAAACGCCAACTGACCCAGCCGAGGCTCGAACCAGCGACCTTCTTGCTGTGAGGCGAACGTGCTACCCACTGCGCCACCGTGCAGAGACAAAATCAGCAGAGACATTAAATTGACCAAAAGTGACAGTAAAACATTTATAATGCTACTTAAAAACAAGATGTTAAAAATCTGTTTTCTACAAAAAAGTTGCATAAATAAATTATACATATAATAAAATGCATACATATATCCACATCCTTTTAAAATAGAATGTTGCCAACCTGATATTAGCATATATTATTATACATTATTAGTGTATGACACAATATATAATAATAGTTACATTTGCACTGTATTTTAATCAAATACATTAATTCCTGGTTATTTAAACCGACTTAATCATTCTAAACTTTTGACTTATATTTACTAATATTTATATAAGCTAGGCCTACTCTTTTAGATACAAACCATGTTGACGCAATGAAAAAATATATTTTTGCCACATGACGTCATGATTGAGCGCGCCTCGCGCAGAATCTTATATATAGGCCGGTGATTGGCGCGCACACGCGCGTGGGTCTCTCAGGTGTGTTTGTTTGTGATGGACCTGCAGCGGTTCTTCTGCTGCACCGCAGTGTTTGCTTTACTCTCAGGTAACTCTTTTTTTTCCTTCGCGACTTTTTGTTAGAGCCATAGTGTGGTTTAAAGATATTTTTGTAATAGTCCTCCGATTCTTAAAAAAACTAAATAAAAGGAGAACACTAGGTGTCACAAGGCCACATTTTGAAACGCGACAAACCACTGATTAATATATAATTTTATTCTATATTAGAGGTCAGTGGACAAAACACGCTATAGTAAAAATAAAAAAATATTTTGACTGTTTTCAACATTGGTCATAATGTTTCTAAAGCTTCATATCATGTTAATGTGGTTTCTGAAGGATCGTCGTGAGACAGGACTGAAGTAATGATACTGAAAATTCAGCTTTTAATTCTAAGAATACATTTAATTTTCAAAGCTATTTAAATAAAAACTTATAATTAAAAGTTTACTCTTTTATTTCACCTATTAAAAAAACAGTGTATAAAATATATAGTCGTAAATTTATGCATGTTAAAATAATGGATGTTGTATATATTTTTCAGCTGTGTCTGTGCTCTCAGGTGTTGATGGCGGCTGCAGCATGAATCAGTGGCAGTGTGATGATGGAGCTTGTGTTTCACACAGATGGCGCTGTGATGGTGCCAGCGACTGCCAGGATGGATCTGATGAGATGGAATGTTGTATGTGTTGAAACATGTCAACAAAAAATAATTCAGATGAAAATTATAATATTAGTGTAAAATAAAGTGTGATATGGTCTCCTCCATGGATTGAGAAACAATGATAAACTTGAATGATATGCCACCAGTGTGTCAGCCTGGAGATTTTGAGTGTTTGGATGGGTCTGGCTGTGTGATCGGGTCTGGTGTTTGTGACGGAATGACCCATTGTCCCGATGGCTCAGATGAGTGGGATTGCAACTGGCGTTTTGGGTGTCTTTCGAGTGACTGGAAGTGCAGGAACAATATCTGCATCCCACAGGAGCTTCTCTGCAACGACGCCAATGACTGCGGTGACAATTCTGATGAAGAAATCTGTGGTGAGAGACACTCTAGACTGGTTAAACCCGTATTACATTGTGTGTGAATGTCATTACTTGGATTAATTGAATTAACGTTTACCCACACAAGAGTTACATTCATCTTCAGAACACAAATGAAGATCTACATTATAGTCAACATTTGAAGTGGATCAAAACCTTTCATCAAAGTTCCTGTCTGTGTCTTGTTCACCTCATTTTCTTATAACAACTTTTATGAATTTTTTTGATCCACTTCAAATGTTGACTACTGTATTTCAATATCAGATTAATGTTAACTTGGTAACTTTTCGAATTGGCCTTATGAAGTTTTAAAAAAGCCCCTGGAAATCAAATATTACCTCTTCTAGTAAATGGGCTGTTGAATAATTAATTCTGATTAGCTGAAGATCATTGTAAATTCTGCAAATATTTACAGATAAATGCACAACTTCAGTTCCAGGCTAGTTATGGTTCCATAAAACTATGCTAAATCATTTAATTTATTTCTTGTTTCCAACATTTAAAAAAAAAAAAATCTTAACAAAAAGCTTTGGATGAGTTGCGTAAAAAAAAAAAAAAAAAAAACATATCCAAAATACAAGAAACATTTTTATGTACAACATCTGAACCGTGTCTTTAGGTGTGATATATGCAGTGTAAACCTAAAAACTGATGACAGGCCATTGAATTATTGGAAATTAATAATCTACTTTACATTGTGACCATATCACCACCTTAGGTGGGCATTATTTTCAAATAATTCAACGGCATATCATCAATTATTCAGCTTATACTATGTGGTTACCTTACCTACAGGCATTGTTCAGATGTTTGTAGCAAGACTGAAAAATTCTATTTGATTTAATAATAGCAATATTATTAATAATACTACTAATTCTATTAATCTCTGTGTTATACTTCTCAGTGGTCCAAGAGCAATAAACCATGAACCAACAGCAGTTGTAAAAAAATTTGTATTGCAGGATTTTAATATTAAAACAAATCTTTCTCTTTCCATAGGTGCAAGATAAATTAAACTGAATATTTCTGTTGTTATCCAGAATGTCATACATTTCTTTTTTTTAAAGGAATAGTTCACCCAAAAACCCTCAACCTCAGGTTGTTCCAATCACTTGTACATTTCTTTGTTCTGCAAAGGAAACACAAAGGAAGATACTACAATCAAATCTTGCCACAAATTTACTGCCAGAGTTGGAAGATTAACAACAGTAAATGGGTGGTGAGATCTGTTTTCATTTTATGTTCAGAACAAAGAAATTTAAACCAGATTAGAGCAACCTTGGGGGGAGTAAATGATGTCAGGATTTAAGTTTTTAAGTGAACTATCCCTTCAATGATAGAAAAAATATATATATATATATATATATATACTACCTATATTGAGAGTATATTAAGCTTTTCCTTTTTATGCTGGTTCTCCTCACTTTCCGTTAGAGACAAAAATCGCCTTCAAAACTTAGTCAAGACTTGCTCCAAGATTATTGGTTTGCCTCTGCACAGTCTAGCAGAGTTACATGAACAGCAAATGTTAAGGAAAACTCAAAGTGTGACAGGAGATGATTCCCAGCCTTTTTTTGTTCTGTTGCCCTCTGGAAGAAGGTTTAGAAGCATCAAATGCTCTTCTAACAGATATAAACTCACCTTTGTTCCTGAGGCAATAAGGCTTTAAAACCTTAAATTTTAGCAAGTTTACAATTTGAATATATGGGTCCTTCCTATGGTGTGGTTTTTTTTTTTTTTTTTTTTTTTTTTTTTAAGTACTATTTATGAAGTTATTATGAAGCATGCTGGAGTGTGTTTTTTAATATTGTTTATAAGTGATTTGTCTCTGTGTTTGTTGTATCATGAAATGCTACTGCCCTAATTTAATTGCCCCTGGTGGGATTAATAAAGTTGTTAAACTTAATGATGAATGTGGAATATTTGGCTGGGTTTTTCTAGGTTCCTGTGGGAAGATGGCCATCCGCTGTCCTGATGGATCGTGTTTACCACCGAGAGAGAGGTGTGATGGAGTTGCTCAGTGCTCGGATAGCAGAGATGAACCTCTTACATGTGGTACATAAAGACCCTTGATGTTGCATGTTTACTTGTACAGTATGCTTGACTTTGAACTACTGTAAAAAAATATCCCTAAATTATCAGTTTTCCGTATTTCGTGAAATATTTTTTATAGTTTATGCTTTTGAATTGCATTTTGAAATCTTGATCTTTCTTCCAACAACTTTTAATGTTGAAAAATTTTAAAAAGTGACTTTTATTTGACATGTTTAATAGTTTAATGTGATATATATTTTCTGACTTGGTGTTTGATATTATGGTACAAAAACCTTGTAATAAACTGCCAGTACGTTTTCTGTTATTTTACAGACTTATTTCTCTCTCTGTTTTTTCTTATACATTATATTATTTCAAAATACTAAAATATCAATGAAAGTCACTTTGTTAAACTGTAGAGTTGAATTTTCAACTCTACAAAAGTCGAGATCAGAAAAGCAGAAAAGCAGAGATCAAGGTCTCGTAATCCAATTCACAACTGTACAAACACTTGTGAATCACAAAATATGGAAACTTATTACAGTGCTATAGGGCTGCACAATATATCGTTCCAGCATCAATATGGTAATGTGTACATCCACGATAGTTACATCGCAAGATCGGCAATGTTGAATTGGGATTATAGTTGATGCCACAGTTAAAAACACATGATTTGTGGAGACATTGCAGAGTTTAACCATAAAGTTAGCAAAAAGTTTATCGTTTGAATGCGTTTTAATAGCCTTTTATTCATTTTCAAGCCAGTTTAAAGCATTCAGGCACAGGAAATTATAATGTTTTTAACTTTTAAGAAAGAATAATTGTATTTGTGAGTATATGAAACTGTAAAACTGTAAATGAAAACTGTACTGGGTTATTTTACATTTCATTTACTTAATTTGTAAACCTAATGCTAAGAAAGCATTTGTTTCATTTGTATCTTTGCTCTACTGTATTTATCAATGCATCGTGATTTGGTTTATTATATTTTGTGCAGATGAAAGTCCTAATCAATCTAAAATTAGGAATTCTTAAAAAAGAAATTAGCTGGAAAAAATGATATGTTGCAAAGTCAGTTTTTTTTTCTCAATATTGTGCAGCCCTACTTTGAACATTAATGGTTATGCTTAATATATATATTTATATTTTTTAAGTGAATATTTGTCATTTTGTTTTATCATTTATTATATTTAAAGTTTAGGTTTAGTACTTTTAAACTAATTTATTTATTATTATTATTATATTAAGTAGTAGTAGTAGTAATATTTATATTACTGTTAGAACATTTTTTATATATATATATATATGCAAAGTGTTTTACTTGTCATCTAGGTAAAAGTTGTCTTGATGGAAATGGTGGCTGTAGCCATTTTTGCACTGACCAGTTTTGGGGAGCTTTGTGTTCTTGTCCTGCTGGAATGACACTTTCTG
Source organism: Danio jaintianensis (assembly GCA_903798115.1). NCBI lineage: Eukaryota > Metazoa > Chordata > Actinopteri > Cypriniformes > Danionidae > Danio > Danio jaintianensis. Next base: position 2,073,563 of record CAIGQV010019090.1, read on the forward strand.
CAAATGGACGTGATTGTGAAGGTACAGTATTAGCGTTTGTGCATGCAAGCATGTTATATTGGTATATATAATGTTTTAATTATATATAATATTATAAATAATGACTTTATCATTCTAGTCATATTTGCTGGATGTGCTAAAAGCTCACCTAAAATGAAAGCCTGATTTACAATAAAATACTGTTAGTAATGTTTCCTTGCATTTGGTATTCTTTCTAGTAGTTGTGGTGGTGGCGGCGCCGGCTTTATTTTACCAGGAGAGAAGCACATTGAGATTAAAAATCGTATTTTAAAAGAGCATCCTGGCCAAGATTAAGCAGATCACAGCTCACATAAGTTTATCAAATAACAGTTAACATCATTCATCCATCAAAAACATGCATAAAATGTCAATTAAAACTAGTCAAAAGAGCTACAGGCCAATGTTTCTTTTTTAAATTATTATGATTAGGAGTAAGATAGCTCTACATTGCCAGACCCAGCTTCATCTGTCCTTTTTGTATAAAGTCTAACTTGAAGAATATGGAAATTGTTTTGGGTCCCTTATGTTGACCCATCTGTGCTCTCTAACTCCCTGAAATAAATAAATTAATTAATTAATGTACAATTATGATCAACTTGACTGAATTTAAAAAGAGAATTGTCAGTGAACAGGAAAGTCAGACAGTCTTGTATCTGCAATGGATTCTAAAATGGCTGCTAATAATAATAATTTACCTATTTTCCTAATGAAAATGCTGTGCAGTATGTATCAGTCTATCCACTGTTAATCATTAATATTTTTTTCAACCATGAATTAGACTTTGAATTATTTGTAAATGTGAGTCCTTTAAAAAAACTCATTTTTAAATTCATGTTTTTTTTTTATGAACTGTTTGTCTTTTATTGTCTTTAGATTTATAAACCTGTTTTGTTAAAGTGTTTTGTTTTTTTAAATGAATGTAAACATTCATTGATGCTGATGCCAAAAAAACTCTAATTACATTTTACTTTTTACTATTAATTTATATCCCTATTACAAGTTGTGAACCATATGAAAAAAGTTTTTATTGTTCACTTTGGGTTGATAACAATTGATTTGTATTGCAGATGTCAATGAGTGTGTCCAGTCTGTTGGTCCCTGTATGCACTTGTGCTCAAATACACCAGGGTCTTATCGATGTCAGTGCATGAATGGTTTCAAACCTCTTGGCAATGGCTCTTGTGAAGCCCAAGGTAAATAATGCACTCTGTTCTCAGATTAACAGCAAGCATAAACAAAAACACTAATGTCAAAAATTGTTTCTATAAGGGCCTGTGATGAAGATTTTGACCACCAGGAAGGGTCTCGTCGGGTTAGTGAATGTAAAGACCAGAGTGTTTGAGCCGCTCTTCACAACTGAGACTGATCCTGTAGCCATGACCTCTGATATCCAGAGGAACCTCATTTACTGGGCTGATGGAAATGGAGACATCTTTAAGACGTATAACCGAAAGAGCACAGTTCTTTATTCAGGTTAGATGATTGACTGATTATAATTTTTGTTGTTATAAATATATACAGTACACATTGTAAATATTAGTCACGATGAATCATTAAACGGCTCTATTTGGAACCCGACTCTAAAAGTATGGTCCAATTGTTGTGCTTAAAATGAATTAAATGAGTGCATGTTTAATTAAATAATAGTTCATTTGTGTATTTATTTAAACAATTTGTTTATTTAAATAACTTGTAATGCAAAAAGTGCTTAATTCTTAAAGTAATCAATCCACTGTGGAAGTACGGCTTAGTTCATTTTCACCTAGGCAGTGTCTTGCCTTTAAAAAGTTCTCATGTTTTCATTCTCCACTCATCAGGCCAATGGGGTGTGAAGAGTCTAGCGGTCGACTGGCTCACTGGTCAGCTGTACTGGACGAGTGTTACCCAGAAAGCCATCTACACTGGTGCTGCTGATGGCAGTGCTGTAGGCATGGTCATGTCCAAAGAAGTGGACCCAAATGATCTGGTCGTCAGTCCAATTGAGGGGTAAAAACTTTGTTTGTTTTAAACGTGGTGGTGCTTTGAGGAGCAGAGTTATATCTGGCTTTTTCCCTCCTCATAGTTTAATATTTTGGATGAATAAAGGAGTGAATGGAGAGATGACCATTGAGAGGGCTGATATGGATGGAATGAACCAGAAAACACTGGTTTTCGTTACTGCACAGCTGCCGAAAAGTCTTACGCTAGATGTCTCGGCACGGCGGCTTTACTGGATCAGTGTTTACCTAATGGTACATAACATTTGGAAGAGTCACATTACAGAACAGCACATTTTCAAATTCATCATAGTTTTTCTATATTTTGCCAAGCGATATAACTTACAGAAGTAGACAAAATGGACAAACAGCTAAAAAAAAAAATGTATTAAATAAAAGATAAATTAACAATAAATTGAAGTAGGAGGTAAAGGATAGGATTGTCAAAAGTATCGCTATAGTAGAGAGAACATTCACTGTAAAAAAAAAAGCAGGGATCCACACAATTCCTTCCTGTTGTCCCATCACAAATTGATTAAGTTAACTTAATTGTTTTTACAAATTTAAGTGGATTGAACAATAACAATTAGGTTGTCCCCCCAAAAAACCTAAGTATTGTTTCAACTGATTTAAAATAATTAGTTCAAACAAGCAAGAAAAGTATTTTTTTGTGTGTGCAAATCCATTTCTACCAATGTTAAACACTTTTATGGTCTGTTTAAGAATATCATCGATATCTTCTATTAATTCATGTGTGGTTAACTGACCAATTTATTTGTAATTATGTTCTCATTATTGTAAACTACATTTCTTACTATTGTTACTAGACGTAAAATAAATGAATTGAGTTTATATGAAATGTAATTTTTCAGGTGGTTACTAAAGAAATTAGACTGTGTAGACTTTCTAGAATATTTGTATACGTGCATTTTATACATGCATTTTAATATCTTTCAATGGTCATTCCAGTCAGTTGAAAGCGTCAGGACAGATGGCACTGGGCGGTACACCTTTTGGGATGTGTTTCAAGCAAGTCCTGCTCAAGGGTTAGCAGTGTTTAATGGCTGGTTTTACTGGGCCGATGACAAACGGCTCTGGCAAGCTCCTCAAAATCAGCCTGCTGCCAAACAAAATGGATTCATCTTAAAAGCCTCTCTTCCTCTTCTGACCGTCTACCATCCACTTCAGCAACCCCAAGGTGAGTTCATTCCCCTAACCACATTGAAAGTGATTACACCACACCATTCATTGGCTTCAAGCTTAAACTAAAGTGTTTCCTTTATGTAGGTTTTTCAGCATGTAAAGGCTCAGGCTGCCAGCTGTGTTTGCCCACTAAGAAAAGTGACACTGGATTCACCTGTCTGTGTCCTGAGGGAGCGTTGCCCATGCCTTATGGATCTTGTGAAAGTGTGTTGCTTATTTAGTGTCTTTTTTGTATTTTAGTTATCAGTTGTTTCATTACATTATTATGATTATTATTTTTTTTATCGTTTTCAGATTTTAAGGTTGCTTATGCAACGTCCACGGCTATATACAGCTTGGAGTTTGCAGGGAAGACTCCTGTGAAAACTGAACTCTTTACATCCAATGAAGACATCCAGTCCTTTGACATGTACTGGCAGCAGGGATGGGTGGTTTGGTCTAATGGGACGGGCCACGTAAAAACCGACACACGCTCTGAGGACTTGTCGGAGTACATTCTGACGTTAAAACCTGGTATGTTGTTTCCCTTTTAAAGCTCCCATTACTCTTTTACAGTACATGTTTTATAATAAGTCATAGTTGTGTTTTTTTGGTAGTCTTTAAACAAAAACTGACCATTTGCTTCCATTCTGGAATGGCAGTTGTTTTTTTTGATGACATCAACTGACGTCTTAGGTGAATATGCTTAGCCGTGCCCCTCTAAATGTTTGCAGCGAGTGAAAGATTAGAGGAAGAGTGCACAAATGTGTAGCCCCACCCCCTACTCAATATTCTTTTTCAGTTGGAAATGCGTCATAATACTGGAATAAAAGTCCATTTCTGCAGCAATTTCTGAGAGGGCTTTGGATGCAGACCTGGTGCAGTTGCAATTTGAGCTGCATGCAATGCTTTTTAATGCCCACACCTAACCCCACCCCTAACCATACCCTTCACAGTGACATCAATAGCTCCATTGAGTGCATTGTGTCTGACATTGCAAGTCTTGCAGTATCAGCTTGCATAATCAAGGCTGCATCCAGATAGTATTGCAATTTCTGGTTTATGCAGAATTGAAATGGGAGTGAGATGCTGCTTCCAGAAGGTGGTGGAGCCTTTACAGCTTCTACCTTGGTTGCTCTGGCAACAAGCAAAACTAGTTTTCCCAGTTTAAATGCCTCGTTTACAGCCAATGCCTGTCATTTACATGCACACACGATTTCTCTTACATTCTTGTGAACTCTCTGCTTGTGACTGATTCAAAGCAGGTAGATGTCGTAACTGACAAAAATTGAAATTGCAAAGACCAAAACTAGTGTTAACTTGTCTATAACTTTGCAAATGACCATGGGATAATCAATGGCATGCCTTTGTGCCATGCATTTAAAATCTAAATCTTAACGCACTGAAGTCTGTTGATTTATCTATCACTTATTGCACAGCTGTCTGGATAAATGTTTTTTTTTTTTTTATACGATTGGTCAATCGCTACATTCCAAGGTATTTTATTCAGTGCTTTGAATCATCTTGACCATCAGTGAATGTTCACATCCATATTTTTGCTTCTGTCATGCCACTGTTTTTGACTGTTTGGTGTCATCTTGTGACTTGATTATATGTAGATTAATGTATGCTCCATTCAGCCATTTTTAGCTTTTGTCAGTTTTTTCCTTTTAATTAAAGAATTAATAAACTTAGAGCTCAGAACAATGAATCTTTTTAAATATTTTTTATATTTTTATTTATTTATTAATTTTTAAGTAATGAGCAAGAAAAACTACATCCAGGCAGTTGTTCGATAACCAGCTGGATGTGCTTTATCCCTTACATAATCCTTTACTTTTAATGTTTCTCATGTTTTTTTTTTGTTTTTTTTGTTTGTTTGTTTATATATTGCCACATCAGCAACAATAAATACAGATAAAAAAACAAACATCTATTGTTCACTGTGGCGGCTGAGCATGCTACAACTTAAGAAAACATTTGCAACAACAAACAAACGCATGCAAATAGAAAAAAAAATTGAATTGACAGTACGTGTTGCAAATGCTCAAAATTTAAATGCAAACAAAAAAAAAAAACGCTGCAAGTTCTTAACACATGCGCATTAAGAAACACACTGCAAATCCTTACAACACATGCAAATAGCATGGACCACAATGGAAATGTTCCAAGGGGATGAACTGAAAAGTGACAGACCTGGCTGGGATTTGCTTATTTTGCAGTGTTTATTGGGCAATGAAATTGTAAGTGACCTGAAAGAGGAGTTGTGTTTATTATTAGCTTAAACTGACAAATAACTGTGAGTCATTATTATATATGATAGCTAAATTAACTTAATATCCTCAACTAAATATAATTTCAGGGTTAATGAAAATAAATTTGTAATGCTTCAATAATTCAAACAAGGTCAAAATAAATTGCAGATAAGGATAATATTTAAACTTATTACTTCCTAGTGCTAACCACAGTTAACTTGTTTTGGGGGTTTTTCTTTAAAATGTGTGTTGTGAGGATTTGTAACATGTTTTCTATGTGTTTGAGTAGTGAGGACATGTGCTGTCAAACCGATGAAGATGTTTTCAAAATGTGATTTTTATTTTTTTTTTTTATTTTTTTTTTTTCTATCTGCAGGTTTTTTAAGTTACAGTGCGTTGAGCTGTCTCCGCCACAGTACTTTACTGATAGGATGACTTTAAATAGGACTAAACAGTAATCTTCGAATTTAAGAATTTCTCAAGTTCAGTATATGCAATGGTTTTGAGTTTCCCTGATGATTCTGTATAAACAATTCAAATTAATTCTCATTTGATTTGTCTTCTCAATTAGCGTGTGTCATCAGAGTTGACCAGAGGAATGGAAATCTGTATTGGTTGGCCTGCGACGAGCTTTCCATTGGCGTTTCCACCATTGGCCCACTTGACCAAAGCATTTCCCGACAGTTATATGAAGCCAGATCTCCAATCCAAGATCTGTTTGTGGACTGGCAGAGAGGAAAGCTGTACTGGCTTGAGGGACAGCAGATCATGAGAATGAAGCTGGGTCTGATTGGTGGAAATGCTGAAGCCATTTACACCTTTGAGGAGAACACAGTTGACCAGATTGCATTTGACAGAAAAGGGAACAGTTTCCTTTGGAACACAGAGACTTGTGAGTGTCCTTTTCCTTTATGAATGATCCGTTTCTGTTTTTCAGCTGAATGTTTGATTTGTTTGCTATAGACTTGCAGGTTTTCAGTCTGCTGAAGATGAGGAAGTACTCTGCTTCTAAAGAATGGGTCGTTCCTGGCTTTATCATGGCTGCTCATGAGCCCTACATGGTGGCATTGATTAACAACATTTTGACAATTTGGAATCGCAAAGATGGCGCTCGTGTTTCAGGGGTGGCAGTGGAGAATGGGGTTGTTAGCTTGTCTGTTGCTCTTAGGGAAGTCCAACAAGGTTTGTAATGTTCTTCTGGGTTTCGTTTCGTATGATTTGATGGTGTGGTTATTTGTTTGATTTCGTATGCATTTCAGAGATTGTGGCCAAAGATGTGCGTCCTACTGAGGTGACTTGCAAAAGTCCTCAAGTATTTTGTCCAGGATCAACCGTGTGTATCAGCAGATCTCAGCGGTGTGATGGGAAGAGAGACTGTCCAGATGGATTTGATGAGGCCTCATGTTTGCACATGTGTGCAAAACCAGGTATGTTTTGACAAAGTTCACCGCTTTTTTTTAGCTTTTTAATGAGTTGGTTGAATCCTGTATAACTGAAAGTTTATAAATGCTCTTGGCCTGATCATAAAGTTTTGTTTTTTTGTTTGTTTGTTTGTTTTTTTGGAAAAGATTAATCAGATTAATTAATATAGAATACTTTTTTTGATGCTATACATATTTACTTAACCTGGAGTATGTCATATTATTTAAAAAAACAAACAATATTTTGAATTTAGTATACAAATAAAACTAAACTAAATGAATCAAACCAAGCAAAAACAAAATGAACAAGAACATAACTGTTGTGAGGGGGATGCCCAGAGCATGGGAACTTAGTGAGGCCAGTGGTGCAAATGCTGACTGAATGTAAGAAGGATAAAAGGAGTGATAGGCTGAAGTCTTCCTGGAAGGGCTGATGCAGCACATTTGTTTTTGGTTCATTTAATAGTGTTAAAATGTTTGTAGATTCTCCACCACTTTCCCGATGGCTAGGGAGCCATCAACTTCATTACAATAATAAACGTTTTTGTCTGCTTTGCTTTTTTTGTTTTTTGTTTTGTTTGTTAGTCTTTCTTTGTCCATTTTCTTTTTCTTGTTCGTTTTCTTTTTTTGCTCTTGTTATTATTTGTTTGATTTGTGGTGTTTTTATTGGGACGTCTTTTGTTTGTTTGCTTGTTTTGCTTTGATACGGTTTTGTTTTCAATTGGTTTGATTTTGTTTATTTTTGTTTGGTGTTTGTTTTTGTTTTGATATTTGTTTTCTTTACATGGGTCATTAGAGTACAGGAAAAAAAAATGTAATAAAAATAAATGATAATTTGAAAATAAATAAATCACTTTTTCTCCAGGTGACTTCTTGTGTAAGGATGGAAGTAAGTGTGTGGAGAAGGATTTGGTGTGTGACGGCCACTCTCACTGCTTTGACGGATCAGATGAGGATGGATGTCCCACTATGGCTACTGAAAACTCAAACTCAGGACCACTGAAGTGTCGTTTGGGCTCTAAACAATGTAATGATGGGCGTCAGTGTGTCCTCCATGATCATGTGTGTGATGGAGAGAAGGACTGTGAAGATGGATCTGATGAGCAGGGCTGTCCATACCGCTGTAAAGCAGGTAAAACTCATGAAATTGATACATGTCTCAGATCTCATAAATCAGCTCTTGTGGAACTGACATTTATACCAATGTTTGCTCCTAGATCAGTTCCGATGTGCTCATGGGAGGATGTGTATAGACAAAAAGGAAGTGTGTGATGGCACCCCTCAGTGTCAGGACCGCTCTGATGAACTGGACTGTTTCACTCGATCACACGACTGCAGACATCAGTGTGATAATAAAACTCGCTGCATCCCAGAGAGCTTCCTCTGTGATGGAGAGAGAGACTGTGTAGACGCCACCGATGAAGCTAATTGCCGTGAGTTTGAGATTTTTGCCTACAGTGCATTGGTAACATCTAATAAGCACAATGACTGTACTTTTAGTAATTCTAAAACGTATAGCTAAACTTAACTGCTACACTAACTACCTTTACTGACAATTAATAAGCCTCAACTTAGCGTAAATTCCCAGCAAAAGTGTTGCCTGAATATTGGTCAACATGAGATCAAATGTATATTTATAATGTGCATGTCACATATTTTGCCAATGAGTTTGTTCAGAAATAACAAATGCCATTTGAAAGGGCCAAGGCAAGGGTGGTCAGATTAATATTGTTGTTTAATAATATAGCAATCAACAATTTTGAAGTAAATTAGTTAACACTATTATTTATTTTCATTCATTTATCTGATGTTAATTCAGGGTAATGTGACATACAATATTTATTTTCTTAATTTTTATAAAAAATAACACCCTGCAACTCTTTTCCAACCTTAGGATAACTATTTTTCACAACTGTTTTATGGAGATTCTATTCATAAAGAATGATTCAATCATATGAAATATTTTCAAGTAAGCATAACTGCGTTGTTTTTATTTATCATATAAATGGAACAATTTTAAAAGTCCCTTTTATTTGTTGATTTCCAGTTGACATTAAAGGGGTCCTATTACTTTTTAATTTATGGTAATGCATAATATTGCTATTTGTAATTTACAGATAACTTTCATACTCAAAGCAGATAGACAACCAAAAAAGCAGTTCTTCTCTATATCAGAAAGCACTGTTCCAGATCATCTTGATTGCAGTCCTAAGTTTTAAGGGAACATAAACAATATCATGTCCACAAATTTAAAAATTTATGTCCAGAGCATTTTAAAAGGAATGAAGCCTGGATGCGCTGTTTTAGTATTGTGTGGACATCATTTCCAGTATTCCAGTATATTTCCAGTATTCCAGTTTCACATTTCAAATATACTGATTAACATGCGGTTTCTTCAAGCCATTTATATTTCACAGACATGACTGCCATAAATGAAATGATTGTCCTAATATTAAATGATTGTAGCATGTCAGACTGCACGAACATGACTCCTGTGTCACACTGTAAAAGATCTCAGTTGTCATAATGTCAAACTAAATGACAATCAAGATGTGTCAAACACGGGCATGCAAGAAAACTCGCCTGAATTTGACGTCATCCATCTGTGACACTTTCACTATCCCATGTCCTGACATGATACCTCACAGCAAACAAAAACAAACTGTAGCAGTAATTTTGCTCACAATTTTGTTTCGACATTTCCCCTTCGGTGTTCAGAAGTTGTTGATTGCATCATCAGATTCTGCGCTCTTATTGGTTCTTGGTCTGATGCTCGTCATAACTAAAGTCACACTGCAGGAAAGTGTCTGAAATCTTCTGACTCTGCCACAACTTCATCAAAGGAAAAGTTTGTTCGCAACTGCCATTATGGGGCTGTCAGTGAACATGTCAAGCCAACGGTCAAAGACCACAGATTTTAGCCTGGGATTACAGGAATCATTTAGGGTTTCCCAAATTAGACTCAGACAGTGAAATCGTGATTGAAATTGCACCCTGTGAGCAGAGTGTTATTTTGTATTTGGTAAAAAGCATAATAGACTGCAGATCTGCCCAAGACGTTTGGCCAGAGGAGAACTGGTCGTGCCCAGCTGAGCCTGGTTTCTCTTTTGTGGTTTATTTTTCTTCACTTCCGTCAATTGGTGAAGTTTTAGTTCATTGCCTCTGTGTTGATTGGCTGGGACTGGTGGAGCTGCACATTGATGGAGTTGCTCTTCAGTGGATCGGCCTTCAGCAGTGACATGTTTATTACATTTTCGATACATTGTGAACTAAACTGAGCTTCAACAGTGAGGTTTATACTAAACCGAACTGAATCAATCTGTTTTAATTTAATTTGAACTACACCAGCATTCTACACTACTCTCCTGGCTACCTGAATTGCTGGAATGTTTCACAATTTTGAAAAATTATGGCTTTTTATTCTCTTTTCTTCATCTGTTAAGCTGCGTTGACACAATCTACATTGTAAAAAATCGCTGTAAAAATAAAGCACAATTTCTCTTACAGTAAAACACATTCTACTGGACTGTCCTGCTTTTAATGATTCCAGAAGGCTTTTTTTTTTATGAAAAGAACTCTAAGGACATTTTTAGCAAAGTGGCACCAGGAATTTTTATTTTATTTTTATTATGTATAAACGCTAAACATCTTATTTAATTTATGTATTAATTTGTTTGTTTTTTGTAATTGTATATTTTTTTATTGAAATGTTCTTGCCATGGAAATGGCCTTGGTTGCTGACATGGTATTAAAGAAAAAACATTTTTACATTACTGTAGAAATAAAGATGAATTGAATTAGAATTCTTTATAAATTATCATCAGTGGTTTCAGTGGAATCACTTATACAGTAGAATCACTATTATTTTGAACAATCAGTGACACTATCAATGAATGCTTTTTGTGTATTTGTTTTTCCTTTCCAGCTAAGACTAACAGAGGGGAAGTCAGTGTGATGCCAGTCTATAAAGACCCTACAGCTTTTACATCATTCCCACCAGTCTGTCAAAGTCCATCAGTGTTGTGTCCAGGAACATCAGTGTGCATTCCTCCGACTCAGCTGTGTGACGGGAGAACAGATTGTCCTGATGGTTCTGATGAAGATTCATGCTTTGACAATTGCGCAAAACCTGGTGAAGTACTCCATCTTTGCAACAGTAAAATTAGGACACTTTTTAATGAAAGTAACTGGCTCATATCCATGCTTTTCCAGATGATTTCCCGTGCAAGGATGGAAGTAAGTGTGTAAAGAAGGATTTGGTGTGTGACGGCCGCTCTCACTGTACTGACGGATCAGATGAGGATGGATGTCCCACTATGGCTACTGAAAACTCAAACTCCGGACCACTGAAGTGTCGTGTGGGCTCTAAACCCTGTAATGATGGGCGTCAGTGTGTCCTCCATGATCATGTGTGTGATGGAGAGAAGGACTGTGAAGATGGATCTGATGAGCAGGGCTGTCCATACCGCTGTAAAGCTGGTAAAACTCATGAAATTGATCTCAACTGTTTTGAGATGTTAGATTTGTGCAACTGACATTTATACCAATGTTTTGTTTATACCAATGCTCCTAGATCAGTTCCGGTGTGCTCATGGGAGGATGTGTATAGACAAAAAGGAAGTGTGTGATGGCACCCCTCAGTGTCAGGACCGCTCTGATGAACTGGACTGTTTCACTCGAGGACACGACTGCAGACATCAGTGTGATAATAAAACTCGCTGCATCCCAGAGAGCTTCCTCTGTGACGGAGAGAGAGACTGTGTAGACGCCACTGATGAAGCTAACTGCCGTGAGTTTGAGATTTTTACTTTCACTTTTTTTTTTTTTTTTGACTATCCCACTTGTAACTTTGCAGGTCTTTGTCATGTCCTGCATCAAAAATCACATAATACTCTATTAGGTACTGTATTTAAATCTGAACATACTACTTGACCGTTAAAAAGTGTGTTCTATATAGTATGGGCATGAGTAGGATGAGTGGAATTTGGACATCTGCCATGTTGTTTTGATCACATGACCTATCCACATCAGTTGTCGCTTCACTACATTCATAAATGCACTCTCATGGCTTCATGGGATGATAAATTGTCCATTTGTATATGCATTTCATAATCTCACCAGATGTGGGCCATATGGGTATAACTGTTTTTCAAATACTACGCAGCTCTCATAATCATTCACATACTATATATTAGTAGGGAAGTGTATAATAGTATACGATTTCGGATGCACCTAGGCTCAAACAGGTGACTAAAGTAAGTTGAAAATGTGCCTACAACCTCTTTGCTATATTAAAGCTATTTGCATGTGGAATAAGTTACGATCATGCATGTTGTGATTTTTTTATTTTATTTTATTTTTTTACAAAAAATGCCTTTTATATATAAATATGGTACCTTATGTATGAATGGAATTTGGAGCAGCCACATCCAGTATGTTGTCATTACATGACTATCCATGTCAATTCGATCTCTTTACTAGTAGTAAAGTAAAGGGATAGTAAAGTCAGTTGGATGTGTGCTTCAAAATCTCCCCGGAAATAGTAGCTCATACAGGTACTACTTACCTACTGTTTTTCGAATGCTATGAATTCAGAAATTCTACTCCTCTTACATGTTAAATATTTGGGAAGTGTTTAAATATGAGATTTTGTATGCACCTATGCTTAAACACAGACCGTATGCACTAAATAAGTTGAAAATGTGCATGCAACCTCTGTTATACACTGTAAAAAAAATGCTGGGTTCCACACAATTCCTTCATTTTGTGCCAACACAAATTAAGTTAATTTAATTGTTTTTACAAGCTAAACTGGACTAAACATAAATCAATTCAGTTGTCCCAAAAAAAAACCCTTAAGAATTGTGTTGGTTCAGCTCATTTTAAATGAGTAGCTTATACAAGCAGCGTAAATCCTTTTTTTTAAATGTATTTGAGTAAGTTGTTTGCATGTAGAATAAGTAACAATCACACATGCTGTGATTTTAATCTTTTAAATCTTTTGCTCATCTTTCCAGCTGAGATTAAAAGAGTGGATAAAAATGTGGTCACACGAAACAAAGGTCGCTCAGATGTGCAGCCTCCACCTCCAGTCTGTAAAAGTCCTTCAATGTTGTGTCCTGGATCATCACTCTGCATTTCCCAGACTCGGCTCTGTGACGGGAAACTCGATTGTCCGGATGGTTCTGATGAACTTTCGTGTGTCCACGCTTGTTCTAATCCTGGTAAATCTTTGCTTGATCTTTAATATAAGTCTTATTTTAAAGAACTGTTGACACAAAGCACTGACACCTGTAATATTGTGCCAGGTGACTTCCTGTGTAAGGACAGAAGGAAGTGTGTTGATGGAAATCTGGTGTGTGACGGTCGATCTCACTGCTTTGATGGCTCTGATGAGATGGCTTGTTACTTGTCGGCCAGAACCTCAAAAAAAGTGCCCCTGAAGTGTCGTGTGGGCTCTAAGCCCTGTAATGATGGGCGTGAGTGTGTCCTGCATGATCATGTGTGTGATGGAGAGAAGGACTGTAAAGATGGGTCTGATGAGCGTGGCTGTCCATACCGCTGTAAAGCAGGTAAAGATTTATTTAAGGAACTTTATTAATCTAATATAGCCTTTTGATATTTAATCTAGTGGCAATATTAAACCAATGTTTGCTCCTAGATCAGTTCCGGTGTGCTCATGGGAGGATGTGTATCGACAAAAAGCAGGTGTGTGACGGCACCCCTCAGTGTCAGGACCGCTCTGATGAACTGGACTGTTTCACTCGAGGACACGACTGCAGACATCAGTGTGATAATAAAACTCGCTGCATCCCAGAGAGCTTCCTCTGTGACGGAGAGAGAGACTGTGTAGATGCCACTGATGAAGCTAACTGCTGTGAGTTTTATTTATTTATGTATTTATTTATTTATTTATTTATTTAAAAGCACCACAGGGGTTAATTTTTTTTCTACTCACTGTAACTTTCCATCAATATGTTTTTCTAATTATAATAGCATAATAGTGTATTATACTTTAACTTTACAATTACGTCAACTAACTCTTTACTTAAACTCTCAAAGCCTAAAGAAGTCCATCAAAATAGCATAATCTCTGTGAAGAATTAACCAAAATGCCTTACTTGCCATTCTGTAAAAATCTCTAAACATCGGAACACACTAAGTCGACACCAAACAACTATCACAGGCGAAAAAAAACGCAAAAAAAAAAAAACTTGTCACCTTACCTTGGCTCGTGTGTGGACCAAAAAGCTTCGCGGGATTACACCAAACAGAAAAGCAGCCAACTGATTCGAGAGCACGTGTTCTGTGCCTGCGTCAGAGGGTTTTTTGTTTTTCCACATCCACATGTGGCAGTAATCCATTTTCTCGTTCAGCAAAAAGCAACCGAACTTCCAACAGGCACTTGCAAATGGTAAATTCAATTCAATTCATCTTTATTTCTATAGCGCTTTTACAATGTAGATTGTGTCAAAGCAGCTTCACATAGAAGATTATAGTGAATTGGAATGATGTCCGTTCAGTTTTTAGAGTTTAAGTTCAGTTCAGTTCAGCGTGGTTTAATTTTCACTGCTGAGAGTCCAAACACTGAAGAGCAAATCCATCGATGCGCAGCTCTACAGGTCCCGAACCATGCAAGCCAGTGGCGACAGCGGCGAGGAACGAACTTCACCAATTTGCAAAAGTGAAGGAAAAAAAACCTCGAGAGAAACCAGGCTCAGTTGGGCACGACCATTTCTCCTATGGCCAAACTAAAACTAAAATGCTGCTTAAACTAAATAAGCAGCATTTATTACCATTATATTATATCACCATACTCAGAAGGATGCACTTGTGCAAATGTATCTAATAATCCATATCGTTTGCAAATATTTAAGAAATTTAGCTGTCTCTTTAGTTTTTGCTCTTGCACTCTGATTCGTTGCTGAATAACCAATCAGAGTGCTCTCTTCAGCCAATGCCGATTCTACATGCTGAATTGGGCCAACAAGCTTCAATGTTAACCCTATGAGGGGTGACGTGTAACAAACCAGACCAACACTGACCAACAGCCTGACGAAACCCAATGTCCGATTGATGTGTCCTGGCCTTAATGGGTAGAAGTATTGACTTGAACAATTACAGGCATACCTTTTAAAGACAGGCGTTTTATGCTCCTATACCTATAGACCAGTCTTATTATGCCTCTTTGTTCAAGGTGTAATTTAACACCCTGGAGTGTTCAGAACGCATAAGCTTCATCTAAAAAAACCTAATAGATCATTTGTTAGTTTAAATGGCATTTTTATGCAAATTAGCTGCTGCTCCCTGTCCCATATTGAGAAGAGGGTGGAGCCTTTGCAGCTTGTGCCTCAATTACTCTGGCAAAAACAAACCAAGCATCTGCATACAGTAAAGCAGTTGCAATTTAAACTCCTGATTATAAATAATTTTTTTGAGCACCTAGGCGCAGTGCGAGCACAGAAAGATGGCACTGTCAAGATTAATCATTTGGCAAATAATGTTGTTGTTTTTTTTTTTTTTTTTTTTTTTTTTTTTTTTTTACATCAACTATCGGATGCACAATGTTGACTGTGAATGTAAATGTTTGGGTAAGAGATTGCATGTGTATTGGTATATTTGATCTGTGAAACAGCATTTATCAGACTATCTAACTATCAACAGTTAGATAGTCAGGTCTTGCAACCTTGGGCTGGATTTTAACTTCATGAAATTGCGGTGTCCGTTGTTGGAAAAAATGACAACCCTGGACTACACTCAAGGCATTGAGGGAGTTCAAATTCAGTGCTTATTGTTAGAGAATATATCTCTTTGAAAAGACTTTGAAAGTTTGCAAACCTTTGTCATGTCCTGTGTCAAATGGCATACTACTCGATTAGGTACTACATTTAAATTTGAATGTACTTCTCAACCATTAAAAAAAGTGTGTGTATAGTATAGGAGTAGTATGAATGGAATTAGGAGTAACTACATCTGCCATGTTGTCATCACATGACTACCCATGTCAATTCAATTGTAGCTCATACAGGTACTTCTCGCCTACTGTTTTTAAATATTAAGAATTCGGAAATGCTAGTCCTATTGCGTACTAAATGTTTCAATTTGCAATTTTTGTACACATCTTTGCTCAAACACCAAGACTATGCACTAAGTAAGATGCACTAAATAAGTTGAAAACTGTGCATACAACAACTGTTATATTTAAGTAAGCTATTTGCATGTGGAATAATTAACAGCCTAGCATGTTGTGATTTTGTAATCTTTTAATAAATTCCCAATCTGCTCATTTTTCCAGCTGAGATTAAAAGAGTCGATATAAATTTGGTCACACTGAACAAAGGTCGCTCAGATGTGCAGCCTCCACCTCCAGTATGTAAAACTCCTTCAATGTTGTGTCCTGGAACATCACTCTGCATTTCCCAGACTCGCCTGTGTGACGGGAAACTCGATTGTCCGGATGGTTCTGATGAAGTTTCGTGTGTCCACGCTTGTTCTAATCCTGGTAAATCTTTGCTTGATCTTTAATTGATCTAACTGATCTTAAAAGTCTTATTTTAAAGAACTGTTGACACAAAGCGCTGACACCTGTAATATTGTGCCAGGTGATTTCCTGTGTAAGGACAGGAGAAAGTGTATTGATGGAAATCTGGTGTGTGACGGTCGATCTCACTGCTTTGATGGCTCTGATGAGACGGCTTGTTACTTGTCGGCCAGAACCTCAAAAAAAGTGCCCCTGAAGTGTCGTGTGGGCTCTAAGCCCTGTAATGATGGGCGTGAGTGTGTCCTGCATGATCATGTGTGTGATGGAGAGATAGACTGTAAGGACGGGTCTGATGAGCGGGGCTGTCCATACCGCTGTAAAGAAGGTAAAGACTTCAAACTCTTAGGAATTTTACTCATTTAATATAGTATTAGCTTTTGATATTTAACCTAGTGGCAATATTAAACCAATGTTTGCTCCTAGATCAATTCCGGTGTGCTCATGGGAGGATGTGCATTGACAAAAAGCAGGTGTGTGACGGCACCCCTCAGTGTCAGGACCGCTCTGATGAACTGGACTGTTTCACTCGATCACACGACTGCAGACATCAGTGTGATAATAAAACTCGCTGCATCCCAGAGAGCTTCCTCTGTGACGGAGAGAGAGACTGTGTAGACGCCACTGATGAAGCTAACTGCTGTGAGTGCTTTTTTTATAAAAAGAAAAAAAGACACTTATTTTAAATACATTTTCTTTTTTGCCCTTTTAGTGTTTAAATGTGAACTAATCTCTATGACCTCTGGCACTATCAAACTAAAATCTAAACTGCATTTTTAAAGGGGTTTCTTATATAAAAAAAAAAAATTCTATATTACACTTTTCAGTTGTTAGACAAGCATTTCTTACTCAAACGTCTCCGGTAACGCCTCATTTCCACTCTGTATGGTACAATACAGTATGATTTGGTACAGGTCATCTGGATAAGGCTTGTTTCTAATGTCAACAACAGTTTTACATCATAGACATGATGTTTGCAATGATGTTGGGATCAATAAGCTGGTGTACAGTCTGGCACTAAATGGCTACATACACGTCATCCGGGTGGATGCTACAACCTGGTGGTGGTTGTGGAGTGTCCTTCCCAAATCTGTGAAGTGCTTTACATGCCCAGAAAACTACTGTACTGTACCATCAGTGGAAGACAGTGAGACTGTCTTCGCAAGCAGTCAATTGTGCACAGTTGTCTGTTTTAAGTTGGACCATTTGTATTAATCACCCTCACCTTGCTCGCCATAGTATGCTACCGCAACTTGGTGTGTATGAGATAAATTACATCAGTATAAGTGGTTATGATCCATTACTGAACTGATACCAAATCGTCTGGGTCTACATCATGGTGTATCGAAGGAACAATTAAGTTTGACACCCCTGAACTATGCTTTCATGTTGTTAATACCAAATTGTGACTCTACATCCAAATGTTGAAGCAGAAATTGATACTCCTCAGACCAGGCAACCTTTTTCCGATCTTCTATTGTCAATTTTATTGGGCCTGTGTAAATTTTAGCCTCACTTTTCTGCTTCTAGCTGAAAGGAGTGTCTTCCTCTGGTGCTATAGCTCTGCTTCAGGTCTTGACATGTTGTGTGTTCAGCGACGTGCTTCTGCAGACCACAGTTGTAATGAGTGGTTATTTGATAGTGGCTATTTAATCAGAACTGCAGTTAATAATTGCAGAACTGAATATTTTGCCTGCAGAACTGCACTGGGTATTTTCTTTTTATACCATTCCCTGTAAACTCTAGAGATAATTTTGGATGTAAATATCCCAGGAGATCAGCAGTTTCTCAAATGGTTAGACCAGTCCATCTGAACATTTTGCATGTAGAATATGTAACATGATTATGGTTTAAGGGATTTGATTTTAATCCTTCACAGCTGAGATTAAAGGAGGGGAGGAAAAATTGGTGACACCAAGCAAAGACGCTTCAGGTTTGCAGCCTCCACCTCCCGTCTGTAGAAGTCCCTCCATGTTGTGTCCTGGAACATCACTCTGCATTTCCCAGACTCAGCTGTGTGATGGAAAGATCGATTGTCCGGATGGTTCTGATGAAGTTTCATGCATAGATGTTTGTTCAAAACCTGGTAAACCTTCACTTGAACCTCGATGTAAATAACATTTTCTTTTGACAGAATGAACTAAATACTTATGAAACACTGTAATATTATTCCAGGTCATTTCCTGTGTAAGGACCGAAGAAAGTGTATTGAAGGGAATCTGGTGTGTGACGGGCACTCCGACTGCCTTGATGACTCTGATGAGCTGGATTGTTCCTTACTAGCTAAAACAACAACCACACCATCACTTAAATGTCGTGTGGGCTCTAAACCTTGTAAGGATGGACGTGGATGTGTCCCGCAGAGTCATTTGTGTGATGGAGATGAGGATTGTAAGGATGGATCTGATGAACAGGACTGTGGTACAGAACATCAGTGCCAAGAAGGTAAGTCTAACCTTAATATCTACACTCACTGGCCATTATATCCAAGTACTGACATTCTTCTGTCCTTTTTCTCCCATCACAGGCCAGTTCCAGTGTGCTTCTGGAGGGAGATGTATTAAAATAAATCAGGTGTGTGACGGGACTCCTCAGTGTCTGGATAATTCTGATGAAGCAGGATGCAAAAAACCCTCAAGGAGCTGCAGCATGCACTGTGACTGGGACCATCACTGTATTCCTGAAGCCTTTATCTGCAATGGGATTAGAGACTGTCGAGATGGCACAGATGAAGCCAATTGTGGTGAGTTAAGATTTCTGAACTGTAGAAAGCCTTACTTCATCTAAACTGGATTTGCCCCTCGAGATCCACAATAGATGTTGTTTGGTACTCCCACTGTTCATGTCATAGCCTTTCCTACATGCTATCATTTTCAGTATTAAGATGTGAAAATCTTAAGTCCAATTGTCACTATCTTAAGTAATTTGGGCACAAACGCCATTGTAAAGTCCAATGTTAACTGCAACTCTATCCGTGCATGCAGAGACCAACTTTTACCATTCTTCCTCTAAACCACAACCATGAAAATGTTGCACTAGCCAATGTACTGTGGCCAAATTAACACCCAAATTAAATCAGAAGTAACAAACCATCTCCAAAGCCTACTGGCACCGCTACTTATGAAACAAATAACTTTATAATGCACAATATTTAAACAGCTTGCAATACATTACTTTGTTTACACCACTTTTGTTTTAAATCTTACCAATGATGCACAGTGAAATTCCTTGCGTTGCAATAACTTTGGTAAAAGAGTCCCATAATGCCAACAACACGGGTATGCAAAAGTGCTTCTTTAGCTCTGAATCTGGTCTGCATTTTTCATTTTAAAGACAAGTACATTATAAGTATAGTTTCAATGTGCTTTGAGCATCTCAAGCTTTTCTTTTCATCCCATCCCTTCCCCACACTCAACTTCACTTGTCTAGCTACTGTTGGACAAAATGGAAAAAAATAATAATTAATCTTATAAAGTTGCAAGCTCATTGTAAGGGTAGGTCAAAATCACAATTTAAAGCTGTCATTGGATGCCTGTTATACACATTTTATTCCGATGTCAACTTTAAGACAGATCTATAAGGTGATCTGTCTGGAAAGGTGACCAGATTAGTCCATGGTGGGAGTAGACAAGACTTTACTAGTCAGTTGTTCCTTCCTGAATTTAACTCCTTATTAATAATCTAATCCTCAATACGCTTTTCAAAAGCAACTTTTTTTTTTTTTTCATCAATGGCATGTTGTTCAAATAGTGCAAATGAATATCATAATAAGACCCTACCTGCTTCATGTTTCATGACAGCTGCATCCAGACCAGATCAGACAAACTGTGAGAGTCCCTCTGTCCTGTGTCCGGATATGACCGTGTGTGTCTCTCAGGGTCAGCAATGTGATGGCAAAAGAGACTGTCCTGATGGATCTGATGAAGCTTCTTGTATAGATGCATGTGCTACTCCAGGTGAGGTAGTTTTGAAGCACCTCACACATGAGCACCATGTTTTTATAGTGCATGTCAAGTTAAAAGAATTTCATTCATTCATCTTCCTTCGGCTTAGTCCCTTTATTAATCAGGGGTCATCACAGCGGAAAGAACTGCCAGTTCAAAGAATTTCTACTTTTAAATTCAGTGCTGAACATCAATGTCCGTGATCTTCTGATCAATCTTCTCATCAGTCTCCTTGTTCTTTTTGTTCTCCTTTTTATTCACTCCCTTCATTACTCTTTTTTTATTTTTCCTCTCATTTTCCTCCTCCTTATCCTCCTGCTCTACATTTATTTATTTTTTCTTCTGCTGCTACTTATTCTCCTCTTGCTACTTCTCCCATTCTTCTCCTTGTTTATCATTTTCATCAGTCTTGTTCTCCTCTCCATCATTCTTGTTCTACTCCTCATTGTTCTCCTCTCCCTGCTCCTCTTAATATACCTCTCTCCTATCCCCCTTGTTCTTTTCTTCCTCATCTTTCTCTTCTCCACATTTTCTTTTTTCTTCTGCTCATTTTCCTCCTACGTTTACATCTTCTCTCCTGCTTAACATTGTTCTTGTTTTTAACCACTCCTCTCCATCATTTTTCACCTTGTTCTTCCATTCCTCATCAATCTCCTTGTTCTTTGATATCTTTCTCTTTTTCTTTTTATCCTCCTTCACATTCTTGTTCTTTTACTCCTCATTTCCTCCCCTTCCTCCACCTTCTCCTTTTTACCTGTTGTTCTCCTCCTTCAGTAGGCCATTTTCCCAAAGATGTAATCTGTCAAGACTCTTGCCAATTATGCCATTTTTCTGTTGATCATGAAGGTGACTTCCTGTGTGAGGACAGGAGGAAGTGCATTGCGGAAGCTCTTGTTTGTGATGGCCAATCTCACTGCTTCGATGATTCTGATGAGGTTGGATGTAAAACCAAAACGACTCCCTTCAAGTGTCGTGTGGGCTCTAAACCCTGTAAAGATGGACGCGAGTGTGTCCGTTACAATCATCTATGTGATGGAGACAGGGACTGTAGGGATGGATCTGATGAAGAAGATTGTGAACTTCAGTGCAATCCTGGTGAGATGGTTTACAAAAATTGTGAAATTCATTGAAACTAAACTGTACTATGGTAACTTAATTAACTTTACTCCAACTCACCTGTTCTTGCTGATTCCTTCACAGGGATGTTTCAGTGTATTCAGGGAAAGAAGTGTATTGATTTTCGGCAAGTGTGTGATGGGACTCCTCAGTGTCCGGATCACTCTGATGAAGCCGACTGCTGGAAACCCACCAAGAGCTGCAGTATCCGATGCGATGGGAACACCCGCTGTATCCCAGAGGTGTTTGTCTGTAATGGTATGAGAGACTGCTGGGATGGCGCGGATGAGGCTGACTGTGGTAAGTGTGCTGTAGAAGAATCAGGCAATGTTACATCTGCACCTTTGCTAACTCCAATTGGAAATGCAAAATATCTAATGGTCATTACTTGGAAAGAGTCCATTAAGTGGCATCAAAGCTTTAATTAAAATGGTGACAAATGTTAAAGTGCCCAATTTTTGCAATATTGTCATTCAAGGTGTAATTGATCTTTGAGACTGTCAATTTTTTACTGCTATAAACAGCTAAAAGTGCACAATAAATGTCGTAGTCTACAAAAACAAAGTGATTCTGAACTGCCTGAAATGAGTTGTGAAGTTGAGTTGAATCTACATGGATTTTGCCATGTAGTCATAATGCCAGTCAATGGTCTTTTTTTTGTTGTCTGTAAACAATATTCTTTGATCATCCTACATTGTGGTTGTAATTTAGACCTAGAAGAGTTTGGTTTGGTCTTGACCAATTAAAGTAGTATAGACTCCAATGGCCAGGAGTTGTGCAGTGTCAGGCCATCTGTGAGCTACTGTCATGCTAGTTTGTTTGGTGTTTTCCACGTGTCATTTTTCATTGGGTTCAACACAGATGGTTTTCATTGCCGCTCATTTTTTTAAGTCAGCTTGGTGTGTCCCTGGTATGGAATTACAAATTTATAAAATCTAGGTTTCAATGCAATAGTTTATAACAAAGTTGTGTACATTGTGTTTTACATTTGACATTCTAAAGAATGAGTCTTGCAGCCCAGGTGTGAGAATCATTTAACCTTTTTGTTTTACTGACCATTGGCAGATCCCAATGCTAAACTCAAGGCACGGCTGTAACTTTTGTTTCCATGAAAGTTCAGGGCAATACTGTCAGGCTGTTTGTATTACCACCTATGAATTTGACTGTTTAGTTGATTAAATCAGGGTAGGTGCTGGAAAAGATCTTTCTACTATCTACTTCATTGCTTTTAGATTAGTCTCTACCTTGATCACTGCCCCCCTAAAATGTCTATAACATTCAGTGCAACACTGCACAAGCAGACTACTGGTAAGACTACTTCTCTTAGACATCTTCATGACTGCAGCAACGGCGAGTTCAATAAAGAATCCTTCTTGAAGAAACGAGAGTCTCCCAGTCTTCCCTTTTGCACAACACTGGTTTAAGGAGTTCAGAGACCACATCCTTAAATGAGCTGTTTGACACTGGGGGAAAAAAAGAGCTATTGCTGCAGTGTTTGAGCAGTTCAAGTGTTTTTGACCTTGAATTGATTGAATGCACTTTAAAGTCTAATATATTGTTTTCTTTTAGCCATGCCCACTCCTCCATCACCCTGTAAAAGCCCTTATGTGGCTTGTCAAGGGACATCACTTTGCATCCTGCAGCAATATCTGTGTGACGGGAGAAAAGACTGTCCTGATGGCTCTGATGAGAGACCTTGCCTTCGCAACTGCCCATATCGCAGTAATGAACACATTTATTTGTTTGGTTTTATGTGCAACACAGTGGATGGAATAAATCTCTTGCTGTCTTATTGCTTTGCAATTTCCTTTTCTCCCAGGTGACTTCATGTGTAAAGACAGGACAAAGTGCATTGACAGAAAGCTAGTGTGTGATGGTCGCTTTCAGTGCCTTGACCATTCGGATGAGCTTGGATGTCCCACCAATGCACCTACAACCACAACTAAAGCATCACTGAGGTGTCGTGTGGGCTCTAAACCTTGTAGGGATGGACATGAGTGTGTCCTGCACAGTCACGTATGTGACGGGGAGACGGACTGCAAAGATGGATCAGATGAAACTGACTGTGATTTTAATTGTAAAGCAGGTATTCCATCAGATCTTTTTATATATACATGTACATAAAATTAGCTCTGCAAAAATCTTAGTTATGTGGTAAATGATTTACTTCTACATGGTCTACTAAATGCATTTCTGTCATGAACACTCTCTGGATTCAGTATGGTAATGAATATGTATATGGAAATTTTGATGTATTTGGTCTTGGTGGTATAGATCTGCTACGCTGCTTTGATTATTATGGCAGAGCAAGTACAGAGACCTGCTACTGCCAGTATATACACAGACATGCTGTCTAAGAATATAACACGCTGCTGCTGCAAACATAATATATGTAACCCTGTAGCAGATCTAAACACAGGTGGAGCTGAGGTGGAGGAGGATCTCCGAAAACACACATCAGCTTAACAGCTTAAAATGATGCGAAGCAAGCTCATTGGCTGCCGAGGTGACGGCAACCAATCTCCTGTGCCATGTAGTTAATGACGCAGGAGCAGATTAGGTGACCTATCAGCCTGCGTGCGCATAGTTTCATGGCAGAAATTTCACTAATGTAAACACTAAAACAGGGAAATGCATGTGTTAGTAGCACTACCTAATTTATTCCTCATTTTATATAGCAATGGAGGAAAAAATGTTAAACAAGATAAGTGGTTGCGTATGCTTAATTTCATGATAACTTTGCAATTAATTAAGTGCAGTTGAATGCAATGAATCTATTGACAAAACCGTATATGTACCTTTTTTCATAAATGTACAATTGACATTTTTAAATCTGAAATGTTTTTTTTTCTTGACTGCCCTGTAAACTTTACCTTGTTGATAACCTTGAGGTGGTGGTTTTTTTTGCTTCTCAGGAGAATTTCAATGTGCCCATGGAAGAAAGTGCATTGATGCCAAGCTTGTGTGTGATGGCAAACCACAATGCCAAGATTTCTCTGACGAGAAGGACTGCTTCACTCGCAGCAAGAGCTGCAGCCATCGCTGTGACAATAAAACCCGCTGCATCCCAGAAAACTTCCTCTGCGATGGAGAGACAGACTGTGTGGATGGCACTGATGAATCTGACTGTGGTGGGTACTTTTTTTTTTATTTGTACCTGTATAAATTTTAAATGAAGCAGTTTAAGCATTCATTTAAAAAGCATTCATTTTGGTTTTGTCTCCAGGTTACCCCACAAAGGTGGTGAAATGTGAAAGTCCTTCTGTATTGTGTCGTGATGGGTTGCTCTGTGTCCCTCCCACTAGTCTCTGTGATGGCAAGAAAGACTGTCCTGATGGATATGATGAAACGTTTTGTTTTGACAGATGTCCAAACTCAGGTACTCCTGTAGGAAGTTTCATGTTTAAAAAGGATTCATTTTACTAGGGGTTTAGAGTTTGGAAAGTAATTTCCAAAGTAATTTTGATTCACGTTTCACACTGTTAATGCTTAAGACATTATTAATCCAGGGTGCATGTAAACTGACATTTTCATACTTCATATTTTAAAACCATAGGTTTTCCTTATTCATATTTGTGATGTTATAAAAATTACTGGTGTAAAATGTTCATTTACCAGAGGAACTTCACTAAATATGGCATTATACAGTAATGATACTTTTACTTTGTTGTAGGTGACTTCTTGTGTAAGGACAGGAGGAAGTGTGTAAAGAAAGATTTGGTGTGTGACGGCCGCTCTCACTGCACTGATGGATCAGATGAGGATGGATGTCCCACTATGGCTACTGAAAACTCAAACTTAGGACCACTGAAGTGTCGTGTGGGCTCTAAACTCTGTAATGATGGGCGTGAGTGTGTCCTGCATGCTCATGTGTGTGATGGAGAGAAGGACTGTAAAGATGGATCTGATGAGCAGGGCTGTCCATACCGCTGTAAAGCAGGTAAAATTCATGAGTAAAATTCTAACTGATTTTGAGATTTAAGACTTATTCAACTGACATTTTAAACCAACGTTTGCTCCTAGATCAGTTCCGGTGTGCTCATGGGAGAATGTGTATCGACAAAAAGCAGGTGTGTGACGGCACCCCTCAGTGTCAGGACCGCTCTGATGAACTGGACTGTTTCACTCGAGGACACGACTGCAGACATCAGTGTGATAATAAAACTCGCTGTATCCCAGAGAGCTTCCTTTGTGACGGAGAGAGAGACTGTGTAGATGCCACTGATGAAGCTAACTGCCGTGAGTGTTGTAACTGCTTGCAATTGAATTGATGGTTGGTTGGTTTGTTTCTACCGTCAATTCATAAATTAGCAACATTTTACAAAAAGGCTATGTTAATGCATTTACTAACATGAACAAACAATAAACAATACATTGATTACAGTATTTGTTAACGTTAGTTCATGTTACCTCTCAGTGCATTAAA
This sequence comes from Danio jaintianensis, assembly GCA_903798115.1. Classification (NCBI taxonomy): domain Eukaryota; kingdom Metazoa; phylum Chordata; class Actinopteri; order Cypriniformes; family Danionidae; genus Danio; species Danio jaintianensis. The sequence goes on from CAIGQV010019090.1 coordinate 2,099,442, forward strand.
CTGTTAACAAGCATGGTTTTGGATGTTAATGCATTAGTAAATGTTGTACTATGATTAATAAATGCTGTACAAGTATTGTTCATAATTGATGCATGTTAGTAAATACATTAATGGAAACTTATTGTAAAGTGACCCAAAATCTATTTTAAACTCTAAAAATGAAACCATATAAAAAATAAAATGCAATATTTCATCCTAGTGACATTTAAGCAAAAAGTCGTCCGTTCTGTAAGAGGATTTCATTTTATTGGAAAGGCTTTAAAACTAACTACTTTTAAAGTGTACAATTTACATCTATTTTAAGTGTTTTTTTATTTTGACATGTTTATGTTTTAGCCATATAAACTCTTGCTCGTCCCGCTTAAATCACAATAATGCATATCTGGCTAACCCCATAGAGACCGTGTCTGTTCCTCGTATTATTAGATCAGGAAATAAACTTAATGTGTGCTCTAGAAAAAAATCTATTACGAATCAAACCAGAAAAACTGCAAAAAAGTGAAAATACAAGTTTTTTAAAGCTTGGTCTCCTAAACATCAGGTCACTAGCACCTAAAGCACTTATCATAAATGAAATAATAACAGACAACAATCTTAATGCACTCTGTCTCACTGAAACAAAATGACTATATTAGTTTAAATGAAGCAACTCCTTCAGGATTCTTATATAAGCATGAGGCTCGTCAGACTGGTCGTGGTGGTGGAGTTGCATCAATCTTTAGTGATATTCTTAATGTTAATCAGAGAAACAGACTTATGTTTAACTCTTTTGAAGTATTGGCGCTTAATGTTATGCTTCCGGATATTATGAAAAAACCTATATTATCTCTCGCTTTAATCACCATATATAGACCCCCAGGACCCTATGTCAATTTTATAAAAGAGTTTTCTGATTTTATTTCTGACTTACTAGTTAAAACTGATAAAATACTAATTGTAGGAGACTTTAACATCCACATAGATGACGCTAACGATACATTAGGGCTCGCGTTTACAGATTTACTACAATCAATTGGGATAAAGCATAATGTTGTTGGTCCAACCCATCGCTTAAAGCATACATTAGATCTAATTTTGTTTCATGGAATTGAGGTCATTGATGTAGACATTATACCACAAAGTGATATAACAGACCACTACCTCTTACTATATAAGCTGTGTTTACCTGAAATTAACAGATCTGCGTAGATATATTGCCCTGGTAGAACCATCATCCCGTCCACTAAAGATGAATTCACAAATAACTTACCTGATCTTTCTCTATTTCTAAATGCAAACGCAAATGACCTTGATGTAATAATCAGCAGTATGGATGCTATCTTTACTAACACACTAAATACTGTGGCACCCATCAAATTAAAAAAGGTTAGAGAGAATAAAACTACACCATGGTATAACAGTCATACTCGTGCTCTCAAAACAGCAACCCGTGCCCTGGAAAGTAAGTGGAAAAAATATAAATTAGAGGTCTTTAGAATTGCGTACAAAGATAGTATGTCCAGATATAGGAGGGCTCTAAAATCCGCCAGGGCTGAGCACCTCCGCAAACTGATAGAAAATAATCATAACAATCCTAGATTTTTATTTAACACCGTTGCTAAATTAACAAATTATCGGTCATCTTTGGAACAAAATGTCCCACCGCAAATTAGTAGTGATGACTTCATAAATTTCTTCAGTGATGAAATAGAAGGCTTCAGACAGAAAATAGAAGATGTTAAACTTTCGGCACCGCCTTATACTTCAGATCCATTAAACATTCCACTGAACCAGAATAATCTACAGTGCTTCAAAATCATAGAACAGGAAGAGCTAGATAAACTTATAAATGCTTCTAAACCAGCTACATGTATGTTAGACCCAATTCCAACTAAATTACTGAAAGAATTGTTACATCTAATAGGAGAACCTCTTCTTAACCTCATCAACTCTTCTCTATCTTTAGGCCATGTTCCAAATCCTTTCAAGCTAGCTGTTATTACGCCTATTATTAAGAAACCACAACTTGACCCCAGCAACTTGGCTAATTATAGACCTATTTCAAATCTTCCATTTGTCTAAAATACTAGAAAAAGTTGTTTCTGCCCAATTATGCTCCTTTCTGCGGATGAACAATGTTTTTGAAGTGTTTCAGTCAGGCCTCATCACAGTACAGAAACCGCATTAGTGAAAATAACCAATGATTTACTCTTAGCTGCTGACCAAGGGTGCATCTCGTTATTAGTCTTACTTGATCTCAGTGCTGCATTTGACACCATCGACCACAATATCCTCATAGATCGCTTAAATTCTACAGGCGTCCAGGGACAGGCTCTACAATGGTTTAAGTCATACTTAACTGACCGTTACCAGTTTGTGAATATAAATGGACAGCTTTCACAGGTCAGGCCAGTACAGTATGGGGTGCCTCAAGGATCAGTTTTAGGCCCTTTGCTGTTCACAATATACATGCTACCCCTGGGAGACATTATAAGAAGACACCGGATCAGCTTTTACTGCTATGCAGATGATATTCAATTATATATTTCAACAAAACCTGATGAGACGTCTGAACTGTCTAAGCTAACTGAATGTATTAAAGATGTTAAAGACTGGATGACCAACAATTTCCTTCTCTTAAATTCAGACAAAACAGAATTATTACTTATTGGGCCTAAATCCTGTACACAGCAGATCCCACAACTCGACCTGCAATTAGAGGGACACAAAGTTAGCATTAGCTCTACTGTAAAAGATCTGGGTGTTATATTAGACAGCAATTTAACTTTTGAAAATCATATCTCCCATGTCACAAAAACCGCCTTCTTTCATCTGAGAAATATTGTCAAGTTACGAAGTATGCTATCCATCTCAGATGCAGAAAATCTAGTTCATGCTTTTATGACTTCTAGGCTGGATTACTGTAATGGTCTGTTCACTGGTTGCCCAGCATCCTCTATTAATAAACTTCAGCTAGTACAAAATGCAGCTGCCAGAGTTCTTACCAGGTCTAGAAAATATGATCATATCACCCCAATTTTATCCTCCTTACACTGGCTGCCTGTTAAGTTCCGTATTGATTATAAAATATTGCTTCTTACCTATAAAGCTTTAAATAATCTAGCTCCTGTTTATCTAACCAACCTTCTGTCTCGCTACAATCCAACTCGCTCTTTAAGATCTCAAAACTCAGGGCTTCTGGTAGTACCTAGAATAGCAAAGTCGAGTAAAGGTGGTCGAGCATTCTCATTTATGGCTCCTAAACTCTGGAATAGCCTTCCTGATAATTTCCAAGCCACAGACACACTCTCTCAGTTCAAAACTAGATTAAAGACCTATCTTTTTAGTAAAGCATACACTCAATGCATCGCATAACGGTATGATGCATGAATGTGCTCCACGCAGGTGAGCTGGCTCGACATCACCTGTAGGACACACTCCTCAATACACCAGACACTGTGTTAGAAACTCTCATATGCTTTACATGTTTGTTTCTATGTTTGTTTATTTAACTGCTATTTTCATCTATAACACTCCATTTTTACATCTCGTTTAAATACACTATGAACAGCAGCTACGCTAATTATTTTCTTTATTCTCTATTTCCACCTGGGCATACTCATTCCGAGGTCCCTAGAGACTATGCAGCGCCATTGATGCGATCCAAGACCTGTGAAGAGATGATCCCAAGGTTCCCTTGAAGGTTTTCCCTTCATTTCGTCAATTGGTGAAGTTTTTTTTTTTCCTCGCCACTGGCTTGCTCGGATCGGGACTTGTGGAGCTGTGCTTCGGTGGATTTGCTCTACAGTGTTTGAACTTTCAGCAGTGAAATTTAAACCACACTGAACTAAACTAAACTGAACTTCAACTCTGAAATCTGGACTTTACTAGAACTATGTTAAGCTGCTTTGACACAATCTACATTGTGAAAAGCGCTATATAAATAAACTTGACTTGACTTATGGTTGGCATATAAAGCACTATTTTCAAAAACAAATGCCACATTATGTACACATTGTTATTTGGGACTCATTTTTAACCTGTATGGACCTATGTGTAACATTGGTTGGTTAGTAGTATTATTTTTATTGATGCACAAGAGGTACTAGCCAAAAATCATTTCTTCTTATTTGCACTTGGCATGCTGTGATTGTTCCTGTAGGAGAGGTAGCACATGCCAGAGGATGATCTTGTTCCAATATATTGATTATCTATTGTTTTTACTTCACTGCTTATGATAGGTTTCATTGGTCAACTTCGATAAAAGATCCTGCATATGTGTTTTTTTAACTTGCTCAGTAAAAATACACCATAGAAACCATGTATTTGGCTCTAAACATACTTTTTTTTTGTTTTTTGTTCCGTAGCTTCCATCCCTGGCCCATCCACTACAGACCCTTTAAAAACATCCGGCTGCAGAAGCCCTTCTATGTTTTGCAAAGAAACGTCAAAGTGCATGCCAGAATCTCAGCTCTGTGACAGAAAGACGGACTGCCCCAGTGGAGCCGATGAGCAGTTCTGTGTATATTCATGTCCAGATCCAGGTGAAAGGAGGAATTTGTCTTTAATTTTCATGCATATTTGCTGTAATATTGAATTTTTTCTGCCATCAGACCACTTTCTGTGCAAGGACAAGCGGAAGTGTGTCCACAAAGCTGTTGTGTGTGACGGTTACTCGCACTGCGCTGATGGTTCTGATGAGTATCAGTGCCCGACTTGTGCTTTGCAGTGCGACCAAAAGACTGTTTGTCTGACTAACCAGCAGCGCTGTGATGGAAAACCAGACTGTAGAGATGGTTCAGACGAGAAGGATTGTTGTAAGTTTACAACAGTACTTTAAAAAAACAAAACAAAAAATAACAGGGGGTCCTAGAAATGCAGTCCTGAAACTGCAGCCGCTCCGGTTGTGTAGGAACACCATCAATATTTGATGGCTGAGTGCAACAGCTATAGCACACATTTTTGATGATAAAATTTAAGTGGTAACTAAACAATTGTTTGATTTATAACTGTTCATTTGCTGATACCTTGTTGTTAACATGTATAATTGTTGTTTATTTCAAATAACATTTTTGCTGAGATGGCCAATTATTTTGAAAAATATTTTTTTATACATTACATAAAGATACAGTTTTGAGTTGCGATTACATAATTGTCATCACGCAATGACATCACAGGTTATTTAGCAACTTTTAGCAACAAATTATTCCACCTTTAGCAACTTCCTCTGAAAATTAGCTGGCAACAGTGTTAGCTTCACTACTGTCATAGTATGTATTAATAGTTTGAGTGCATGTAGGTGTGTGTATAATATTACACTAAAATTTCCTGTTTTTAAACTGATAGGGCTTGTTTTATTTTTGCACTTAATACCAGAAATGTGCACTAATTAAAGTCTTTAGATCAATACTATAACTGTGTGAGGTGTACATAACTTAAAATGGGCATTGTCGAAAAGAAGTGTTCAAAAAACTAAATGAGTACATGATGATGAAACGCTTATCATATTTTGGTGATATTTCCTGTTTAAATTGATTATTTCAGACACTGGTGCTGTGATTGCTAGTGCTTCGTTACCTCTGAAATGTCGTCTGGGATCCAAACCATGCATGGATGGCAAAGAGTGTGTCCTGCTGGACCATGTGTGTGATGGGGAGAAAGACTGCAAAGACGGATCTGATGAGAGGGCCTGTGAGCGTAAATGTAAAAAAGGTACACTTTATTGGTGAAATACAATTATATTTTCAATAAGAGAATTAAACTGACCAGGCTGACACTACCAATGTGTGTATCCTTCAGGCCAGTTCCAGTGTGCACATGGCAGAAAGTGCATCGACATGAAGCTCGTATGTGACGGCACACCTCAGTGCCAGGACCGATCAGATGAAGTCAAATGCATGAAGCTCTCAGATGAGTGTAGACACCAGTGTGACAACAAAACCCGTTGCGTTCCTGAAACGTTCCTCTGTGATGGAGAGAAAGACTGTGTGGATGGCACTGACGAGGCCAACTGTGGTAATGAAATGTTCATGGTAGCAATTTATAGAATTATTTCACCTAACACTGTATCCTAACTACTCGAGACGCTACAAGCAAATTGGCTGTCCGCACGCGACTCAACACAACCGAAAGCAGCCACTGCACTCTTAATGAATTGGAAAGAGCTATCTAATTAATACACATTAAACCTTTTTAATATTATTAAGAGTACATAGGCTACTAATTGACTTATGTTGTTGGTTTACAATGAGTCATAGTTCTGACTTTCATTTTCTAATCATTTGCTAGTTATTTTATTTTCAAGATCTGAGGTAAACTATCTGCTGCCACTTTCATTATGGCATTAAATGTCACATAAAATGGCATTCAAACTACCGTTTTAGCATTTGTCACTAAATAAAGCACATCATCTGTACCTGAGGAGATAATTGTCATAGTAGTTTATGCTGTTGTTCTACCGCTACGTTGATGAAAAAGAAAGCATTTTGCCATCGTGGATGGATCGGGCAAAAACACAAAAAAAATACCTTTTGTTGCTTGTCACGGCGTTGCGTGTAATTAGGACATGGTGTGAGAATTAAAATGTTCAGTTTATTTACACACCCTATCAGGCTTCCTCACCAACTACTGTCAGAAGGCTTATTTATGGTGTTCTGTTGGCCGAATATTGTCTCAAAGGTAGCGTAGGTGATTTCTGAGGCTAGCAGTTGCTAAACCTAAAAATCCTACCTACCCTGGATAATCACTGTCCAAAACCACACCTCCTCCATAAAACATGAATGCTCACAGACTAGTGAGATTACTATCTCTCATATTAATATAATCTACAATTAATATAATAATACTACAGTAGCAACACAATTAGCTTGTGTGTTGACCAAAGCATCTTATTCTAAGGCGCACACATTTTTGCTGTTTTCAATGAGAGCCCCACCTGACTCTCTACAAATCAACATCTTGACAGGCAGATACGACAGCCTATCATAATGTTTGGGTGAAATTTTTAATTTAACATTTAGATTTTTATAAAAAAAAATTGTCCTACATATAAATTAATTTGACCATTTACTAAAGAGTGCAGTTGAGATTGGAAGAGACTTTCATCCAACGTAAATGAACCAAATCACCACCTACCCTTCCTTTAAATTATGCACGAATTATCTTATTGTTTGCTATATAGAATTATTTTCCCTTTGAGAATCTTGATCTGGATTGGTAGGTCTGCAGGCATGCAGTACAGTTTTACATGTGCAGTTTCAGAGTCTCTTTGTAAACCGATTTACTGACCTATTTTATCTTTAAAATCAACATAAAATTAGCTGAGTATTTGAAAACTTCTTTTTGGCTTCAGGTCATAGAATGAGGATTATTGCACTGTTTATAGTATTCTATGCAGTGATTTTAGATGTTGGTTAGCATTAATAATACTTCATTCTTAAAAACACACCCAGAATGGTTTCAAGAACAGATAAAACCATATAGTGGCCCGTTTTATTGTCTTTTAATGTTTGATAGGTTCAAGAGGTAGCTGCCTGCTGTTAGCAGAATGTCTTTACTTCTGTCATGCAAATGTGGAATTTGTACAATTTCACCCTTTACTGTAGTTTCCAGTATGAATGAAACAGATTTTACTTTACAGCAGTGTGTTACATTACAACACCATATTTTTTTGTTAAAACAAATAGTGAAGGTAATACTTTTCGGGAATATACAGGAATTTTTGTCTCTGTGTGGATACTTGTATCAATGGTAATAATTCATTTGTATCACACCCATTTCACAATATTTTCTTGTATTTATTAAGTCAATTTTGAACATTCTGACATACTAGTTTACCTGGAGTGTTGGCTTACTATATTCTTTGCTGTTATTTGTTTTGCAGTTGTAGAGCCGTGTTCGGGTGATCGTTTCCAGTGCAGTAATGGTCAGTGTGTGGCTCTGAGTCTCCGCTGTGATGGATATGCAGACTGTCGTGATCACACAGATGAGAAGGGCTGTCCTCAACCTCCACACTGTCCTCTGGATCATCGCTGCCCTCACACTCACGAGTGTCTGCTGAAAGAGTGGCTCTGTGACGGAGACGAGGACTGCAGCGATGGCTCTGATGAAAAGGTGAAGAACTGCACTGATCCAAACTTTGCATTGTGTGTATGGTGTGTTTTGTGTGTGGGTGTTTGGCAATTTGTTCTGATGCTTGTAATGGTCTTTGTGTGATGTTTGTTGTGTTTTGTTTTGTTTTCTCTGTGTGGTGTTTTTGTTTGAATGTTTTGGTGTGTTTGTTGCAAGGTTTTTAGTTTGTTTTTTGTAGTTGTTGTGTGATTGTGTTTGTTGTCTTGTGCGTTTGTTTTAGAGTGAATGGTGTGTTGTGTGGTGTTGTTTTTTGCTGTTTTTGTGGTGTTTGCTGTCTTTTTGCGTTATTTTATTTGTTTAATGATTGTTTTTGTTTGGGTGTGTTTGTACCAAAGTGTGTTTTGATGTTGTTTTTTGTGTGGGTGTTTGTTCACTGTATTTTGATTTTCTTGTGTTCTTTTGTCTTTGTAGTAGTATTGATTATGAGGTTTATTTTTCTTTGCTTTGGTGGGGGTTTTTTTGTATGTTGTGATATTTTGTTTGGTTTTGTAGTAGTGTTTGTGTGGAGTGTGGAGTGTGTTGTGGTATTTGTTTACAGTTTGTATTTTCATAGTAGTGCTTTTTTTGATTGTAGACAGTGTGCTATATTGTTTGCCATTTTTAGTTTGTAGTAATTTTTTTGCTGTTTGGAGTGGTGTTTATAGTGGTGTCTTGTTATTTTGGTGTGTTTGTAGTGTGGTTTGTTTTGTGGTGTTTGTAATTGTTATTTGGTGGTTTGTTAGGAGTTTTGTCTGGCGCTAACAGTGGTGTTTGTTGTGTGGTGGTTATGGTGTAGATTTGGTGTGATGAGCATAAATGTAAAATCTTTGATCAATGCCATTTGAACATTTACACCACGAACACTAAAAGTGATAAGGATGATGGGCGTATTTGTCAGATTCAGAAATCAAAGTTATTTAATTTCCATGTAATTTTAGCTAATCAACCATTTTTTTTTTTCTCTATCTTCCTTTGCAGAACTGCAAAGCGACTCCGCTGATTTGTGGAGAGTTCCAGTGGTCGTGTGCGTCTAGAACTCAGTGCATCGCAAAGACCTGGAGGTGTGATGGCATGAAAGACTGCCAGGATGAGAGCGACGAATCTGGATGTGAGTTCACATCTGAAATTCATTCCAAACTCTTTATTATTAATTAAAATATTCTGGTATATTGTAAACATTGCTTATTGTGTTAGGTGGTCAACTGAAATGTCCAACGCACTTGTTCTGGTGTGGTAGTGGGGAGTGCGTGGACCCAGATCTGGTGTGCAACAGAGCATCAGACTGTGTGGACGGGTCTGATGAGGGTGTGGGGTGTCTGAAGAACAACTGCTCCACTCCTGGAAGCCCATCATGCCAACACCGCTGCATTAACACTCCACATGGAGCAGTAAAACATCTACTCATTAAGTTTTATAGTTACCAATGCATTAATTATCCTTAATGCATTAATTCAGTTGTTGGATTTTTTAAATATATTAAACCAAATTCTGTAGATCTAAATTATTTTAAAAGCATAATATGAGAAGGAATGTAAATGCAAATAGCTGCATGTTAAAAAAAAAAAATGTTGTCTTTGTTTTTCCAGAGATGTGGCTGTAAGACTGGCTTCAAGCTTCACTCTGATGGGTTATCCTGCAATGACATAGATGAGTGTAAAGAGATTCAGCCTGCTGCCTGCAGTCATAAATGCTTCAACACACTGGGCTCCTACATCTGTCAGTGCCACCCTGAATTTATACTGGAGCCTGATGGTCACAGCTGCAAAACCGCTGGTATTGGGATGTTATTTGTTACGTTTTTATAAACATTTTGATTTATCAAACTTATCCAAGTACTGCTAAAAAAGTATAGCAACCGCTAAAAACATGTAAGGCAACCAAACTGAATTTCCCATTTTGGATGCCTTTTTTTAAAGGCATAGTTCACCCAAAAATAATTTGCTCACTTCTTACCCACCCTCAAGTGATTCCAAACCTGAGGTTTTTTTTTTCCCATTGAACACAAAAGATATTTTGAAGAAAGCTGAAAACCTCATAACCATTGACATCCATAATAGGAATAACAAATACCGTGGAAGTCAATGGCTCAAGTTTCCAACATTTTTTCAAAATATCTTTACCAGAAGGAAAAACTCAAAGGCTTGAATCAGGTAAAGGGTGAGAAAATAATGATTTTTTTTGTATACTATCCCTTTAAGTTGTGGGAGTTTGTACAATGACTTTAAAAAAAAAAAAAAAAAGTGTATGTTTTAGTTATGGTACAGGATCTCTTCGTAACAGGATAAACGCCACACAAAAAGGCAATATGCACTTTTTTCTATATATTTATTTTTTTGTACTGTTTTTGTGCAGATGAGCCAAGTCTTTTGGTGTCTGAACAGGATGAGCTGTTAAATTTGGGTCTGCGAAGCTTCAGTATTCAGACTCTCATCGCTCCTGGACGGAAACCCATCTTTTCTCTGGATTATGATCTGAGGGAGCGGAGGGTTTATTGGGTCAGTCTGGAGGACGAGAGCATCAAATATGCCTTCCACGGAGAGAAGGGCAATACTGGAACTATTGTCAAAGGTATAAAAAATAATAATAATATTGAATGATTATTTGATATTTAATGTGCTGTTGTTTTTTTGTGATTTGTTGTTTTCATGTCTAGCTGGTTTTATCCTTTAAAATGGGTGGTCTATTGCCATTTCATGCATTTCTGAGTTTTTTTACATTGTTAAAGAGTTGGTCTCATGCTACATTGTAGTCCTTCCGTAGCCAAGTGATTGTAGTTGAAAACATTGAAACAGCAACAAAGAACGAGATGGTCTTCCTACAGATTTATTTTAAACATTAAAGACAGTATTTTGTTGATGTTAAAAAAAATTATAATAAAGCTTGGTTTTCTTATTCTTGATTTTTAAACCCTCATTAGAGATGAAACAAAAGGTGCTGCTATCTTTATCATTTTTACTTTTGTATTAATATGCCAGTTTATTTTGCAAGAGTGGATCTGAAGATCTGAGAAAGATCATACGCATGCCCACTCATAAGCCCTCTACTCAAAGCAACCAGGAAAAGGTACAAGAAAGACAAAACATCAAGCATAAACAGGATTGTGTCTCCCTCGTCAGATGCAATCTGCAAAAACTAATCTTAAATGGGTAATTCTGCAAAAAAATTTACGTTCAGCCATTCTCTCGTCCTTTTTTTTTTTTTTCTCCAAACATTTGAGCTTTTCTTCTTTTGAACACAGGAAGATATACTGAAGAATGTTGGGGAAAAAAACCAACAACTGACTTCCATAGAATTTTATTTATTATTATTTTTTTTTTATTATTCCTACTGATGTCAGTGGCTGCTTTTTCCAACATTCTTTAGAAAATCTTGTTTTGTCTCCAACAAGAAATTCATAAAAGTTTAAAAGCATGTGAGTGTGAGAAAATGGTGAGGAAGTTTTAATTTTTGGGTGAACTGTCCCTTTAATCCCAGCTGTAAACAGCCAATAAAAAGTTTCAGAATCCCTGACTTAAACTAATCTTCTATGTTTAGGTGTTAAGTCAGACTGCATTGCCATTGACTGGATGGGAAGGAATCTTTACTGGGTGGATGGAGTTGCTGGGCAGATTCTAGCTGTGAGACTGACCGACAGTGTTGTACATCCACAAAACTACGTTGTAGTTCTGGATGAGGATCTGAAGCAGCCAAACTCACTTGTGCTGTTGCCCCAAAAAGGGTAAGAAATACAATGTGCAATATTGCCAAATTTTCTTTCTTTTTATTTATTTATTTATTTTATTTTTAACAATAAGTATTGTTTTGCTGTGTGTTTGTGCTGGGACCATGGCAATTTTAGACCTGTCATGGATAAGTTAATTACAATTTAAACTACCAGTACGCAGTAGGTACTCTGACTTGAAGGGTTAGTTCACCAAAAAATGAAAATGCTAATATTAATTACTCACCCGCATGTCCTTCCAATCCTTTGAGACTTTTGTTTATCGTCAGAACACAAGATATTTTAGATTGCATCTGAGAGGAATCCTCCATAGATGGCAATGCTTCTGATGTGTTCTAAGTCCAGAAATAGTCAGAATATTTTATGTGAATTCATGGAGCTTTGTATAAATGTACAGTTGAATCACTGAGCTGAATGAAGCTCCAACTACTTATTGATTTTTTTTTTTTTTTTTTTTTTTTTTTTTTTATACAACAGTTCAACAAACATCACATTTGTGATTATGCTACTCTGTTAATATTTGGTAAAACAACACACTTGCTTGAATTATAGGGTCATTCTAGTTGCTCCCTAATAGTTTTTGTGAGGCACTAAATGCTTTTTTTTTTTTCTTTGCAACGTCTTTTAAAGTGTTTAATATACTCTATTATCAGCTCACATTACAGTATTATCATAGATGCACATGCCTAGCTTTTGCTATTACAGGAGAGTTCAGTTTGACTGTAGCAGTTCAGGTGTTCAATGTTTCTGGATGTTGCAGGATCATGTTGTGGTCAGAGATTGGAGGTCCAGCACAGATTGAGCGCTCCAGCATGGATGGCTCAGACAGGAGGGCAGTGATTAGACATGGACTCAACTGGCCTGTCAGCGTGACGGTGGACATTCTGACAGACAGACTCTACTGGACTGACAAGAAGCTCGGGTGTATTGGCTCAGCGACACTGGATGGAGAAAACATAAGAGTAATTGGACGTTTAAAAGGGCTGCAAATATTGACTATTTTTCAATTACATTATAGTCGATTACTTTTTGCAGCCCTAATTTCAATGCTGCAAATGGGTAAGTTATGTAAATTGATTGTTTGACTTTTTTTCTCCAGTTTCTCCAGCTGTCTCATATGCCCAGTCCATTCTCCATGGCTGTGTTTAATGACATGATCTATTGGTCTGACACTCAGAGAAGATCTGTTCAAGGGGCCAATAAACTGACTGGCAAGAACCGCAGAGTGTTTCTCAAAAGACCCGGACAGCCATTTGCCCTTAAAGTAAGAATACATTCTGCATGCATTATTAAATTTCATTATCTTTTACAGAATGTGTCAAAATTGCATTGTTTCGAAACCTTTTTATTTATTTATTTTATTTTTTTAATGCTGTTTGTTACATTGCAGAGTACTTTTCACTGATGTTTGTTGGGACAGACTTTAGAGAAGTCTTGAGAAAGCTTAGCTGGAAAGTTTAAAAGCTATTCAAGCCACGTTTAAACCTGGGTTGAAGTAGGAAAAAGAGTGATTTGAACATCAATAGTACGATTTAGAATTTCCTATTATGAATTTTTGTTTCTAGTAGCATTGTTTGTCAGCACAAACACATTTTAGCTGTAAGCGTGTTTAAACGTTAGCATAAATTAACATCTTGTTGTTGTTAGCCATTTTAATGCATTGTTGCTAGCACCTAGCATAGTTAACACACTGCTAGCATAATTTAAGTTGCTTAACGAATCTTAGCATGTTTAAAATGTTAGCATATGTAAATACTTTTTACCATGAATTAAAACATTATCATGTTCATAGCGCTTTTAGTACATGGCTAACAAATTTTAGTTGGTGTTGGTGGTTTAGCATAACATTTTAGCATTTATTAGCATGTCTTTAGCATGTTTAACATGTCATAAATTAACTTTTTAGCATGATTTAGTATATGGTTAACATGTTTTTTAAGGTCTTAAATTTTTAGGTTAACATTTGAAAGTCAACATCTCTCAATAGGCCAAAAAAGGCATGTTTTACATGTTTTGCGTGAAAGTTTCAAGGAGAACTTGCAGCATATTTTAGATGATTGTACATTGTACACATTGATTTAGGAAATTGTAGCACTATAGCATGTTAGCATTTTAGAACATGGCTACCATTGTTTGCATTCTGGAAAATACAGCATAAAAATGTTACTGATAGTATGTATCAGTATCTGATCTCTGTGTTTTGTGGTGGTGTTGTAGGTTGTCCACCCTCTTCAGCAGCCCAATGTCCTGAACCCCTGTCAGAGTCTCCACTGTTCTCACGTGTGTCTGCTGACTCCAGGACTCAGAGCAGTGTGTCGCTGTCCCACCAGAGCTCTTCTGGAAGCAGATGGATTGACTTGTGGTTCAACTTTGGATGATTCCTCCTCTTACCTTATGTTACTGTCTCTCACCACGATCACACAGGTACTCAATGAGTGAATGACACAGAATAATTAATCTCCATGACAGACAGTGGTGTACAGTTAAATAATTGTGCAAGCTCCAAGTATTAGTTGGTTTTAAAAATTAACATGGATACATTTTCCTTATTTATCTAATGATATCCCTCAAACCACGATAACCCTGGTCCTGCTGTGCACGATTCACCAGTTCAACGTTTTTTTTTTCATTCAAAATGTATTTTAATCAAATAAAATAATGTAATAATTGTTGCACATTTTGTGGGAATAGCCAAAAATGCAAAGTTGCAATTTCCTTTTTTGTCTTTTTTTTTTCTTTTTTTGTGAAAAACATATCTTACAACAAAACAGATCATCTTACATGAAGACATTTTGAAAATGTCCTACTGTAAATATATAAACTTAATTTTTGATTAGTAGTATGCATTGCTAAAAACTTAATCTGGACATCTTTAAAGCCGGTTTTGTTTTGGGTTTTTATTCTGATTTAAAATATTCAAAAATAGTTGAATTTTGGCCAAGTATTATCCTATACTAACAAACAATACATTAATGGAAAGCAAATTGTATATTATACCTTTAATTATTTAATTATTAACTTGCAGTTATGTTTTATAATTAAACTGTTTTTAAATTAAATGTATAAATTGGTTGTAAATATATAATTGGTATTGTTTATTATTATTATTATTATTATTATTATTATTATTATTATTATTATTATTATTATTATTAGGTCCTAATTTAATACATAAATATATATAAATAAATGCATTATTACATTAAATGTGTATTTTTTTTTTATTATACTTATAAATCATTTACAAATTTGTTTATATTTATTTATTTATTTACTTGTATTTTTGTAACTTAAAAACTATAAATAAAAGTCTTGCCCTCTCTTTCCTTACTAAGATCTTGACTAAGAGCCTGCAGTCTGAAGTGGGCCTGAAACAGTGGCCCGATCACCGCTCTCTAACTCTCCCTGGAGTATCTGAAGCCTCTGATTTCGACATGCTACTCCAGGACCGCAGTGTTACCCTAGCAGACGCCTCTCGGGGCTCTGTCTCTCAGCTCAATCTGCGCAGCTCCGGCTTCTCTCCACTCGGCCTCGTCCTCCAGCTCCAGGGGGACGTCCTGTCAGCTCTGGCTCTGGACTGGGTCACCAAAAACCTGTACTGGAGCAGCATGAAGAGGCCAGAGCTGTTCGTCACGTCTCCTGGAGGGAAGCTCACGGCTGTGGTTCTGCAGGCCGAGCTGGCGGGCACCATCTCTATCGCTTTGCATCCTCCATCAGGCCAGATGTGCTTCACTGCTGTAGGTCGCAGGGGTCTGGAAATGCTGCCCCAGGTGGACTGTGCTCACATGGACGGGGCAAACCGAACCCTGCTCTGGAGCAAAGCAAAGATGCCGGTGTCACTCGCCTTGTCGGAGAAGGGGAGCAAACTGTACTGGGCAGATATTGGTGCGTTAGTAAAAATGTGTGTTAAACAAATAGGGTGTAGAATGGCGTCTCATTTTATAATTAAAAAATATTTTGTAAATGGCATAAAGTTAATAATTTTATTTAATTTTTTGTCAACTGAAGTCATAGCCCTCATCGAAGCCAAACATCATCATTATTAATGTTATTAAATTAACAATAACAATTTAGTGGTAATTAAACCTTTTTTAACTTTAGTTCACTTGAGAAATAATCAAGTTGTCTGTATTTATTGCTAAAATCACATTTAATACCATACCATTTAAGAACCTTTTAAAATAATAAAATGAAATGTGTTATTTAAAATAAAATAAAACAATGTCCTTGTATTTCCAATTTTTTTTTTTTTTAATTCAAGTTTTTTATATATATTTTCATGTTTAAATACTGACCATAGTAATTTAGGGTTAGGGTTACAAGCCTGTTATGGACATTTTTATTAATAATAATAATAATAATAATAATAATAATAATAATAGTTGTGTATTTGTTTTCTAATTGTGTAAAGTTTATATACATATTTATACATGATCGTGACCAATTAATTATGACTAATGTTTTTGTTTGTTTTTTCCAGGGAGTGAATTGATTTGCTCCATTAATATCGATGGTTCTAACTATAAGGAGTTCAGCACCGGTTCTGAATTTATGGTGTCTTTTGCCCGTATTGACAACATCTACTTCTGGATCACGCTGGACAATGGTAATGATTCAAGACTTCCAGAAAGTTGTTCTGTGCTGGAGCCACTAGATGGCATGGAGAGATCCTTCTCAAAGATACAGTTTACATGTCAAATATTCTGATATATACAGCACTTTTAAAGTTACTTGAAGGCATTAATTAACCAAATCCCAATTGAGTTTCAAATTACACTTGGACAGTAGTTCATTCATTTATGAAACTAGAATGATTTACGTTTTAACATGAATCGTCAGTTGATTAGTAGTAATCAAACTACTTAAAATGCAACTAATAGCAGCATACCTGGAAAAAAGCTTCTACATAAGGTAATTCAGGTAATAAAAACATTATAGTATTGTAACACAAAGAAAATATTATAAATGAAGGTTATTGTGCCTTTTTATCACACAACTGACTTTTTTTTTTTTTTTAAGGTTTATTTCTTAAAAATAGTCTCTGAATTTGCAGATGTGCAATAACTCCGAATTGTGTACTCACATTAGCAACTTTATTTCTTGCAATTCTGATTGAAAGTTATTCAGTTATACTGTACATGTACAAATAGCTTTTTTTTTTTTTTTTTTTCTTCTTCAGGAATTCTGATTCTGACTTGTTTTCTTGCAGTTTTGACTTTCACAATTTCAATTTCCATAAGCTGACCTGCAATTTTATTTATATTTTGATATTCTTTTTATTTTTATTTTTTTTTGTGTGTATTTCTGGAAGAAAATAAAATTAATTGTAAAAAAAAAAACTTTTCTGAACCAGGTACTTCTCAACTTTGGTACTCTGATGGTTTCCAGCCCAAGCAGATGTGGTTTGAGGTGAAGACGAGTGTTATTGAACTGAAGGCTTACAGCAGGTCCAGTCAGAAAGGTGCTTCTCGTGTGTTTGTGTGTGCGTGAGAAACGTGACTGATCTGAAGTGTATTGAGAGACTGGTCACGTGTGTGGAGGAGCTTGAGCCACACAATAGACACCTTTTAGAGTCTCCTTTTACTTTTCCCACACCCTTCACTGCAGAACAGACTCACTCATTCACTCGAAGCCATTCAGTTCACAATCACAGACTGACATAAATTGCTCTTAATGCAGAGTACATTGTGTGTGAATGTATACTGTGCGAACATTTTCTGAATGCTTAGTAGCTGAATGGTCTAATGCATTTGTCAACGGAGCATCCTGTGCTACATTAGTAACCTTGGTTTAGCCTTAAATTTCCAGTTTGATGGTATAGTTCTGCCTTTCTCTTTTTTGCAATTGTCTGACATTTATTTAATTTTTTAATCTTAAATACAATTACATTAATTGTATATTTATGTTATTTGTTATGTATTATTTTATTGTTTAAGAAATCATCTAATTTAGCATATTTGCATTTTAATGTACTGTCTTGTTTTATTAAGAATTTTATTAGTTTATTTTCTTAGGAAATTTAAAGCTAAACCAATTTTATTGCTGCCTAGTGTGTGTGTTTATACACTAAGTTGACATTCAACAAATCTTAATAGCATTTTTTTTTTATTGCATGTTTTAATATTTATTTAGCTAATTGTTCTAATTGATCTCATTTGCATTTTAATTCACTGTATATTGCTTTTTTCTAGCATTATTTTTCTTTTTTTCATTTATTTTAATATCCATTTTTTTTTTTATTAGAGTTTCTTATTTTGTCATTTTTCTTTGTCAGGATCCAATGCATGCTCTATAAACAACGGGGGCTGCAGTCATCTCTGTCTGCCAAATCCTGGTGGTCGCTTGTGTCGTTGCGCTCAGGACTACCTATCGGTGAACAACACCAAATGTGTGTCTATCCTCAAGTGTCCCATGGGATTTAAAGCCTGTAGAGATGGACTCAAGTGTATCCCTGTGGCAAAATTCTGTGACCAGGTCCCGGACTGCCAGGATGCCTCCGATGAGGAGTGTGAGCCATTCCTAAATGCTAACCTTTATTGTTACAAGTCAAACATTACATTGTCCAATTAATTCATAATAATATTACATTAATGAACTCGATCACTGACTGTCTGCAGTAGTTTGAGGTGTTCTGGTAGTAGTTCTGCTGCTGCTTAGGCTTCATTTGAATGTTCTGAGTAGCCTTTAGCATGTTGTTAACATAGTGTTGCACGATAACAGGAAATATGATCATCGCAGTTATTTTGGTCCGTTTTAACCATGATTAATAATAACAAATATTATTTAAGTTATGAAATAAATATGAGAGTGAAAACACATAATTTGGTCACATGTCACATGCTTTGTTTCCACCAAGCGGTATAGTTCAATATGGTTAATTCTGACTTGAAGAGGCATATGGATTGTTCATATATCACATGTTTGTAGGAAAGTGTCTGGTGCATATGGAGAGTAAAGAGGAAAGTGTTTCTTCGAGATGGTTTGTCACACCTACTTACCTGAAACAGTCAGAATTGGTTGCAGACTAGAATCCATTTTGTCTTTACACATTAATACTGCAACAAATCTTATTAATTAGTCGTATGGTGCACATATCACAATAAAATTCTAGGGTTTTTTGGCAGTGGCTGCTAGCTAGGCTGTGTTTTGAGATGCTCTGTGTAGTTGTCATTAGCATGTTTCTAGGGTTGCTACTAGCTAGAATGCATGCTAGGATGTTCTGTGTAGATGTTAGCACGTTTGGTAGACAATTTGTAGAGTATTCTGTTGGTGACTACTTGCTAGGTTGTGTGTTGAGATGTTCAGACTAATTATTAGCATGTTGCTTGGTAGTTTCTAGAAATTTCTGCTGATTGCTACTTGCTAGGATGTGGGCTAGGGCATTCAGGCTATTCTTAGCATGTTCCTAGACAGTTTCTATGATATTTTGCTAGTTTCCTTCTGCTAGGCTGTGTGCTAGGCTGTTCAGAGTAGTTGTTAGGAAGTTTCTATGATATTCTGGTAGTTGCTACCTGTTATGCTGTGGGCTACAGTGTTCAGTAGTTGGTAGCATGTTGCTAAACAGTTTCTAGGGTGTTTGAGTTGCTAAAAACGGGACCAATCATCTGACCAATCAGAGCAGACTACTCTGAGAGGAGGGTTTTAGAAAGATATCACCCTTGAACAAGCTTATTTATTAATTTTTTAACCTTGGATGGATGTAAACCTATGGCTATTGACAATCAAAATTTGCAACTTTGTTGTAATGGGGTCCGTGTTAGAACTCCCACAAGTTACCTAAAGGCACCTAAATAATTTCTTATTGACAGGTGACCGTGTGAAAACCAAACCAGGGGTGAAATCCAAATCTGGACCTGCCTCCCTCGACTCGGCTGTCGAACTCTCTCCATCTTCAGGAAACGGAGTTGTGGTGGAGACTGTGGGCAGTGTGTCGTGTGCTGCAGAGCGATGCAGTGCTCATGGGAAGTGTGTGAGTGTGAACAGTGTGCTGGCGTGTGAATGTGATGAAGGCTACAGTGGAGATAACTGTCAGAACACCAAATCCAGCAGCACTGCTATCGCTCTAACACTCACATTTCTCTTCGGAGGAGCTCTGGTGGTCGCCATCATCCTCAAGAGAAGGTTAATCATTTATTTAAATGTAACACACTCACTGGCCACTTTATTAGGTACTAGAGTTTAACTGCATGTGCAGTCAACCCAGAACATGGAAGCACCTGTGAATGCATTTAGGCATGCAGATGTGGTCAAGATGATCTGCTTAAATTCAGACCAGGATTCAGAATAGGAATAAATCTATTTAGCTGACTTTGAACGTGGCATGGTTGTTGCTGTCAGATGGCCTGGTCTGAATATTTCAGAAACTGCTGAAAATTTTCATGAAAAAATCATGTCTAGAGCTTGAGAAGGATCTGAAAGGATGATTCATGTGGGTGAAAATAGCTTGTTGATGCCAGTGGTCAGGAGAATCACCAGACTGATTTGAGCTGATAGAAAGACAACGGTAACTCAAATAAGCACCTCTGAACATGCAACACATCAAGCCTTGAAGCAGATGAGCTACAGCAGCAGAAAAAAAACACCAGTGAAACTCCTGTCAGATGAAGAAAACAACACACTGCAGGCTATGATAATATAACCTTGTCAAAATGCAACAATTTTAAGATTGGAGAAAGGTTGCCTGCTCGGAGTCTTGATTTCTGTTGTGGCATGTGAATCCATTCTGTCTTATATGACCAGTTCAAGCTGCTGATGGCGTAATTGTGTAGGGAATTCTGGAATTAAGAATATTAGATTTGTGGCTGAACTAATCTTTTAAAACCAATTCAGCTTCATTTAAACAAATCTACCTGAGTATTTTTGTCGACCATCACTTTTTTCAGTAATGTGCGTTTATCTCAATCCAATACAGCACTTTTGGGATATGCTGGAAGAGAGAGTTCATATGAATTTGTAGCCAACAAAATCTCCAGCTACTGTGTGTGGCTATCAATCAATTTGGACTCAAATCTTTAACAAATGAATCTACAGTACCGTATTCAGCCATTTCTGAATGCAGAAGTGGGTCCAACCTTTACTAGAGAAGTGTACCTAATAAAGTGGCAATGGGTGAAGATTTAATATTTAGACCCCTAATTTGTAAATCAAACTGTATCCTGATTGTATTTGCAGAAGGGCACGAGCAGCAAGGGAAGAGTCGACTGAAAAAGAGAATCTTGTGACTGATGTGAAAGAGCACTTGACCTTCTCCGCTCAAAACTTTGCCAATGAGCTGTATGATCCAGAAGAGGTATTTTTATTTTCCAAAACTCTTTGCCATTCTTTTTGGAGCACAAAATTAGATGTTTTGAAGAATGGTTGCACGAATTTGCATGCTGGGACGGGCCTGTGAACAAACTTTGAAGACATTTATGATTCACATTTTTGTAGTCACAAAAAACTGTGGTGAAGTACAGGACCATATGTGTGGTGGTGCATAGTGTTTGTTTACATCATATTCCTAGTGCATCTAGGAGTTACTATTACTGGCCTGCCATTTTTTTTGTCATTTTTTACAACATTGGTTTTTGTGCAGACAGGTGGTGACGAATGAAAACCTTTTTTTTTTTTATAATTTCTTCAAAGGCACTATAAATGCATAAAACTTCCATTATAACCTTAACTTTGTACATGATCCACCCCATCATTATTTTCCATTAACCAAAATGTATGGGATAGAGCAGGCTGAACATTCTGCTAAACCTCTCCATTTGTCATTCCTCTCCATTTCTCCGTTTTACAAAGGCAATATTGTAAGTTGACTCAGAATTCAATCAGTCAATGACTCTTTTTCTCTTTCCTGTAGGTTCCTATTTCTTCAGCCGTCACCACACCGGTTGTCAGTTAATACATTCATACAATTTAACATTTTTAATAAAATAAATATTAATTGCAAGATATACAGCGTCTTCACTTCCTTGTCATAAATGTTACATGGAAAAGGGGCTTTAATGTGAATTCCGATTGCTTTTCACATACAGTAGATGTTGAAAGGACAGTTGTTTGAAATTCTTAGGAAATATTTACACAGTACTTTACTAAGGAAACCACACAAGGTACATGCCAGAACAGATACGTGAAGGAAATTTTTAGTAGTGTACAATTCTTTCTATTACACTTTTTATAGTTGTTATACTGCCAGATTTTATGGTTGTTTACTCTAACTCAAGTTCAAAGCAAGTTGTAGGGCTGTTGCTGCTTTATAAATAGTTTTCTGCTCCACTTTGGGCGTGGTCATTTCAGTCTGTTTCAATGCACACAAGCGTTTGGTTATGCAAAACCTACTTTCAATACTGTTCCTCCAGCACCTCCCCCTCCATGAAACCTAAACCAAGAGGAAGAGCCAGTGAATCAGGACACTGCTGTCTTTGTCATTACAGTTTGGGAGAAAAAATACAACAACATTGTTGTCTTAGAATTCTGTATACACCCTTTGCCTTTCGAGTCAAATGACCCACATTCACTAAACCTTTAAAATAAAGCGGCTAAATTTTAATTTCAATCCTCAAATTTATTTTACATTAAGCAGCAACTTCATCACAAACTCTGAAATACTGCACACTTATGAAGGACAACATTCACAATGTTTAATCAGAGGGCAACACTTGTTTTGACTAAAGTGAAGAGTATATTTTTATAATGCTAAAAGTACCTGCATACTTGTAAAATTTGACAAGACTGTATTCATAAATGGTGTAGAATTATTTTACATTTTCACACAAACATCAGTATTGGTATAGATATTAATATTGATATTTTAAGCTCATGCAGGGCACCAAATAATGTAATAATCATTACTTTGGTTTGTCTCAAATATGAATATTTGGATTTATATTGAGATTTTGGTCACTCACTTAAGGTGTGTATCAAATAACTGACTCTTTTAACAGGGCACCAGACACGGAATCATACTGTGGCAATAATTAACAATCAAAGATTGTTGAAATAAATTATACAAATGTGGAAGGAGTGGTTTATCTGGCCAAATCTGAAGGATTAGTTAGATCGTCTGACTTTGAGTTACTGTATTATCCACAAAAGGAAGACACCACTGCAATGAGTATTTATTAACAAAAGAATAAAAAAGGGTAACTAAAACTACGAAATTTACAAGTAAATAATAGGGTGATAAAGTTGAGGGTTGTGTGATGAATTACTGTTATCTGTTCTAAAGACAAGGTAGAGTCTAATAATATAAACTTTATTCTAAAATAAATTGTTTATGCTTGTAAATAAACATTATAAGCATCTAATGAGATAAACTGAGACACACTTTGCCAAATTTCCTTAGAGGTTTGGAAAGTGATCTATTTACGCTTCTGCTGTTGATGATGCAGTGGTAAAGAGAAGCTGGATCTTCCTGCAGAAGATTCCTGCTCCTCTTGAGCTTTATGAAGAGGAAATCAGTATAATCTGGAAAGCGCAGGTTTCTGCAGGTGAAGGTCCTGATGTTTGGAAGACGCTGATGTTTTTATCCTTGAACGTAGAGGTCCTGAAACTGGATCATGCAGATTTCTAGAGGTGACTGTGCTGAAGTGTTTGTTTCAGAAGTCTTGGAAAATGCACTGTGAATCCAAATTTCTTTAACACCATGAAAATCCTTGCTGGAACACACAGCAAAATATAGAAAGTTCTGAAGTCATCTGGGATGTATGAACAATCATTTGAAGAGGGTTTTACCAAAGGTCTTTATGTTGGTTGCTCCACAATTGGATTTCCACAACTTCCTGATTTTACTGTTGATCACTACAAAGGTAAAGGTGTGTGTGTCAGTAGTTTTTTGTGGTGTAAAATGGTCAAAATTGACCCAAAGGACAGCCATTCAAAATAGAAAATGATTGATTTTTCCCCAATGTTGAATGTCCCAATGTTTACCAATCTTAAAAATGGTTTAGGATTTATTTTTATTATTATTTTTTTTAACCACAAGGCAGCAGGAGGTTTAAATACAGTATTAATGAAACTGGCTAGACTGTAGTATTTTCATTTTCCTTTGTTTTAATTACTTATGATAAATTACATAGTACAAGTACACAGCCATGTACAGAATGAAGGGGCTTTATTTTGAAGTCAAAAACAGATTTTTCTACCATTTAAAATACAATAATGTATTTAACAATCAAATATGTAAATGACATTAAAAAAAGAAAATGCCAAATAAATATTATAAAATATATAATTAAAATAGGTGTCATGGTGGTGCAGTGGGTAGCACGACCGCCTCATAGCAAGAAGGTCGCTGGTTCGAACCCCAGCTGGATCAGTTGGCATTTCTGTGTGGAGTTTGCATGTTCTCCCCGTGTTGGCGTGGGTTTCCTCCGGGTGCTCCGGTTTCCCCCACAAGTCCAAAGACTATAGCCGCTATGGGTGAATTGGGTAAGTTAAATTGTCCGTAGTGTATGGATGTTTCCCAGTGATGGGTTGCAGCTAGAAGGGCATCTGCTGCGTAAAACATATCCTGGATAAGTTGGCGGTTCATTCTGCTGTGGCGACCCCTGATTAATAAAGGGATTAAGCCGAAAAGAAAATGAATGAATGAATATAATGAAAACTCCTCTGGAGTTGTCACTTACATTACAGTTTTAAAAACTGTTTTATAAATAAAATCACACTTGTCACATTTTACTTTATCCTATTTCCTGAAGAGCTAAGAAGAAAAGCCTATTGTAACTCCACTGTCATTTTTCAGCTATCAGAAATGTTATATTTATCTCATGATTTCATGTAAAGCTTTTAGTTGTCGTCACTAGTGTGACATCCTTTATTCATTCATTTTCTTTTCGGCTTAGTCCCTTTATTAATCTGGGGTTGCCACAGGGGAATGAACCGCCAACTTATCCAACATATGTTTTACGCAGCGGATGCACATCCTTTATTGTTAAGGAATTTAAAAAAATCTAGAATATAAATGGATGAATGCACCTAATTTAGTGAGTATATAATGATTGTCAACATGGTTAAATACCTTTTTTATGAAATTCATCACTGATGTTACTGTCATTTGTATCACTTTTCTTCTGGGTAACAATACCACTGAAGATCACCATGTTTCTCACTGGTGATTCATTTGTGTTAGTGGTGTTACTGTTTTTGGTCGTCACATAAAAAAAAAGCTGAGGTACATAATTTAATATTCATCAATGAATTATATAGCAAATGCATATGGTTGCAGCAATGAACCAACATTGAGAAATAACATCTTTAACACACCTGACTAAAGGAGACATATGACCCTTTTTACAAGATGTAAAATAAGTCTCTGATGTGCCTAGAGTGTGTATGGGAAGTTTCAGCTCAAAATACCCCACAAATAATGTTTTATAACTCTTTGAAACTGCCCCTTTTGGGCTTTGATAATAATGGTGCCATTTTGGTGAGTGTAGCTTTAAATTCAAATAAGATTGTGCTCCCAGCCCGCTTTTCAAAAGAGGGCGGAGCTACAATTGTGTCGACAGTGGCAGATTCAAAATCAAGTTGAACTCCTATGCTGTTTTGTTTTTCTTGTTTTTTTTTGTTGTTGTTGTTTTCTTTTTCACATTTTTTTTTTCATTTTCTTTATGTAACCCAGTAGAATAAAATTCTACAAGATTTTAAGTTTGTGAAATAATCTTAAGGTTATTTATTTAGTTATGTGGGTTCTAGAACAGAACTAAATCTAAAATGAGTTTTGTGTACATTTGTGAATATACACACATCTTTATGTTGATGTGTTATAATATGTATGTCTTTAAGAACATGATCAGATAGCAAGTTTGATCAACCTATACAGAAATACAAGGGGTTAACAGTTTGTTAGGTGTTCCTTCATGATTGGTTTATATGTGTTTAGTCCCGCCCTCCGGTATGGAGTGTGAGATGTGATTGGTTGTTTGGAGGAGAGAGGGAGATGATGATTGACAACTGGCAGATTGGAAACTGAAGCAGAGACGCGCTGCGCGCAGAAACGGATTGAGTTACATACACAGAGTGTGAAACACATGGTGCTCAGTTTGTGGTGAAAACAGACAACAATCCACTTACCTATGTGCTGTCCAGTGCTAAGTTGAGTGCAACAGGTCACCGATGGTTAGCTGCTTTAGCCACATACAACTTTAGCTTACAATACAAGCCAGGGAGTCACAACACTGATGCTGATGTATTGTCACGCTACCCCTTTGAATCAGCTATCTCAACAGAATGGAAGGAAATTCCAAAGTCAGGAGTAAAAGCCATTTGCCAGCTGGCTAGGATTAATGAAAGTGATGAGTCATCCTCCAGGCTGGTGGATCATCTAGGTGTCTCTCCTCACAGTATCCCTGAAGCATTTGCTTGTCCCTCTGCATAGATATATACACTAGATATCGCATACGGACCCTCAGCATGCGTCAATGGCGCCGCCATATTTGTACAGGGTTCCCAGGACAAACATCATTCAACAGCACTAGTCAAGACAGTGTGCCAATGTGAAGATGCTGGACTTTAGCGCTGCTTACGGGTGTAGTAACGAGCAAACAAAGAAAACAAAGCACAAAGGCAGAACATTTCATAGGTAAGATTTCGTTTTTTACATGTTACAAACTTTTGTGCTCAACAAGTAACGTTATTGATGATAATACAGTCTCTTACTGCACTCATCATAAGGCAAAGTAGCATCAACCTGCACTGAATTCTAGGCTTATGCTAGTTTTGTTGAATAAAATCAGCAAACAATGTAAATGAAATATGACAACAAGACGCTGCGCTGCTAGAAACTTGTATTATTGTCGGCTGAGTGAACGAGTCGTTCATAACGGAGACTCATTCACAAACGAATCGCTCCCTCCGTTAGAATGAGAAGTGAAAGCAGGAGAGGGGGTGTGTTTCACGACACGGATTAGATCAAATTTAACAGGGAGGGAGGATAATACATTTCCATGCACACAAACACACACTCTTTATCGGCAATGCCCGTGCGGTCACTTATCCATCGATGTAGAAAAGTGATGTAAAATTATAATTTTCGTAATGACATTTTTTTGACATTTTTTTTGCGTACTGACCACGGGGGAAAATTCCAGATCATAGATATATGTATATATGTGTATATCTCTGGCTCTGGATGGCCACAGTCCTCCACTGCACCTTGGTCCTGCATTCATTTCAAAGGAGCGCTACCCTGTACTAAAATGGCGGCTCTATTGACGCATTCCTTCCAATAGACAACAATAGGCCAGGCGACATCTAGTATATCTATGGTCCCTCTGCATTGAGTTTTGGTCCTATGGAACAGCTGACCAATGAGGAGTTAAGAAAGGCTCAAGATGAAGATCCTGTAATTGGTATAGTGAAGCGAGAATTGGAGACTGGAAAAATACTTACTAGTGCCAGGAGTTCAGATGATGCAATTGCTTTGTTACAACGGCAGGGACCCAAGTTGAAAATTGAGAATAAACTTCTGTACAGAGTCACCAACCGTTCCTGCAGAAAGGAAAATATACAGCTTGTCTTACCCTCAAGGTATTGATCCCAAGTACTGCGCTCCTTGCATGATGACTCTGGTCATTTGGGGGTAGAGAGAACAACTGACCTACTGAGAGCTCGATTCTATTGGCCCCGAATGTCTAGCTATGTGGAGCAGTACGTTAAGAATTGCAGGAGGTGTGTAACCAGAAAACATTACCCAAGAAGGCAGCCCCACTGAACCACCTAACCAGCAATGGGCCATTTGACTTAGTATGTATTGACTTCTTATCTATTGAACCTGACTCCAGAGGTCTCAGCAATGTACTGGTAGTAACCGACCACTTCACTCGCTACGCACAAGCATTTGTAACCAAAGATCAGAAAGCGCTAACTGTGGCCAAGATACTGTGCGACAAATTCTTTGTTCACTATGGCTTACCCACCCGTATCCACTCAGATCCGGGAAGAGACTTTGAGAGTGGTCTCATTAAAGAAATGCTAAACATGCTGGGTATAAGAAAATCCAGAACGTCTCCCTATCATCCACAAGGAGACCCCCAGCCTGAAAGATTCAACCGAACGCTGCTGTCCATGCTTGGTACTCTGAATCCTATGGAGAAAAACAGATGGAGTCAGCACATCAACCGATTAGTACACGCTTACAACTGTACTAAGAATGATGCAACTGGATATTCCCCGTACTATCTTCTGTTCGGAAGGGAGGCTCGTCTGCCAGTGTATGTGTGTTTTGGAACTTCACCTGATGGAATAGGAGCTGGTAGCCATCACCAATATGTGGAAAGAATGAAATCAGAGTTACAACAAGCATATCAGTTAGCCACTAAAACTGCACAGAAAAGTCAGCAGAGGAACAAACGATTGTATGACAAGCACATAAAACACCAGACACTGGCTGTAGGAGATCGCGTGCTGACAAGAAATCTGGGTTTGACAGGAAAGAACAAACTTGGTGACAAGTGGAATTCTGTTCCTTACCTGATAGTGGAAAAGTTGAAGAACTTACCTGTATATCGCTTGAAACCTGAATCTGGAATGGGAAGTGTGAGGACTCTGCACAGAGACCATCTCTTACCCGTCGGGGATGATGTGAAGTTGTCTGATTCAGGAGAATTCCAAAAAACAGCTGCTCCAGCAGAGATCAGGACAGAATCTGTGAAGAGAAAACAGGGAAGAGGATTAAAAGAAAAAAATCAGAACATGACAGGAAGTGGATTGAGGAATGACTCTGACAGCGAAGAGGATGACCTGTGGTATTACTACCCGGATAGGGTTAATGAACCTCAAAAGTATGTAACAGGAGGAATCTGCAGTAGATGAGGGAACGATTTACCATCAAGGTGAATTGGATAGACCCGCTGCGGAGATGGATGATGCATCATTCACTGATCAGGGCCACGAAGCACTATTGGAGCAGACTCCTGAGGAACTTGAAGATCCTGCTCTAGAAGGGGGGGATCCCGGAACAGCCAATACTACTAGAGAGGTAGTAGAGCCTGTTCATGTGCGACCCAAGAGAAGCATAAGACCTATAGACAGATTGAACTATGATAGTCTGGGGAGACCCACTAACAAGTCTTTAACCTTAGTTCACAGAGGAATGGTTGTAAAAGTACAAGGTGGGGAAAGTTCACCAAAGTTTTGTAATACAGTGTGCTGCCACCCTATGGCACAGTGTACTCATTGTGTTCAAGTAAGCAATTGTGCTGAGCCTGAGATCACTGTTAAAGCTTAAAGAGGTAATCTCATGAGGACATGAGATGTTTAGTAGGGGGAGCATGTAACCCAGTAGAATAAAATTCTACAAGATTTTAAGTTTGTGAAATAATCTTAAGGTTATTTATTTAGTTATGTGGGTTCTAGAACAGAACTAAATCTAAAATGAGTTTTGTGTACATTTGTGAATATACACACATCTTTATGTTGATGTGTTATAATATGTATGTCTTTAAGAACATGATCAGATAGCAAGTTTGATCAACCTATACAGAAATACAAGGGGTTAACAGTTTGTTAGGTGTTCCTTCATGATTGGTTTATATGTGTTTAGTCCCGCCCTCCGGTATGGAGTGTGAGATGTGATTGGTTGTTTGGAGGAGAGAGGGAGATGATGATTGACAACCGGGAGTTTTGGAAACTGAAGCAGAGACGCGCTGCGCGCAGAAACGGATTGAGTTACATACACAGAGTGTAAAACACGATACTGTAATATAGATCGCGTGTGAATAACACGGTTCTGATTACTTTGAGTTTATTTTGTGTTTGTTTTGAGTTCGCTGTGAGTGTTTATCAGATAAGTAACCTGTGTCAGTTTAGAGTGAGTAGGCATTTTTTTAAATTCCTATAACGTTAACTGACAGTACAGCGGATTTGAACTGAACTCCAGAGAGAAACGGTTAAGCGAAAAATCAAGAGAAAAGACTGTCAGTTTTAGGATCGGACGACGCCGAAAGAGTCTTGGAGGACCAGATAGCACCCCAAATAGCCGGGATATTTGGTGGTTCCTCTGGCTACAGGGGAGGTGCATTTCGTCAGCTGACGATTGAAAGTGAAAGCGAGGATTTGAAAGAGACCTGCGGCAGGAGTTCGCCGATCGATCGCTGCGCAGTGGATCGCTGTCCACTGGATCGCTTAATTGCTGTCATCTAGATCACTGTCATCTGGATCTGAGGTACTTTGTTTAATTTTATTTGTGCTCAGGAGAGTGAAGAGGCCATTTTCATTTTTCCGGCCACTACGTACACTAGCAACGATACAGGCCTGCAACGGGGTGTGTGAGTGTGTGGGCCCACTGAGTTTTGATTTATGGTTATGCAGTGAGCATAAAAAACTCCTGCGTGTTTTGCAGTACAGTTTTATACTGTGAATAGTTTGTATATAGGTAATTCAGTGTGTAATTCAGTGACACAATTTTAGGTATTTACAAAGAGAAACCTACTTCAAAGAGTCTGTCACCCTTTAGTCACTTGTTGACTTACAATTTTACAAAGGGTAATTTTTCGAGTGTGTAAAGGTGGTATTTTTCTATATTTGTTTATTTATTATTTTTCATGGTAAATCCTTTGTGTTGACTTATATTTCGGTTATTTTACTTTCTTTTGATTGTGCATAAATTCCATATTTTGATCAACCATTTTGGTTACACCTGGGTTTTTGTTTCCCAATCTTTACATTCTAATTAAATTCATTATATTTTCTGATTTATCTAAGAGTTTTATTATTCACGAGTTCATTTCTGGTAATTTTATTCAAACTTGGCTAATTTATCTCAGTTACATTACATCATTGAATTATATCAGAGGGGCCTAACTTCAACATTCTAGTAGGCATTTAGTTTATTGAACCTGGAGCGCGATCTTAAACTTAATACACCTAGGTGGCGCTACATTTATAATATACTGTGATTGTATATTCTCATTCTTCGCACAATTAAAAAAACAAAAAAAAACTCCAATGCTAATGAGGGAGACATCGTAACTAATGGGCGGGGCTTTTGCCCTCTGATGACATGTCCAAAGGGACAATCTCAAATTGTTTTTGCAGACAGTTTTTATGAAGTGTGATTTATTAAAAATTTCAAATAATAAAGTTGTAGTGTTAGAAGTAAAGATTTAATGAAGTGTGATTA
This sequence comes from Danio jaintianensis, assembly GCA_903798115.1. Taxonomy (NCBI): domain Eukaryota; kingdom Metazoa; phylum Chordata; class Actinopteri; order Cypriniformes; family Danionidae; genus Danio; species Danio jaintianensis. Next base: position 2,130,356 of record CAIGQV010019090.1, read on the forward strand.
TAAAAAAAACGAAATTATAAAAAAAGTGAAATTAATAAATGTTTACATTAGAAGCTGGTTATATTCACAGACTGTTGCCACACAACTGTGTTTAAATAAATGTGATTTTTGCATAATAGACCCCCTTTAAAACAAATAAAACATAAGCTCATTATTCGTTGCATTATCATTATTTTCTGTAACTGACTGCCTGTGCTGATAAACAAATCAAGAAATAATAGCCTACTTTAAAACTTTTAATATTTCCAATAATGTAGGTAACACCAGTGGCAAAAAAATGGTAAGTGTGAACTTTAAATAATATTATGTACAGCTGTCATTTATGTTTTCATAAAGTCATTTAATCACAATAACAATTGATTACAGTAGTCAAATGTTTAAAAATGAAATCGATTTTTTTTTTTTTGGAAAGTTTTTTAGACATTTTTCCATAAATGTGGGCGTTTCTGGTGAATGAATAATCAAACGTACACTCCTCACGTGATCATATAAAGGCGCCGCGGGAACAGATGAGGGCGGAGGGACGGAGCTCACTGTTTATCGACGCCCGCATGGCGCGCACACACACAACAAACAGTGATTTAAATGTCGTCAAACTGTTACTTCTGCTATATTCACCTGGCCCCTATTTGTTTCTGTCAGTCAGCTAAAGTGGTACAGGACAGCAGGCGTCCGGTTTCTCTGAGTTTACCTGTGCTGTGGTAAATGGATGGGTTTGTTTTCTGCTTGGGCTTCCTTCAGCTCTCTTTACTAATTTGTATACATTTCTGTATTGTATGCTGGAGACCTACATTTTTGCATTCCAGTTCTTGTTTTGACAGTTTTCCACCTTTGACTTGGCAAATTGTAAGTATTTGTTCTCTTGCTGTAGTTCTTGTGGCTTAGCAAGTTTTGTTTTTTTAAATGGTCCACCTTCATAAAATGCCATGATGTGCTTTCATAACCATTAAGGACTTGTGCATATTAGATTCCTTCCTATGTTAAATTGCTTTTATAAGTTGCTTTAAAAGAATTTGATTACCTCTCTGTAAAAGTTTACAGTTTTTATTATATCACGTCTTTCTAAATAATTTGTGTTTAATAAGAATTAATATAATGCAGGCTCTCAACTCACAGCTGTTTTTAAATAGCCTTTATTAGAAAAGAATAAGGCTCAAAATGATCAAATAAGGAAAACTGAATAAAATTAAAATATGAATCAACAAGTTAAAATGTAGGAGTAGTTTAGGATATTTTTCAAGAAATTAATGTTTAATTAAGCAAGAATGCTTTAAATTGATTAAGTGTGGCAACATTGTTGCATTTTAAAATGTATTCAAACAAGGCAGTCTTTTAAATTGCATATATATATATTTTTTTTTTTTTTTATTATTAGTAGTAGTAGTTTTAAAGGTATATAAATGTAAATTGTGGTTGAATAAATGCATTTGCAATCACCATAAAATTCTTATTTCACTCAGACATAGTAAATCTCATTGTAAATTTTAAAATGCAAATCATATATATATATATTTATTTATTTATTTATTTTTTTCTCTGTTCAATTTATTAATGTGTTATTTGATTCAAGTGTTTTGTTTGTTTGTTTTTTGGTGATGTAATAAAATGTTTTCTATGGGCATGTGAAATGGCTGCTTTTTACTAATTGGAAACATCCTGAAAAGCATTTAGGTGTAATTGTTTACCTCTGTCTGGTTTCATCTTTTCTTGGGCACACCTTTTTTGTATTTGCCAGGTTATACTACTTTTCCTTATCTCTACTCCATAAAAATAAGGCTTCTTAACTGACATGGTACCACAAAGACCCTTTAATTAAATTTTTTTTTTTAGTTTTGTAAGTAAACATCCCTTTCCATTCTGTCTCTTTTAAGACAAACAAAAAGATTCTTAAAATTTTGTTCTTCTCTGACATCGCTGCAAAAATTATGTTTTTGTAACCTTTTTGAACTTTCACTTTTTTTCTTGAATCAAAATTAGTTTATACAGTTTCTGAGTGCTTCCTTTTTTGCTTCATAGTTCAGCATGTCTGTACCTGCCATGAGCCCTCTGGATAAAGATGGCAGCATGTCTCGACGACTGGATGCATGTGCTGATGTCATATGTCAGTTTGGCATATGTGTGTTGGTGCATGAAGATCCCGTATGTGAGTGTATGCTGGGATACACAGGGGAAACCTGTCAGGAAACAGTGAATGAGGCTCTGGTTGTCCCGCTAACCCTTGGCGTCCTGACTGTCATCATTTTCTTCCTTGTTCTTTTCTTTGCCGTTGCAATTTTATGTCAAAAGCAAAAGGCTAAAAAGAGGTAAGAGACCTTGTATTTTTTTTATTACTTTCGAATTTATAAAGTATTCATAAAAAAGGCACTTTATGCATACAACGGTATAAACACACCAGATATACTCTCAGCAAAGATATTTTTTCATTCTTCGTTAAACATAAAAGAACTGTGTCAGTGTTTTAAATGAGAAATTGTAGTGTAATGAAGCAACTTTTTCAGTGTTTATATTGAACAAAATTTTTTAAAACTATTTAAAAACACAGAGAGCGATGGGATCAGCAATTTTGATATTATTGAGTAAAATCTATTGAGGATCCTTGTTTGCCTCATTATATGCCAATGCATTATATGCCAAGCCGGTAAACTGATAGCATCAGAGAAGGAATCAAAACCACTGCATAGAACACAGGTGTCAAACTCAGTTCCTGGAGGGCCATAGCTCTGCACAGTTTAGTTCTAACCCTAGTTAAACACACCTGATCAAACTAATTGCGTAATTTAGGCTTGTTTGATACCTAAAGATAGGTGTGTTGAAGCAGGGCTGGAACTAAACTCTGCAGGGCTGCAGCCCTCCAGGAATTAAGTTTGACACCCCTGGCATAGAACATACATCTATGAGTCCTTAACAAAATGTCTTTATTATTTCTTCCTTTACTGCTTGTTAATATTTAAAGCAGTACGCCTGCCCAATCAGAATGAAGAATACTGGAGAAAAACAATGCAGAGAAAAAGATATCATAATCGACCTCACATGCTGAATTAAACTTTTATGAAAAGGTTAGTTAAAGTTGTAAAATGCCAAGTTGTGCAACTTGTCTAATGAAGAGCCGTGTGTTAGCGTGTGAAGAGCGTTTATGTTAGCCTTTTTAATTTAATAAAGTGGTATTTTTTGGAGCTTTGGTGTTGCCGCCTTTTTGAATATATAAGTTGTGCAACTATCCAAATTATTAATTGTCTTTAACATGTGTGTGTGTGTATATATATATATATATATATATATATATATATATATATATATTTTTTATATTTTTTTTTTTTTTTTTACCAAAAACGTAGGGCTTTTCAAGGTAAAATAAAAAAAATATTGTTTTATTTATTTCAAATTTACTTGATTAAATTCATTTTTTTTATTAGTATAAAATTTAGTACAATTTTGTGAAAATTGTTTCTGCATTTTTTTAGTTTTTCAGGGTACTAATGAAAATAAGCTACTAAATGGTTGCACCACATGACATTTACTGTGCAGTGACAGAACACAAATTGTATATTTCTAACAACATGTTATGAACTGAACATTTTAAGGAAAGAAAATGAAATCAAATTGCACAGATGGACTTTATTTTTTAATTGATTTGCTATAATGACAAAATCTCAAAACTGATTTGATCTATTTGTCAACAGAAAGAAGGCGGTTGAAGAAGCCCTGTTAAGAAGTGGAGAGCATCTTTAGCATGTCTTAATGGAACATGCCAGAGAAAAGGTTTTTGGTTTAAATCATCATCACTCAAATCAACTTTATGACCACAATAAGATAACTTGCTCTCTTACTTTTTGTTTCCCTCTCCAAACAGTACAGTCGACACATCACTTGCACATCACGTGAAAGAACTTTCCAGCATGACATTTAATTTTCTATTCATTGTGCATGAATTCAAGCTGTGCTGTTGTTAGAACAATAGGAGGAATTTGAAGTAAAAAATACATGAAGTTCACAACATTTTTCCACCAAAATAAAACAAACTAGTTGCTGAAACATGCCAAGCATTTCAGTGCTT
>CAIGQV010019090.1:2134419-2168411 GCA_903798115.1 Danio jaintianensis
TACGTTTGCACAACAATGATGTAAAAACATCTAAATAAATCATTTCCCTGGCATTTTTATAAGTTGCATAAAATTCTCATGCACACGTTTACAAACATTTGTAAAAGCTACCAAAAATGTATTATGTATGCCGAGCCATTAGAACAGTACCTGTAGAGTATCACAATAAATCCTTTGACTCATTTTATCAGTACTGATGTGTGTTTCAAATTTGCCTTGTGTGTATGTGTCTCTGATGTTGGTTGTAATATTTATGAAATAAATGCAGTTTTTGCTGAAGAAGTTTTAAGGAACTCTTGAGCAACAACAACACTACAATGTACTCCACCATTATTGTGTATGTTTGTTTGCACTTGCCTTTAAAATGGACACGTACTGTACTGTGCAAGTCTACATACCTAACCTGTACTAAGATGCTCATATTGGGTGTTTACACTGAAATGATAGCAGTGGTGTATTTTGCACTTTAAAATTATGCTGTTTCAGTCCCCAAAATGCCATTGTTGTGTAAACGAGTAGGCAAAACGCATTAAAAAATGTCCCGTTTTTGGCAGAAATTTTAAATCAGTTGTGTTAAACAAAAGAGACATGCAAAATAAGCAGGACTGTACAATGCAGTGCAATGCAACTTGCCATTCTGCATTAGTGTTGCCAGTTTGCGGTGCTCCTAGGGCCACTGTTGGTGAATTCCTACCGCTGTTGACCAGGATCAACTAATTAGCCTTGCTGTCACAGAGATACACTCACTCATCGTCCCATAACAGAACTGATGTTTGCTTAGTATCTACTATACCCAGACCCTAATATGTGGCCTTAAAAGCCACAGTCACTTCACCTGTGACTTGTCACAATGTTTTAGCTCATCATTAATGTATATATTTGCATATGCAACAAACATCAAGTTTATGTTCAAATTTAGGTTTAGTAATATGGTTCAAAAAACTTCCATAGTTCCATTTTGTACAGGTTTTTACTTTTACTAAAGATTTAGGTCAATCAATTTGGAAATTTGAATTTGTTTCATATCAGAATTTAGAAGACCTTAGGATTTAAATGTTATGAGCATAAACGAGAGCAGATTTGGATAGTTAGTGACACAGATTTTTCAGTCCCACTCCTTACCAAAATTTTTAATGTCTCCAGTACCTACTTGCAATATTCAAGTTTTGCCAGCTTGCTATGAAACCTATGTATGTTTCTATGAAAGAACACAATTATTGATACCACGATAAAACTAAGATCCTGTAGGTCAGTTAGTTCGGTTCACTGTACTGAACATCTCATTTTGTCAGTGTGAAATTACACAGAAATCAGAAATTAATAGTATGTTATGTCTCCAATGTGGTCTCAAAGCTCAGATGATATGGTCAGAGAAGCTGTCAATTGAAATGACAAGCCCCCGTTTTTATAGCATAAAATTACTACCTAAATTCAAACTGACCCCAAAAACAAACAATTGAACATATATGAGCGTGATAACACCTACCTTAAATAATCAGTTTGGAAAATTTTTTATTAAAGGTTTATTTTTTATTTTTTTATTATTAATTGTGTTGAAAAGCCCCATTCATTCAAGGTGTGGCTGAATATACCCAAAAGCATAAAAATCCTAAACAAAAACTGCCTCCTCCTTTAAATTCAAAGAATTATTCGATTTTAAATAAGTATACAATTGTTTAATTAGAACAGTTTACAAGTGGTGAAAAATGCTAACAAATGAACTGGTATTTATCATCACTGACTAAGTTTACTAAATGATAAAAACATTTCTTATGCCTTAAGGCATTCAAGCGCTTGAACCCCATTTATTGCTGCTTGCAGCTATATTTTATATATATATCATCTGTTATCTATACAAATACACCAACATTTTATTTAAATAAATAGTACTTTATTACAAGAAAAGAACATTTACACAAAGTAGGATTGTTGTTAAGAAACCTCACAAACTTTGAGCCCAGTGTAAAATACAACATAATCTGGTGAATTACAGGAAAAATAAAGTCAGCAAAAAAAGTCTTACACCTACTTCCTCTATCTGGAATTTTAACCTCATTTACACCTTGCTGCTGTCACATGTAACTGTTCTACAGTTACTGATTAATTAGCATAATACATTTTTTTGTGGTAATATATTTCATGTTTTGTTCTATAGTCAATTTATGTAAGAGGAAAATTTGTTTAATGCTGACCGAAAGTTCAAACTCAGCTCATTGTTCTACAACAGCTTCTTCTCATACCATTTAAATTTTTTAAAAAGGAAAATAACACAAAGTAGGTATTTACTTCTTCATTTCTATCATTTCATTGTTCACTTGACTCATGGATCACCTGACAATTCAAACATGACCCATAATCTTGTGTGGAGATCAAACTGAAACAACCAGTATTACTAGTTAGACTGCATTACAGAAACCATGATGACTAACTTTAGGTTGTACTATTCCACAGCAAAGGAAAATATTGCACATTTAATGCATTCAAATGACATTTGTTATAATTTGGTATATAATCGAACCTTGCAATATTAATGTGATACCGTTTGATTATATGTTCATTAAGGTGCATGAGCTAATTTTAAACCCACATTTTAGCTATTTACAAATTCAGAGGTGTTTAACTTCAGAGTGCAAATGGAAAGCACAAACAGTAACTGCTGTAAATACTCAAAGTACACTTGTAAAAAAAAATGTTGCAGAAAATTCACAATTAATTGCAAAAAATAAGTCAAACAAGACATTGAATTACTGTTAAAACTCAGAACCAGAAAGACTAGTATTCTCATGAAACATACTTCAAAAAATCTGTTTATACAGTGTACTTATACAGTGTAAAAAAAACTGGTGTAACAACAATTCCAGGAATTTATGCTCCAGTTGTTCAAACAGCTTTTAGTCGTCAACACTCACAAAAGTGTAAAACAATATTCACAGTATGTCCTAACCAAGTTAATACCTTTACAGATCAGCATCATACGGTCTTCCAGTATAGGATGCATTGACTGATCCCAGATCTCTACCTCTGTCTGTTCCTCTACCTCTATCTCTGTCTCTGGTTTTGGCTCTTGGGAAGTCCAGGTCATCGTCCATAGACTTCTGCGAGTACGGTACACTGCTGGAATTGCTTGGACTCAAGCTTCTTGGTCTGTAGCTCCTCGGTTGAACCGTTGGTCTGGTCACAGGCCTTTCTCTTTTGGGTTCAGGCTTTTCTCCACGATTCCGTCCCCCGCAGCAGGAGCAAATCCCGATGAACATCACAAATCCACCGAGGACCTCCATGATGCCTCCGATGTAGCCCAAAATGATGCAGTATCCTACGCGAATGTCAGGGGTCGTCGTCGAGCTTCTTATGACCATTGTGGAATTGATGCTGGTCATTATGTGAGTGTACCACGCAATGGGAATGATGGCCAGGACGCCGGAGCAGAAAATAAGAAGGCCCCCCAGCGAAGCCAGTATCCATCTGGGTTTTTCCCTCCAGCATCGGACACCAGGAGTTGCCACCACCAAGCCGAGTATTGTTACGATCAAGGATGCAACCATCATTCCTTGAGCAATCGGAATGATTTGGCTGGTGAAGTAGACTTGGTCGTTGCCTTGTTGGTTGCACGTTTGGGTTCTAGACGATGTGAAGGTCAAGCAGCTGTCCCAGATTCCCTGTCCCACCACCATATCTGTAGAGAAACCTGGCACGTTGTTGACGGTGCGCCAGTTTGTTGCAACCGTGCTGGTCAGGTCCAAGACCCAGCCGCAGGGCGCCATGACCATCCCGAATATCAGGATCCCCGGAGTCCGCATGGTTGAGGGCTGAGCTGCTGTCTGTGTCTGAGGTGAGTGAAGTGTGTCTGGTGCTTAAGAAGAAACGCACTGAAACCTGGAGGAGGCGATTAGCATCTGAAGGGTGTGGTGATGCATGTCTCCTTCAAACTCACAAACTGGTTTTTGCTGCATTTCTTTTGCTAAGCATTTCCGTCAAACTCGGAATTCCAGTATTCAAGGCTGTGGGATAAATAGTTGAGGGAATGTTGATAAAGATGTTTCCAGTGGTTTTACCTTTTAAATTAAAATGAAGTTTCATGTCAAACGTTGACCAAAGCATTTTGGCAATTAAATGTGCAAACCTACACTGTAAAAAATATCCGTAAATTAGCAGTTTTTCGTATTTTGTGATTGATTTATTTGTCCTCGTTTATTTATGCTTTTGAATTGCCTTATGAGACCTTGATTTTGAAAGGTTGGAAAAAGAGACTTTTATTAACATTTTTAACAGTTTAAAGTGATATATTGTCTGGGTTGGTGTTGGATATTCAGGTACAAAAACCTTGTAATAAGCTGCCAGTACAGTTTCTGTTGTTGTACAGATTTATGTCTTTATACATTATTTCTTCTACATGATATTATTTCAAACTACTAAAATGTCAATAAAAGTCAATTTGTTAACCTGTAGAGTTGAATTTTCAACATCAAAGGTTGACAGAGCAGAGATCAAGCTCCCATAATGCAATTAAAATACCAATTAAAAGGACATTTTGGTATGTTGAGGTTTCATTGTGATCCTTAATAGAGTATTTTAATGTGGTTTTGAATAATTCTTGTTCTGAATATCACTAAAATATATTTGGTATACAAACTATTGCTATATTTAATAACATTTCAGTGGTCCTCTGTAAAGATAAAAATGTCAAATTGTCATTATTTTTTATGCTTCACCCAAAAATGAAAATTAACATATTGTTTACTCTCCCTGATGTGGTTTTAGACCTTTTATGAGTTTCTTTCTTCATGTTGAACACAAAAGAAGATGTTTTGAAGAATACTGTTTCCCAGGACCCATCGATTTCCATAGTAGGGAAAAAAATGGAAGTCAATGGGTCCCAACAAGCAGCATTCTTCTTTTGTGAAAAGGTTTTGAACGAGTGCAGGATGAGTAAATGATGACAGATTTTTCATTTTTGGGTGAATGATCCCTTCAGTTAAATTAAACAGGACACATATATTTTTAATTGAACTATATTACATTATATTGTTAATTAATGGTTGATTTTTTTTTTAAAAGTATCTTTATGCATTAGTAACTGTTTCATATATTTATGATGTATGATTTTATTCTTTTTTTTGGTCTAGTTTTGTGGTTTGAGGATTTATTTATTATAATTTTTTTTTGCAACTGCTTTAATGTTAACATATGTAAAACTAACGTATGCAAATAATTATAAATATTATATAATAAAATGATATTTTATCTCTTGCATATTATAAAATGTAGTTATAAATAACGTACAACATCATATAAACTGACCTTTTATTTCTTCACTTCATCATTCAGTATATTAATGCAGGTAAACATACGCACTAGCTCCGGGACTCTGTTCATTTCATCACAATCATAAAAATGCATGGAAATGAACAGCCTTCAGTCATTTACATTAAAATGGATGGGTTGAAATCAATGACAACATTATTGTGCCTAAGAAACATCATTTACATATTTTGTCTAGTCACGACATACATTTTTGCAGACACGCATATCTGTTCATGAGTGAAGTGGTAGTACAATCTCAGAAGAATGTTTGCTTTTTGTGTAGCAAAAACTCAAAAGGTTCCTTAAGTTATGTATTTACACACATTGGAGCCTACTAGTGTGACAAAAAAACATTGAAGGTACAGCATGGAGGCTTTACAATATAAAGTGCAAAGTATAAAAGCTAAATAATGGTGTTAGTTCTGTTTGAAATAACCTCAAACTAGAAGGTTTTTAAGGGTAACCATAATTTCTGCCAAATTACTCTGATTAGCTGGCAACACTAAAATGCAATAACAACATTCATGATACACGCTGTAAAACAAACATAAGAAATTAGTTAATCAATACGGCCTTTCTGTCAATAGATAACAAGCATTCAGACCGTGAACATAAAATACACAGACATAATGCTTAACATGAAATAAACAGCCTGTAATTTAACATGAAGCACATGGCTATAAAAGTAATAAGCTAATAAAAAGCTATTCAACTTTGAGGTACTTCATTTTTTTTTTACTTGGAACAACTTAATTTTGAAGCATTGATACATGTGCCATATTTATGACGCAGATGTAGCCTAAATGTATTTTTACATTAAGTTTTCCAAAAAAGATTTTACCAACTAAAGTCTTCACTAAAGATTTATAAGCCATGAACCAATCCAAACCAACCAGTTACAATACAGTTACCACAATACAACCTTTGATATTAAGCCAAGAAAAATAAGAAAATCGGTAAAAGGTCTATAGCCTACTACAGTAGCCAAAACAACTGCAAATAGGCCTAGACTAAGCCTACATATAACAGAGAAATATACAACTTTTGTTTTAAAGTTAATTCTATATATAGAAACATATATATTTATATTATTTCAAATATGCTTCTATACATTATTTTGAAGGTATAAAGAGACTGATATCTTGGCCTCATTATGCTTTGAATATAGGTGGAGCTAACCAGATTTTGGTGCTCTTTGCTCACCATAATTGGTGAAATTCTGTGTAATAGTTTTTTTTTTCTGCATGAATTACTGCATTAAACATGATTGATTTAAAAATAAGATGAACTGATGTGCACAATTTCAGACGAACAACACCAGATGGATCCTAATGGATAAAATGAACAAGTTTTTACTTTTGAAACCCCAACATTAGGCTTTTTAATAAGTATAAATGCAAGGCACTTAGCATTTAGTTTACACTGTAAAAATGTAAATTAGCAGTTTTCCGTATTTTGTGATTCATGTTTTTATTTTTCCCCGTTTAGGCCTATTTATTTGAGTTGACACCTTGATCTTTCTTTAAACAGCTTTTAACCTCGAAAAGTTGGGAAAAAGTGACTTTCATGAACATTTTTAATAGTTAAAAGTGATATAGCCTATTGTCTGGGTTAGTGTTTTATACGCTACAAAACACTTGCAAACTGCCAGTACATTTTGTTATTTTACAGACATTTTTCTATATATTATAATTTCTTATACATTATATTATTTCAAACTACTAAAATGTCAATAAAAGTCACTTTGTTAAACTGCAGAGTTTAATTTTAAACATCGAAAGTCGACAGAGCAAAGATCAAGATCCCATAATGCAATTCACAACCTTAAACGGAAAACACAAAATAGGAAACTGTTAATTAACATGTATATTTTACAGTGTAGGTTTACATATTTTTCACAATAGCCTATTTTAGAAAGTTGTCATGTTATATAAAATAGTCTATATTTACATAATATAAACGGGCATCCAAAATGTCATCCAAAAAATACTTCCAAACTGAAATGTAGCGACAACATTTCCAGATGGAAATGAGGGTTGATTTTTATAAGTCTGCATGCCTATAGTCCTCAGAGTTATGATTTTAATCTTTACAGATCTGAATCGTAAGGTCGTGATTTATAAGCGTTCACTGTTCTGTCCTCCTGCCTCCTGGCTCTGTCCGTCTCGGTGCGTTTGGAGTAATAGGGCGCGCTGCTGACACTGCTGAAGCTGCTCACACTAGGCACCGTGTCTCTGCGCGCCGGCGGCATCGGGTTTTGCGCGGACTTGACCACGTTTATAGGCGTCCTGTCAGCTGGCTTGCTTCTGCCACATCTCTGACACAAGCCGATGGACATCACCAAACCTCCGAGCACTTCCAAGATGCCCCCGATGAAGCCCAGCACCAGGCAGTACCCTACGCGAATATCTGTGGACGCGGCGTGTATGGTGGACATGATGTTGGTGTACCAAGACACCGGGATGATGGTGAGCACCCCGGAGATGAAGATGAGGACACCCCCGACCCCAGCCACCGTCCACTGCGGGTAATCAGTCCAACATCGGACTCCAGCTGATGCCACACCGATGCCAATTAGGTTGAGGATGAGCGAAGACAGCATCAAGCCCCGCGCGACCGTGATGATCTGCGCGCTGAAGTACTGCGTGTCCGCCTGCCCGCAGAGGATGTTTTGGGACGACGAGTAAGTCTTGCAGATGTCCCATAGTCCTTGTTGGAGAACCAGATCAAAGGACTCCCCGTTGATGTTGTTGATCGTGCGCCAGGCTGGTGCCACCGTGCAGACCAGCTCCAGGATCCAGCCGCAAGGCGCGAGTACCATGCCGAAAATAAAAATCCCAGGAGTTCTCATGGTTGATTTGGGGAGTGGGGGAAAAAAGGGAATGAATTAGTTTGATTCAAGTTTGTTTTAGGAGTAGCAGGGAACCTGAAACGTCTTGTGGGAGGATCCCATCTAATTTGGCTATTGTTGAATGTCACGTGACTGTGCGTTTGTCAACATCAAACTGCTCCAAGTTTCGACGGACTGTTCGAGGCACACGTGTAGACCACGCCCACCCGCTGTGACGTCACGCGGGATTGGAGTTTGTAGGTTTGTAGATTTCTAGCTCCATTAGAAAAAGGGTTTAAAAATAAGTGAAATGTGTAAATTATATAATCTTTTCCTTTTAATGTGTGACGATATATTTTGTATATTTTATTATTATTATTGTTGTTATGTTATTTTCATTTTCATCTTTATACTGTACTGTGATTGTATATTTTCGCATTGTTCATAAATAAATTAAAAAATTTCAGTTTGCAGAGAAGACTTTGGTGCTGAATTATATGGGGGAAACCTGGTTGCTCTCTAAACTGATTTAAAATTACATTTAAAATTTACATTTACATTTTGTTTCAAGGTAAATGACAGAGTAACAATAAAGGATAGCATATGTAGGCTACTTATTATAGGATTAGGATTTTGGTTAGTAATAGGTTTAGGGTTACTGTACATGTGTTGAATCAACAATATTTGTGCTAATTGAATGAGGAACCCTAATGTTTAATACAGTATTTTTTCCTCTATTTGTTATTTTCGTAAATTTATAAATAGCAAAAGTTGAACTATTTTTGCTTGGGTGTAAAAAATAAATAAAAATGCTGTCTGTACTTTGTTTCTTTTTAGATCTATATTCAGTTTTCCATAGTTATTGTTTTATTTTTAGCTTGTTATTTTAAGGTTTCTACATTTCTGCCATTGTCAACTAGGAATTGTTTTCTGCCTTCTTTGCTCTGGAATCTGCATTCAGTGCACACGTTTATTAATTCTCTGTAACAATGTTATTACAATAAAACATAATACACTTTCATTTACCCAAAATAATTATAAACATTTTTTTGATTTGTTGCACCTAGTTGCCAAGTAGCATTTCCCGTTTCCATTTTGTTTAACTTTGTCTTTGGTTGTGCTAAACAGCTAAAAACTTAAATAATAATTGATAGAGCTATATGGTTGAAAGATGAGATGTTGTACGTTGGTGCCCCCACAAACTAAATTTGTGATATTTTAAATATTAACTACTTTCTAACAAATGAGCAAAACGTGGTGCTTTTAAGGCCAAGTCATCAAATAATTATTGCTCAAAATATGCCTGACAACATTTTTGGTATATAAACTATTGTTATACTGAATTACATTTTAGTGTGTCTTCTTTAAATCATGGTAATCATTTTCAACAAAAAGCCCCATAAAATTAAACAGGACATGTTTTAATGCAGAGACAAAAAAATCTGTATCACACATTTATTGTTCTGAAACCCGCTTTTTTGTTAACCCAAGTGTTACAACAACAACAAAAAAAATAGTAACTCAAAGTATTAAAAACTATAATACAACAATGACACCCAAATAACACTTCACTAGAGTTTGCCTAAATTCTGAGAACTTCTTTTGTGAAAAAGGATTTAAATAGCATCATTTTGCAGATAAAGTATGTAGAAATGCGGATAGAAAATACACTCGAAACTATGAAAGCATGTTTGAAATGTCATCCTAAACATAACATTGACTCTGAAACTCCAGAACACACCCTTACAGACACTTACACTGCGCTCTATTTATAGACTCTTAAACTATAAAGCAAATATCCTTGACTTTTTCACATTAAACTTCTACCATGTTTTCCAGCCCAAAAGATCAGTTTAAACCAGCATATACTGGTTGCAGCTCTATAGTTAAACTGCTTTCAGAGTCATAGCTGGTGTCAAATATGGCCTTTGCGGAAGGTTTCTTTTTAGCGTTCTGACCGGCTTGTTCTGTTTTGTATTATTAGATGTTAGATATCATCGCCATAATGCCATGGTACATCTGTGAGTTGCGAAACAAAGTCAACATGCACTTTGTTCTGACTGAGCTCCACCTATATGAGTTTCTACACAGATCTTGACATATTTTGACAGATCATCATAGAATGCGGTTTGGAATGAGGATCAACTTGACGAAACTGTCTCTTTCTATGATATGCCAACATGACTGGATGCAATAACTCATGTTAGCATTTCTTACTGCTATAAGCTGACTTGTGTATGCTTATAGGGAAAACTTATTTACATTCATTACTTATTTATTTACTTGTTTTAACTTATTTACAAGGGCGGCGCGGTGGCACAGTGGGTAGCGCTGTCACCTCACAGCAAGAAGGTCGCTGGTTCGAGCCTTGGCTGGGTCAGTTGGCATTTCTGTGTGGAGTTTGCATGTTCTCCCCGTGTTCGCGTGGGCTTCCTCCCTGTGCTCCGGTTTCCCCCACAAATGCAAAGACATGCGCTATAGGTGAATTGGGTAGGCTAAATTGTCCGTAGTGTATGTGTGTGAATGAGAGTGTATGGGTGTTTCCCAGTGATGGGTTGCAGCTGGAAGGGCATCCGCTGCGTAAAACATATGCTGGATAAGTTGGCGGTTCATTCCGCTGTGGCGACCCCAGATTAATAAAGGGACTAAGCCAAAAAGAAAATGAATGTATGAATGAATGAACTTGTTTACATTTAATTAGGTTTTGTGGCATTGTAATCAATGTAGTTGCAACAGGCATATACAGTACTGTGTGAGATACTGTACATCAATATTTGATTAATGTTATTATATAAGCAAAATGAGTAATTAAAACACAATTAGTTACTTTACTTCAAAAAAGTGAGTAAATATGCTGTTTTTAAAGTGATTAGTTGACGTTCCTTTTAAAAAGGGGAGTAAATCCGTTGCTTTTGAAGCGATTATTTGACTTTACTTTTAAAAAAGTGAGTAAATCCATTGTTTTTAAAGCGATTAGTTGACTTTACTTTTAAAAAAGTGAGTAAATACATTGTTTTTAAAGTGATTAGTTGGCCTTACTTTTTAAAAAGGTGAATAAAACTGTTGTTTTAAAGCGATTAGTTGACTTTGCTTAAAAAGAGTGTAGATCTGTTGTTGTCAAAAAGCAATTAGTTGCGTTCTTTAAAAAAGTGAACAAATCTATTGTTTTTAAAGTGATTGGTTGACTTTACGTTTAAAAAGCGAGTAAATCCATTGTTTTTAAAGCGATTAGTTGACTTTACGTTTAAAAAGTGAGTAAATCCATTGTTTTTAAAGCGATTCGTTGACTTTACGTTTAAAAAGTGAGTAAATCCATTGTTTTTAAAGCGATTCGTTGACTTTACTTAATTTATAGTAAATACTATAGTGTTTTGAATCTGTAGAATAGCACTTCAGTTAGTCTTTTGTTGTAATTCTATAGTTGCTAATGGTAACACAACAACAAGCAGTAATATAGTAGTTTTCTACAACTATATATGTTATACTACAATACACCACAGTTTACTGTAGTAAAAACGAAAGTATACTACAGTATTTATTACAGTTTATCAGTTCAATACAGATGTAGCATTCATTATTAAAGTGTTGTAAATACTAAACAGTACAATTATGGTTCAAGAATACTATAATGTTTACTGTAAATTACTTTAGTATATTTTCATGTGGGATTTTGGATGATTTTCTAAATGTTTCCTTTATTTTAAATGTAACCCTTAAGAAAATGAACCACACTTTTTTTGGTGTAATCTTTAGCCTATAGTTTGAATAACCTTATGCCTATGGGGTGGACTGGCCATAGGGAGTGGACCCCACCCTTCACTTACCGATCGCACCAGCACCCATCCACCCCCGGCCCCCCCGGGTCCTTCACCCACTGATTGCCACCTTGGGAGGCCTGAGCTTCAAAAACTTTTCCCGGGTAAAAATGCTGTCCCAGCTCGCCCCTGCCTACACTACAAACAAACAAATAAATAAATAAATTCATTCATTAATTTTCTCTTCGGCTTAGTCCCTTTATTAATCTGGGGTTGCCACAGTGGAATGAACCACCAACTTATCCAGCATGTTTTACGCAGCGGATGGCCTTCCAGCTGCAACCCATCACTGGGAAACATAAATAAATAAATATTATCTCACATGAAAAAAATACTGTAGTAGGCCTAAGCAAATAAGCAAGCAAATTTTATACTAAAACAAAAGTAATTTATAATTCTCTTTTGATGCTGTTTTTCTGATTTATGCTGGTCTACTGATCCCGTGCTGGTCCTCAATGGCAAGAGACATTTGGGTAAATCGAAAAAGGCTCTGTTATATTTCATTTTACAAACTGATCATGTAACATATTGCAGTTATTAGGTAGTCTATTGTAACGCAAATACCTTAAATTATTTACCTGTCAAGACAAATGAACCAGAAGTCTCACACATTCAAATAATTCTGCATTGCAAAATGAGGTTAGTCAAACAATTTCACATTTTTAGAAATCTCGCTGAGTCCACATAAGTGATTAGTGCATATTTCTACTTAGCTACTACAATTCTTTTCTGTTTTATAACCATTTTTCTGTTTTATAACCATTTTCTTTCTTTCTTATTTCGTTCTCCAACCTGCACTTCTTCAGCTTCACAAGCCTACTAACAAAATATCGAGCACAAATGTTTCTCTCAAGTGTTTTTTCGCACTGTATTCAGTTGGAGGTCTCAGTGAATGCATTAACTTAGATTTGCTTCCATCTAGTGGGGAGGTAGGCCATAACAAGCCTTGCACTTTTATGATTTCTTGCAATCTGTTTATAATTTTATTTCATTGCGATCTTTTTTAAATTTGTATTTTTTTACTACTGTAGTTTTTTTAAGTAGCCTAGATGTTAAGCACAGTTTCTCCTTTGCTTATTTTATCATCTTGCCATAACATTGTTAGAGAAGGTCACGACGGACTGGAGGAGGCGTGCACGCCTGCGCGCTCCCGAGGTGCGTGTGAATTTCCTTCTTGTCACTCACATGTGTTTCAGAGCGATAGAGAAACTGTTCAACAGTCGTTTGGTTAGACGTGGGAAGAGGAAGAAAAATGAAAATGCACTTTTCAGCGGTGGTGATATTAACAGGTATGTTTGTTCCTTCTCAATCATTGGTATGTTTAGTTAACTAGAAACTATTATTAATAAGGCATACAATTTTATTATACACTTAATAATTTGATGTATTTATAAAATTCATTGCATTTGCTGTTATAATGAAGTATATGTATGTGGTAGCTATGTTGTAACGAACGCCGTAGGCTTATTAATATTACGCTAGCAATATTCAATACCTACCATTCAATGCTACCTTTGACCACACTGTACAGTAAGTGTCGGTATGAGTGTTTCTTCTGCTTTTTAATGTGTGCTAAAAGTGGAATTAATAAAGTAGAACATTTATTTAAACTTAGGCTAATAAACACCGGCCATTAATGTATTTAAATGTGTTTACCGTTTCAGTTTTATATAACACACCGTGTTTATTGTAGACATTTATATTTGAAGATAATGCTACCTGTATCACATGTATTTACTGTTTGTAAGTTAATGCCTGTTGTGGCTTTTTGGTTGTTTTGTGTGACATCAAGGTTGGATGATAGTTGGATGCAGCACAACTGACACTCCACCAACTACAGCTGCAACTACAGATGATACAACAGTTAATGATTCGAAAGCTACAACATCACTTTTAGCTACAACAGGTTCTCGATTCACAGTAACATCAGGTACCACTGAGGAACGAAAAACAAATGCTTCTCCAACAACTTTGACCAGTACAAGTGAAACAACAAACCCGCTTACAACACTTACTTCCACCTTGAGCGACTCTACAATCGATCAGACAACTTCTAGTGTTAATGCTAGTTCTCCAACAACGGAGCTCCCTTTAATTTCCACCTTGAGTGACTCTACAACAGATCAGACATCCTCTACTGTTAATCCTAATTCTACAACAACTTTAATTTCCACCTCAAGTGCTACAAATGACACTACAATAAATCAAACAACCCCTAGTGTTAACGCTACTTTTCCAGCAACTGAGCTCACCAGCGTAGCCGACAAAGAGACTGAAGAATCGACCACAGTCACATCAGGTTTGGTGACTGGAAGTGAACCAACAACATCCTCTTCAGAGAGCTATGCTACTTCAGAAAAAACAACTCTGGGCAGCACAAAACCAGTTACTACTAGTGCCAAAAGTACACCTAGTACCAAAAGTACAACTACGATAATTACTACGACTAGTAAACCAGTGCCCTCTACTACAGCATTATTAACGTCAACTACAAAACCGTTACCAGCCACGACTCCAAACAAGAATACTGTTGAGCAAAATAACAAGGACCAAGCAGCCCTGAGCTCAGGTATGAGTGCATTTTTCACACATTGTATAAAATATATGTTTTTTTTATTTTATTTTTATGACATGTTTTGGTTTGTTTGCTTCATGTTTGATTAAGCTTGAATTGTTTCTGACTTTCTCTTGCAGATCTTGTGTAGGTCAATGGTGTGTGTAATTTATTTCCTTGTGAGACTTATAAACTATAAATAGTTTCATATGCTGTTCATAAATTGTGTCAGTTCTGTTAAACAGCGTCAGGTTGAGGTTAACAACTTTACTATTTTATCTTTAGTGTTTTTAAAATGTGGTCAAAGGTGAGATTTTAGCACAAAATTAATTGAACTGTCTACCTGAAATGTACATTTATATTCTCTTATTTTCTTATAGGTATAGTTCACCCCCCACACACACAAAAAAGAGATTTGGTATTTATTTTATTCACGACAAAACAAAGAATGTGTTTATTTAAGATTTGATTTGATGTGATTTATTTATTTTGAACAGAAAAATCATACACAAAACAATTCTTTAAACAAAATACATTTCATCATGGTCGAAATGGAGCAGGATGAAGCACAAGCTTATTATTTTCCCCACCCCATTATCACACACATCATTCGTCTATTAATTAAACTTATTTCTTCTTTTACTTATCTCTTCTTTTTACATGAGACATATGAGCTTTACATGAGACATAGTTTATCCATTTGGCATCTTTGACATATTATGTTTGATTCCATTTGTACATTTAAATTTTATAACATAGACATACAACATACAAAAAATACATAGTATTGCAAACAACGATTAATTGAAATTTTATGATACCTTTCTCATTTTATTCTTTTTCAATCACCTCTATTCATCATTATATTCCTTTAATAATATATATTTATACAACTTTTTAAATTGATTAATATCCTGACGTTGTTTGAGAATCTGTTCTAGACTGTTCCATAATTTCACACCACATACAGACATACACAATTTTTTAAAAGTTGTCCTTGTTTTCAACCTCCTAAAATTTTGTTCTTCTCTCAGATTATATCGCCCTCGTCTTTCTTCAAAAAACTTTTGTATGCATTTAGGAACTAATTTATTCCTAGCTTTAAACAAAAATTGTGCAGTTTTAAATGTAACCAAATCATTGAACTTAAGTATCTTCAATTCAAAAAATAAAGGATTTGTATGCTCCAAATACCCCACATTTTCTATTAATCTAATGACTTTTTTCCTGCACTGTACATAAGGATCGTAAGTTAGATTTATATGTATTCCCTCAAATTTCAACACAATAACTCATATATGGCAACATAAGTGTGTTATATAAAACATACATTGATTTATTATCCAGAATAAATCTTGCTTTATACACTATTGCTACAGTTTTTACAAATTTTAATATCACATTATTTTTATTTGTGGTTTCCAACTAATTTTATGATCCAATACAACACCAAGAAACTTAATTGCATATACTCTTTCTATAACTTCATTATCCATTTTTAAATCTATATTATGACTACTTTTTAATTTCCCAAATAACATAACTTTTGTTTTACTTATATTTAATGACAGTTTGTTTTCGTCAAACCACTATTTCAATTTATTAATTTCTGTTTTAATCAACTCCATAGGTTTTGGTAAATTATCCCCAGAACAAAAGATACTTGTATCATCCGCAAATGAAATAAACTTAAACAACTCTGATATCTTACACATATCATTAATGTAAATTATAAACAATATTGGACCTAAAACTGATCCTTGTGGTATGCCACAATTTACATTTAAAGGGCACCTAGTTTACCCCTTTTTCCAGATTTAATATAAGTCTTTTGTGTCTCCAGAATGTGTCTGTAAAGTTTCAGCTCAAAACACCCATCAGATTATTTATTATACCTTTCAGAAGTTTGTCATTTTTAGCTCTTAGCATCTTGTAGCTGTTTTTGTGGACTGTGCCTTTAATGCTAGTCCTCCCCGCCCACCGTTCCCATGTGCCTGTCAGTGTGCCTTAGTCTCCGCCTCGGCTGCCTCAGATAACAGACAGACATGAAGGAAGCAGATCTCACGTAACGTTTGTAAGAAATATTACAGTAAGAAATTTCCAAATTATTATTTGATGTATTTGTTGTGGAGTTGCAACGATGAGTCACACACAATGTCGTTACAAAGTTCACGCACACGCACACACACAAATACACACACACTCACACAGCGGACACACACACACACAGACAGCGCGCGCGTTTAGCTTTACACTGTTTTTGCACGGCAAATGTGACAGGATACACATTAATATCCACTGCTGTATGGATATCCTTTATGGTAATGTACAAAATAAACCTGATTTAACGTCCACAACCCGGGATTGAAACATCTTCTTTTATAATTGTACTGACACGTGACTGTGGTGATAAAGTAAAGCTGAAGTAAATCGCTGTAATTCATTACAAACATGCTCTGTTTTAAAAACGTGTTAAAGTTGTAAATCTCACTCTTGATCACATTTGATGATGATTGATGATCCTAGCGAACTGAACAGATCTTTTATTCCCGGTTGCTTTGCGCACGTCCTGTCTTGTTGATATGATTATAAGCGTTACTACGGAGACATGTTAATATGCAGCTGCCAGTCAATTCGGTGGGTGGGGAAACCGCACTCCTACGTCAAGTTGCGGTCTGCCTCAAAATGGGAGGGATTTGGATGCTATTTTAACATCAGGAAATTTTTAAAAAGAGACTTATTGTTTTTATATCACACCGATATGACTGTGAACACACTATACCTACACACAGTTCTGTCCAAACAGCTTTAAAAAGATGATTTTCATCATAGGTGCCCTTTTAATATGAAGATTTATGGTTGCCAATTTCCATGAACTGCTTATCAAATCCAAGGCTACTCCTCTAATACCATACCTTTCTAATTTATTTACCAATATATTATGATTTATTGTATCACATGCCTTCTTTAAATCTATAAAACATTCCAACTACCTTCTCCTTTTTATCTATCTTATTAGTAATTTCCTCAATAATTTCTGTTAATGCCAGAGATAGAGATAGAGATGTTGATCTATTTTTCCTGAAACCATATTGCTCATCAGCTAAAAGGTTATGCGTTTCAATGAAATTATTAAGCCTTTCAACAAAGATTTTTGCCGAAATTTTGGAAAACTGAGATAGTATGGAAACTGGCCTATAATTTGTAAAGTAGTGTTTATCTCCAGATTTATAAAGTGGAATTATCTTTGCAATTTTCATTTTATTTGGAAATTTACCAGATTGGAAAGATCTATTACAAATATAGGTTAATGGTTCTACAATGTCTTCAATCACTTTCTTAATTATATTGATATCATAATACAGATTATAATATGGGATAATATGGGATATATATATAACGTGGGATTCCTCCGGGTGCTCCGGTTTCCCCCACAAGTCCAAAGAAATGCGGTATAGGTGAATTGGGTAAGCTAAATTGTCCGTAGTGTACAGTCGTGGCCAAAAGTTTTGAGAATGACACAAATATTAGTTTTCACAAAGTTTGCTGCTAAACTGCTTTTAGATCTTTGTTTCAGTTGTTTTTGTGATGTACTGAAATATAATTACAAGCACTTCATACGTTTCAAAGGCTTTTATCGACAATTACATGACATTTATGCAAAGAGTCAGTATTTGCAGTGTTGGCCCTTCTTTTTCAGGACCTCTGCAATTCGACTGGGCATGCTCTTAATCAACTTCTGGGCCAAATCCTGACTGATAGCAACCCATTCTTTTATAATTACTTATTTTAGTTTGTCAGAATTAGTGGGTTTTTGTTTGTCCACCCGCCTCTTGAGGATTGACCACAAGTTCTCAATGGGATTAAGATCTGGGGAGTTTCCAGGCCATGGACCCACAATTTCAACGTTTTGGTCCCCGAGCCACTTAGATATCACTTTTGCCTTATGGCACGGTGCTCCATCGTGCTGGAAAATGGATTGTTCTTCACCAAACTGTTGTTGGATTGTTGGAAGAAGTTGCTGTTGGAGGGTGTTTTGGTACCATTCTTTATTCATGGCTGTGCTTTTGGGCAAAATTGTGAGTGAGCCCACTCCCTTGGATGAGAAGCAACCCCACACATGAATGGTCTCAGGATGCTTTACTGTTGGCATGACACAGGACTGATGGTAGCGCTCACCTTTTCTTCTCCAGACAAGCCTTTTTCCAGATGCCCAAAACAACCGAAAAGGGGCTTCATCGGAGAAAATGACTTTGCCCCAGTCCTCAGCAGTCCATTCGCCATACTTTTTGCAGAAGATCAATCTGTCCTTGATGTTTTTTTTGGAGAGAAGTGGCTTCTTTGCTGCCCTTCTTGACTCCAGGCCATCTTCCAAAAGTCTTCGCCTCACTGTGCGTGCAGATGCGCTGCCTGCTGCCATTCCTGAGCAAGCTCTGCACTGGTAACACTCCGATCCCGCAGCTAAATCCTCTTTAGGAGACGATCCTGGCGCTTGTTGGACTTTCTTGGACGCCCTGAAGCCTTCTTAACAAGAATTGAACCTCTTTCCTTGAAGTTCTTGATGATCCTATATATTGTTGATTTAGGTGCAATCTTAGTAGCCACAATATCCTTGCCTGTGATACCATTTTTATGCAACACAATGATGGCTGCACGCGTTTCTTTGCAGGTCACCATGGTTAACAATGGAAGAACAATGATTTCAAGCATCACCCTCCTTTTAACATGTCAAGTCTGCCATTTTAACCCAATTAGCCTGACATAATGATCTCCAGTCTTGTTCTCGTCAACATTCTCACCTGAGTTAACAAGACGATTACTGAAATGATCTCAGCAGGTCCTTTAATGACAGCAATGAAATGCAGTGCAGTTTTTTTCAGGATTAAGTTAATTTTCATGGCAAAGACATGGCAATTCATCTGATCACTCTTCATAACATTCTGGAGTATGTGCAAACTGCTATAAAAACTGAAGCAGCAACTTTTCCAGTTTCCAATATTTATGTAGTTCTCAAAACTTTTGGCCACGACTGCATGTGTATCAATGAGTGTGTATGGATGTTTCCCAGTGATGGGTTGCAGCTGGAAGGGCATCCGCTGCGTAAAACATATGCTGGATAATTTGGCAGTTCATTCCGCTGTGGCGACCCCAGATTAATACAGGGACTAAGCCGAAAAGAAAATGAATGAATGAATGAATGAATACAGAATGACATAATGCAAAATCAATAAATCAAGATCTGTCTACATTACTGCACTGCATCCAGGAATTTACCAGCAGTAACCCTATAAATGACTAAGCAAAGCAAACATTAAACGTCAACTGTATACTGTACAATTATAGTGAGTCACTATTGTGTAATGTAACATCAGCTGTCAATCCATCAACTTCAAACACAAACAACACATTTGTGAAATACTAATATTATTTATATCAGATATAATTTACTGAACAATATTAACCAACAGTTATATAAAGATGCTAAGAAAATCTGTCAAAAATAAATAAAACATTAGCATTTTGATATAACAATTAATTTAAATAATGTTTGAAAATATAGTGTTGCCCCTAAGTTAATACATTTACTCTCAAACAAATTACATATGATTGAGACTAAATATTGGCATTAGATATACCGAAAACATAATATATTTAATGTTTAACCACATTTAATGTTTAACTGTTACACATCTCAGCCACCGGTAGTTTCCAGAAGAACAGTGTCAGGCTGCTCTCTGCGGGGTACATGTGCGATGAATGGCCGCTGACCTGCACTTTCCCTGTAAATAAACTGTATTTAAAATCTAAATAACTACTCTTGAAAATACATTGCAAATACCCAACAACAGCTGTATTTGCAAAATTATAATGAGTGTAGTCCTCAGCCATGACACCCGCAGTGAGGAATGATGCAGGTGGACTGATCAGCCAGTCAGATTTAAACTGGAAAGAACTGCTAATAATAATTTTAATACTAAAGATGTAACATACTGAAACATACAGTGGTGCTTGAAAGTTTATAAACCCTTGCAGAATCGGTGAAAAGGTAAGACATAAGAGGGATCGTACAAAATGCATCTTATGGTTTTTAATTCAGTACTGTCCTGAAGATATTGTATATTTATATCCCTTATTTTGTTCAAATGATTCACATTTTCACAGATTCTGCAAAGCAGTAATGTGTACAGATAATACAAAATTAATTAAACTGTAAAAGAACTTTAAAAAACATTATTTTTAATACACAGCCTGGGTAAACAGCTTTGCCTATATTATATATGTTTGTTTAACTCTCAAAGTACCGGTAAAACTTTCATTTTATGAATCACCAAAGACAACAGTATCAGCTAAAAATCTTCTGTAATGTTCTATTGAAGAAAAAAGTCATCTACAGTACATTATTATTACAGTAAATACATTGTTACATTTTTAAATATTGATCAAGATCAGAGAAAGTGTTTTCAGCAGCAGGATTTGGTATTTTGCACAAACTACTGATCGGACAGTGTTGAAAGTTAATATTTAATACGTAAACTAAGTGATTAAACCATTAACAGCTCGCTAAGCTTTTATTATAAAGGTTACATTTTTCTTCTCCCTTTTGATAGCCCTGTAAGAATTTGTACTTTGTACAGCTGAGTGTCAATGATTTTGGCCTAGAATATACTGAAAGAGTCATGGCCTCAAAGACATTTGAACACTTAAAAGCTAAACTTAAAACAGTTTAAATGTCATCGCATTGAGTAACAAAACAAGTGTCATCTGCAAACAAAAACCGAAACGATTCTAATAAATAGTTTTTCTTTTAAATCATATTTTAAATCACCATGAAATCAAAAATTACAATGTGTATTTTGGTAGTGGGGTGACACATTGGCTCAGTGGTTAGCACTGTTGCCTCACAGCAAGAAGGTCGCTGGTTCGAGTCCCAGCTGGCTCAGTTGGCATTTCTGTGTGGAGTTTGTTCTCCCCGTGTTTGCGTGGGTTTCCTCTGGGTGCTCTGGTTTCCCCCACAGTCCAAAGACATGTGCTATAGGTGAATTGAATAAACTAAATTGGCCGTAGAGTATGTGTGTAAATGAGTGTGTATGGATGTTTCCCAGTACTGGGTTGCAGCTGGAAGGGCATCGGCTGCGTAAAACATATGCTGGATAAGTTGGCGGTTCATTCCGCTGTAGCGACCCCTGATGAATAAAGGGACTAAGGCGAAGGAAAATGAATGAATGAATTTTGGTAGTGTGTTTTTTTGGTAATCTTTAATTTAAAAAAAAACCCATTTGCTTCTGCTCTGGAATGGCAATCATTCCCTGATGATGTCAGTTTGACAGCTTGGATGAAATATGCTAAGCCACACCCCTCCAACTATTAGTTTGCTGCCATTGAAAAAGGAGAGTGCAAAAATGAAAGCCCACCCCTACTCATTTTTAAGCTCCAATGGGGTATATGCACACAGACTTTCAGTCAGCCAGCCCCAGGGCTTCTGGTTAATTGTCGTCCCATACAAAATCGCCGCATTTAAGATCTGATTTTTTTTTAAAAACAGCGATCTTCACTGCCTGGCTGAGATACGATATAAAGTGGGTATCAGACCAAACAAGAAGCACTGCATTAAATTATATTTTTCCACTCCATGTCTTTAAAAAAATTGGAAATTAATTTTACCCCAGTATTTTCAATGGAATTTCTGCACTCGCCTGCTGCTAAGGACGGCTCTAGCGGTTACACGGGTTTTCGTCTCTTTTTACGCTTTAACAACCAAATGGATGCTTAAGTCTATTTTACTGATTATATTTGAATTACATTACAACATCGATGCTGTAAAAGGAACCTTATGGAATTGAAAATAGTCACATAAAGCTTTCACCGGAAGCTCATCATTGGCTGAAAAACACTAGCTGTGCATATAGCCCATAGGGTATATGCAGAAGGACTTTTAATTTTCAGTAACCCAGTTCAAGCGCTTCCGGTGAACTGTATGCTATTACAAAATCGACAAACGTTACAATCGATACAAAATTTAAGATCTGTTTTCTTTAAGAATTGTTCCAAAATTGAAGATGTTTTCTTTAAAAATCAATGATTTTCACTGCCTGATTGCTATACGATAGAAAGTGGGTCTCAGAATGTAGAAGCACTGCATTTAATTCCATTGTTCCCCGCCATGTCTTTAAAATATAAAATTTACCACAAACCTTTCACCAGAAGTTTATCAGTAGGGGAAAAAACAGTAGAATAAAATACGTCAACATACTGAAATAAACGTCTGCAGAAACTTCAATCACATGACCGCAGTGTGTTTTTTTTGTATTTGAAATAGCCTAATATGATACAAAATATACTTGGGCATTTTTTTCTTGCTTAAAATATGATTACTCAAAGTAAATTTTTTCCTTATTCGTTTTTAGGAAGTGTTGCTGCTATCGTTATTGGCTTCCTTGCCATTGTACTAATCTTACTTGTTGGGGCGTATTACTTTAAAATGAGGTGAGTCAAGCTGCTGATGTTGTTATTTGTGTTGTGAATCCTAATGCTGATTATGTTTTAATTTTCATATATACAGTCAAGCCCGAAATGATTCATACCCCTGGCAAATTCTGACTTAGTTACTTTTATTCAACCAGCAAGTTTTTTTTTTTTTTTTTTACCGGAAATGACACAGGCTTCTCCCAAAAGAAGGCATCATTGTGGAAAAAATTAATTCTCAATTTTTCTTTACATTTGAACTAAAACTTTGAGTAAGAACTTGCCAGGGGTATGGATAATTTCAGTCTGATAGGCTGTATGTGTCTGGGCATTTTTTTATATTTAAAATTTAAGTAATATTATATACAATAATAATAATGATAATAAGAAGAAGAATGTAATTGATAATATATGATTATGAAATAGATGCCATTTATAGTCTGATAAACTGATTAAAATATAAAGTAATATATATATATATAATTACATTTATGTAAGTCCTTAATTTGTTACATAATTTACATATTTTATTGTCATTAATTATATTGCAATTTCTTTGGCAAAAAACAAAGAAAAACAATGACAATTTGTACATAACAGTAGTTTAGGATGGGATAATTTTAAATGAAAAGTATATTATTTTAATAAAAACAGTAAAAGAACAATTTCAGCTTTTACATAAGAGTAGGATTCTAAAAAAGGTACACATTTTTTATTCAAAATATGATTATGTTATTGTATAATAATGATAATGTTTTTAAATATTTAAGTGAATATCATATATATATAAACTTTAAGCATGCTAATTATAAAAATAAAGCAGTTGTAATTATTCAATAAATTTGGCAATCAAATATGTAGATTAATTGATTAGTTTTAGCTTTTTAACAGATTGCTAATATCATTAGTTGCAGGCAGCTCTAAAGGATTAAAGAATATTCAAAATGTGAAAGATTTAGTAATTTGTTTTATAATACTAAATGAAGTGCAATTTGTTTGTGTTGCAGACGTTCCTCATATGGACGTCTTTTGGATGATGGTGAACACGGCTCTGTGGGGAATTTTCTGAACCCAATGTTTGATGGCTAAATGAGGAAGTGCTTCCTTTCTGAAGAACAACCTACACCTCTGTGTTTAACCATGAACATGGTTACATCAGATTCTGGATTTTGACCCCAAGATTATCACTTAAGTCTAAGCATAAATGATAAACTGACCTGAATTATCAAGAGGTTGTAAAATGTAGGCAAGACTTTCTGTAAATGAGGATATTTCTATGAAAGCCTGTTTTTGTGTATCTTAGAATTTAATTTAATTGCATTGCAAATACATTTGCTATTTAAAGGAATCGTTCACCCAAAAAATGAAAGTACCCCATAATTTACTCACCCTCAAGCCATTCTCAATATGACTTTTTTCTGCCAGACAAATACAGTCGGAGTACTTTTAAATTTAATCTGGGCTCTTTCTTGCCTTATAATGGCATTGGATAGTGGCTTTTATTTTGAAGCTTCCAAAAGCACATAAATCTGTCGTTAAACTAACATGTGCTATGGGGCTAACACGTGGATCGATGTTTTTTGTAACAAAAATATCACATTTTAAAACTTGCCAAATGTACATTATGCGTGACTGACATAAAATTGAAAAAAAAAAAAGTTCATGATAGAACTTTGTACTTGTACAAAAGGGTCTTAATAGTAGTAAAGAAATAGTATTCTTAAAAGGAGTCGTCTTAAAAATCCCTTTTTTGTCATTTTTAAAATAACATTTTAACAAACTTCCATAGATTTCAGTATTAATGAATGGAATTTTGTCCACCCTTTGTGATTAAGGGTGTGTGTCCACTGAAGTGTTTTTGCGCTGTAGAAACATAAGCACTGTTCTAAAAATGAAAAACGTCGGTTACTATGATACAGAGTATCTCAGCTGTTCTGCTACAAGTTGAAAGTCTTTAGCAGATGATTTGTTGACAGTTGCTTGAAATTGTCCCGCCCCTCTTCCACTGTGATTGGACAGCTAGATCAAAAAAGGCACTGATGCGTGCTGCATTTTTTAACAGCTGAAAAAAAAACCATAAAAACACCCCTTTTCGCTTTGCTATGCTGCAGGTGATCAAAAATCACAGCGCTATCATTGACAACGAAATAAAACAACGCTTAGATCGAGAGAAAAAACACTTTGGTGGACATGCACCCTAAAGTCCTACAAATTTACTTGATTTGATTTTGAAATGTAGTGTTTTTGGGTGATTTTTGGTTTAATTGTAAATTTTTTCTGAAGATAAGCACAGCTTTTCATCTCATGATCATATCTTTAAATGTAAATGAACTGCATTAATAAAATTAGTCATTATTTTTTGTAAATCAAAGTTTCATTTCTCCAACAGGCCACTTGCGTTTATTATTGGTCTCTAAGACTGCCCTTATCATAAAGCATAATTACAGCTCTGAATTCAACCTCCCACTATTCATCCAAAGACAGTCTCTGTTTTAACACGAAGACATTTCTGTTGCCTTAACAATAAGATTCTTTTCCTCTTGTCATTGTAATGGCAGGGATCCACAAACAGCCAGCAATTAAGCATTTAAACAGTCAAGACTGTTATTAGTGTCTTAAAAATAAGCCATCAAGCAAATGGAGGCACATTAACAAAACATCTGGTGTTTGAGATCGGCTTCGGTCGTGCTTCGTACATTTATTTGTGAATGTTTAAAACCACTCTTGTTTCCTAACCTAGTTTCTGTAACCTGTTTAACAGCCAACCCGGTTTCCTGTTTTTGCAAACGTTCTTGTTTCAAGAATGGCAGAAACCACAGAAACATTGTCTGAATCACTGGTCTGAAGCAGCAGAAATGAATAATTGTAAAACTGTCAATGTGTTTGTAAATTTAGCTTATTAAAATTAATTAATTTATTGTATGTAAATATAATTGATTTTTATGTCATAAATGCATTGTCATACAGAACACTTGTTAAAAATCAAAACACTTTCTGTGTTGTACTCTTTCCTGTGTTAATATTTCATGCTTCTGCCAATAAATATGAACATAATTAAATATAAATAGGGCTGCACGGTGGCGCAGTGGGTAGCATGTTCGCCTCACAGCAAGAAGGTCGCTGGTTCGAGCCTCGGCTGGGTCAGTTGGAGTTTCTGTGTGGAGTTTGCATGTTCTTCCCGTGTTCACGTGGGTTTCCTCCGGGTGCTCCAGTTTCCCCCACAAGTCCAAAGACATGCGCTATAGGTGAATTGGGTAGGCTAAATTGTCCGTATAGTGTATGTGTGTGAATGAGTGTGTATGGATGTTTCCCAGTGATGGGTTGCAGCTGGAAGGGCATCCGCTGCGTAAAACATATGCTGGATAAGTTGGCGGTTCATTCTGCTGTGGCGACCCCAGATTAATAAAGGGACTAAGCCGAAAAGAAAATGAATGAATAAATATAAATATAATATAAATAAATATAAACATTTTAAACGCTTAGCTACACACACACACACTTGATATATAGTATATATTCTTTTTTGCTGAGAGATTTTCAAAGTTTGGGCTGCACGGTGGGCTGCACGGTGGCGCAACATGTGGCATGTTCGCCTCACAGCAAGAAGGTCGCTGGTTCGAGCCTCGGCTGGGTCAGTTGGCGTTTCTGTGTGGAGTTTGCATGTTCTCTCTGTGTTGGCGTGGGTTTCCTCCTGGTGCTCCGGTTTCCCCCACAAGTCCAAAGACATGCGGTATAGGTGAATTGGGTAAGCTAAAATGTCCGTAGTGTATGGATGTTTCCCAGTGATAGGTTGCAGCTGGAAGGGCATCCGCTGCGTAAAAACTTATGCTGGATATGTTGGTGGTTCATTCCGCTGTGGCGACCCCAGATTAATAAAGGGACTAAGCCGAAAAGAAAATGAATGAATTTTCAAAGTTTAATGTAGTTCATGCACCACTTTATCCCCACTCAGAAACCTGGCCTCATTTTACTGGAGGACAAACAACCATTATGTACTGAATACACATTCACATAGTCAAAACATAACATTTACTTAAATGGGACTCTGAATGCTTTGTGATAGACTGACAAATACTCTGTGGTGTGTAATTTGCAAAAGGCAGTTTTTAAACAAAACAGCTCAAATAGTTTCAGGCAGCTCTCAACTGTGATTTTATCATTAAAAAATCCCTATACACTACACAGAATTTCTGACTGTTAACAATGCTATTGGAGCAGTTACAATTAATGGAGATCCTGCTGCTACCAAACTGTTAAGAGACACAACCTTAGTTCACACAGGCTTAAACTAATTGTAATTAAATCAATTTAAAGTTTGAGGACAAACTTTGATGTTGGCTTGTCAAAGTTACATGAATTAGTACATTGCTATATTGACTTAACATGTTGCTAATATGTTTTTAGTATTTTAGCATGAATTTACTTGAGAAAAGTTGTATTGCTAGTATGTGTTGTTCATGAACTAGCATGCTTATGGAGTGAGTTAGCATGTTGCTAGCATGTTTCTGCAATAATTAGCATGTTGACAGCATGTTGATATCATCGATAGCATGTTTCTTTGCAAAGATAACATATTGTGAGCATGAATTATCTTGTTTAACAATGCTGCTAACATGAATAAGCATTAGGCTATTTTTTAGGCTAGTTGCTAAGATTTGCTTTATAGCAAGAGAGACTAATGAACTAGTTTGAAGATCTTGAACTGGGTCGTTGTAGGTTATATATTTTTTTGAAATGAAACAGAACCTAAAAATAATGTTGCCATAATGTTGTTGACTAATGTCATTGTAATGTTATGTGTTTGCAGGAATGTTCCTTGAAAGTAATAGAATCAAAATTACAGCAGATACACAAAGGTCTAATTGAAAATGTGAATTATTTTATTCATATCTAAATAATATATATAATAATCTAGAATTTTTGACACTATGCACAGAATCTAATTTGAACCCAATTTACCCTCCATTTCAACAGTTGTTGATGTAAAACAGCAGAAATGAGCAGATGAGCTGCCATCATGCTGTTTTCATTCAGCTGTGAGTGTGTTTCAGTCTGATAATGAGTGGCTCTGTTATTAGCACACAGCTGAGAGATAATTGCTTTACTGGTTATTGAACGTCAAACTGTGCTAAACCTCCAGCATTCTCTTCACTTTAACACATAACATTGTGGTTCTTTTTGCCTTTATAATATGTCATAAGATCATTATCTAATCTATATATATATATATCAAATAAAATGTTTTACCAATTGAAACTTGGTAAAAAATTTATTTTTATGGACTATTGCATTAATAATTAGTATTATTATTCATCAGTCATTCATTTATTCTCTGCTGGCATGTACTGTATACTGACAACAACACAATACTGTTCAAGGAGCTGAAATTTCAAAATGTCTTGGGTTGACTCTTCTAATCTCAATGCATTCTATTCAATCACACCACAAGGAGGCGCCATGACTCAACAAAACTATTTTGCAAATAATAATGGCAAAACATCTTGAATAGTAAAGATCCTTTTCATCGTCATAAAACTGAAATTACTAAACCTACACACAGGAGCCTGAGAAAAATGCTCATATTAGAAGAAATATTTCGGATGGCACTTAAAAGCTTTTTTTTCTGAACCATTTAACTACTTTTTCCTCAAAGATAGTGGCATACCACAAGATGGCGCCCTAGCTCAACAAAAACATTTAGTGCTCTGCCAGTTATGCTGAAACCTTGAATTAAAGGCACACAACATATACGCTTATTTCATCAAAATACTTCCAGAACAGTTTTAAATAATTTAATAACTTTCTAAATGCTTCAATGAATTATGAAATTCAGAGAAATTGGCCATTTTAAAGGGGTGGTCCACTACGATATATTTTAAACTTTAGTTCATGTGTAATGTAGCTGTGTGAACATAAACAACATAATACGCTCAAAGTTCAATGCAAAGAGAGACATTGGCTTTTACAGAGTTAGTTTAGCAAAGCCTACAGAGAACGGAGTTTGAGGACTACAAAAAAATACATCCTGGCTAGTGAGATCACAAGAGCTTCAGGTTATGCGCATTCACCATGTGCATACACCCTGCTCAGCGAAGGGGCGTGGCTAGAGGCACTGTAGTGCTGTATGTAATGTTGTAGCAGAGAGTCCAAACACTGCTATTTCCACAGAGCCTGTTCTGTTTCTGTATTTGGGCTTCCAAAGGACATGACACAAAGAGAAACGTGCTTACAATTTAATTTTAATTATGTTCCAGAGAATTATAAAAAAGATATAGCTAGCATTTGACAAAGGTTTCCAGAATCTCTTTCAGTTCAGTGCTGGATTTGGCTAAAAACTCCTCCAACCGACGAAGCTGTGGATTGTAAGCCACAACCTGTAAGTATTTTTATTTGTTAAAATTGATCAGTTACATGCACAGTGTCTAGCATTAATGGTATGTTGTAACGAGGATGTAAACAACGGGAAATGCTGTTTGGCACCACTAACAATTTAGCTACAAATTCATATTTATCCGTTAAACCGCTGTAAACACCCACAATCTTCACCAGCGCTGCAGTGTCTCTCTATGCGGCCGCTTTCCCTGCACTCTACATCTCAAATAATGAACTCGCAAAAGATATGTGAACGTTTCATATTACTTACACATGCTTATTCCGAATATATGTGAAAGACACATGTCAGATTTTATTTTAGAGAGCAGGCGTGAGGTTCAGCTGTGTCTTCTGTGTCATTTTCTGTCTGATTCAGGCACAAACTGATACAGCTACTCTGACTGACTGTTTACACAGTGCAAAAGCGCCAGCTTTTCCTGGTGACGTGGAGCCAATCCGCGAATCACAGCACATTATGTTAGCTGACCAATCAGAGCCTCTTGAGCGCGGGCCTTTCAGAGGAACCAGAAAATATGACGTTTTCATGTTAGCTATAATCAAAGCTATAATTAGCTATAATTTTCATGTATATAATCAAAGTAAGATATATGAAAAAATAACGTGATTTTCTACAAATGAAGCATGAGCACACATTGCTTTGCACCCCATAAACACAACCAAGCCTTAAAAATACACTCTGGACCACCCCTTTAACTAGTCACATGGATTGTGCCCTTTGTGGCCATGCTAATGACAAACACCCTTGATTTCAAGTTTGGTTTTATGCGACCTCTAGTGGCGAAGTTACATACTGTGCATTTAAATATGAAAGCCCAAAAGTGAAGCCAACACATTTCAATTGCCCCAGGTGGCTAGCTGCAGTATAAGTTTTAAACCCTTTTAAACTTATTTCCCAGATGCTGATGTTCAAGTGTTTATTTGTGTATTGATGTAATGTTTGCTTTACAGCGATCTGTCTAGAAATGATTGGACAAGCAATTTTGGTAAAAATATAGGCATTTATTGACTCACACACAAACAAAAGATATGATAGTATATTTATTGAATATTGCACATTCATACAATTTGTGCAACATAAATGTTCCACATGCACTGGCTCTATGCTTTGCTCACTGGTTCCCACCAACTTGGAAATAGAGATATTGCATTTGTTTGATTGATCTGGCTTATAAGGACTCAGTTGTCCATTCTTCCAGATGTCGTTTTTATATAGGTGGTGGGAAAAATGAGTTTGCAATACTAAATACAGTAGAGAAAACAAAGAGGAGCAGGTAAAAAATAATAAGAAACAATAGTAAAATATGAGAAAAAGGAAATAGGGAAAGTAACACAAGTATAAAGTCTAATAAATTGAAATCAAATATGGCATAGCATTATGTGAAATAAAGATAATAATTGTCTGTTTGAAGAATACATAATGCAATTGAAGTTATGATTTAGCCATTTTCAGGGATTTCTCTGAGGCAAGCTTATTATAATAGGTGGTAGTGTATAGGCAGGGTAGTGTGGGTAGCTTGGGTAACCTTGGTACAGTGGGTACTGCGGGTAATAAGGGTGGTATCCATATGGGTTCATAAAAGGGTACATTAAACGGTTTGCCAGGAAGTCATCAGCTCTAGGAACAGGGTATAAAATAGTCCTGGTCATGGTGTCTGTCTGATCCAGCGGAGAACCAGCAAATTGCTGCCCCTGTATCAATAAATAAACATGAAAAAAATTATTTATTGGATTTACTAATTTTTTTTAAAGTAAATGGTTGCAACCTATTTATATTGGCTGAATTTAAGCAAACAAATTACATTTATTAATGTTCAACTTAAATTGTTTGCGTAAATCCAATGAATATTTTTTTTCAGTGTATAATGACACACACAAAGATTGTTTTGGAATATTGTTATACAGAATCTACTTTCTCACCTCATCAATTACTAGTTCATTATCCCTATCCATATCATGCTCCACCTGTAAGAAGAAAGACAACATTGTTTAGAATGATTTCTATGTTTCTTTAATCATTTTAATTTATTGGTTTTCATGAAACTTACTGGAGCGCCGAGACAAAGACCCAGGATAGACAACACTACAATGACTGTCTTCATATTTAAGTTTTACCCTAAAATGCACAAAAACCTATCACAAAAAGAACATTATAAATAATAATAATAATAATAATAATAATAATAATAATAACTGCAAAGTGGTTTTATCAGAGATCTCTATGCACCATAAAAGTAAAAACGTAAATTACAAAATTGCATTAACAGGTTACACCTAAACTAATTAAACTAAATTAACTTTAAGTGGAATAAAAAGTTTAGGTGTAACAGGTTGAAGTAATTTAAGTGATCCAATGTTTGTTTGTTTTTTACTAAGATCTAAAGCTGTCTAACAGTTGAACTGAACATATGTTCATCACTTTAGCAATTAAAAAAATAATAATTTTGTCTGTCTAGCTGCAAAATGTGGTATCTTTAAAAAGAGATCTGGCCCCAGCACCGAGTCCTGTGGGACACCACAAGGAATTAATGAAATTGGAGACTGATCTGATCTTATTGAAATAAGGCAAATATTTGATTCAAAAAGAAAACAGCACCATCCCAGTTATTCTGACAAATTACCTCTGCATATCCGTCATTCGAGTATGACCGAATGTAATGATTGCAATCAGTTCTGTAAAAAGCACGCTCAGATAGACTAACACTGAGATGAAGCACACATCAACATCATCAATAGTTCAGATGATAAACTTATATAAATAACATTTATAAATAAATAATATAAATATATATAAATATAAATAATAATTTCAAAGAAAAATATAATACATTTCACAAATACTTCACTGATTTTACACAATGACAAAATGACAACAATCCCTAGATCTATGTATTCACATTTTGCAGTTACCCAGCACCTGTGTTATTTGATTGAATTTAATTAAATTGAATTTTATTATCAAGATTGATATATTTTTGTATTATATTAAGTTTGATCAATTTTGTGGACCGTTTTTGGATTTGTATTAGTCTTATTTTCTATTTAAATTTGACTGTGTAGTTAGTCTAAATATATAATGTCTACAGTCATTATGTAAGTCATAACTTCAGGTATTTGGGTGTGTATATATATATATATACTGTACACACACTCAAATACGTGAAGTTATGACTTACATAATGACTATGTATATAAATCATGCGTCATTTGCTGCTCAAATCGAGGCCATCTGTACAATATAGCATGCATGTCTGATAAACCAGTCAATGTGTGGTAAAAGTGCAGATTATATGCAGTTCTTATCTGAATGTCAGTCATAATAATCTTTTCCATAAGAATCTTTTCCATTGCAGATGTCACATATACTGTATCCAATCAACAAAGTTACAAAGTCCAGAATATCTGACTTTTGAAAAGGTAAAGAATCATAAACTTACCATCAAGTGGGAAACGATCAGCTCTGCTTTAATCTTGCATTAAGTACATCTATATACCTTATGGCTAGAACAACAAAAATCCATCCAATCAGATTTGACCACACATGTGGCCACAGTGAAGCAATAACAGCGCTAATTAAATTTTGACATTGATTCATTATGACTTGAATAGTCTCAAAACGCAGAAGTTCAGATAATATCACACTCTTTAGAATCAGACAAGAAACATCTAAAATAGTGAAAGCAACTTTATTTATAATAAGATGTCACAGAGAAATTTGTGAATATATTTTGACCACATCTTGTCAAGTCTAGACATCATTGCTGTGTTGTTTATGTCTCCGTAAACTGCAGGTTTTTTTGTTAAGATTTCCCCCCGTAATTATGAAAAACCACTGCTGTACTGAAACATGTTTGCATTCCGAAGGTCTTATGTAATGTGGTTAATATATACAGTGGAGATCAAAATTAGAGAACATCCTGGAAGAACCTAAATTTTGAGGCATTGCTTAGCCTTATTTGGAGCTATCCTAAATGAAGTGACATGATATAGTAGACATGAAAGTAGATCAGAGAGAGGCTATAAACTCACAATTGCCAATAAAAGTTACAGTAACCTTTTTTATTTCTTTATCCTGGTGGGGGAAACAGCACATAGAAAAGCCTGCAAATTTGGTGATTAATGTGTCACATGCTTTATATGGTAATATAATTTTTCAGTTTATTTTTACAAGTAAGTTATATAGGCAGGAATTGAACTTTGATACACTGTAAACATTGCTGTGTTCCATGCAATTCCTTCATGTTGTCTTAACACAAATCTATTAAGCTGACTTAATTGTTTTTACAAATTTAAGTGGATTGAACATAAAACAATTATGTTGTATCAAAAAAGTAAGAACTGTGTTGTTTCAACTCATTTTAAATAAGTAGTTTGAACAAGCAGCAAAAGTCATTTTTTTGAGTGTATACTGTAAAAAATACTGGGTTCCACACATTTCCTTAATGTTGTCCCAACACTTTTACAAATTTAAGTGGAGTAAGCATAAACCAATTCAGCTCATTTTAAATAAGTAGATTGAACAAGCAGAAAAAAACTTTTTTGAGTGAATACATTACCCATTTGACAGATTTGCATCAGTAGAGGTCAGCATTTCTCTCTCTCTCTCTCTCTCTCTCTCTCTCTCTCTCTCTCTCTCTCT
>CAIGQV010019090.1:2168421-2196898 GCA_903798115.1 Danio jaintianensis
CTCTCTCTCTCTCTCTCTCTCTCTCTCTCTCTCTCTCTCTCTCTCTCCCTTTTTCTGTTCTTGGTCAGGCAAAATTGCCCATTTATTCATTCATTTGTTTTCCTTTGACTTAGTCCCTTTATTCATAAGGGAGTTGCCACAGTGGAATGAACCGCTGCGTAAAAAAAAGGCTGGAATAGTTGGCGGTTAATTCCGCTGTGGCGACCTCTGATATATAAGGTACTAAGCCGAAGGAAAATTAATGAATGATAATAGGATCTTGTTCAATACAGCAATCCTCAATGTAAATGTTTTATTTGTGTATGTGTAAAAAAAATAACCAGGTTGTGTGGCCGCAGTTTGTGCAATAATCACACAACTATTTTAATTACAACATCGGCTCATTAGGACTTCCCAATAATAACATCATAAAAACTGTGGAATAAACCTCAGACTTCTGGTGAACCCAAAAATACCTGTTACACCCAACAAAATCGAACCAAATATGACAGATGTCTTCAAGAGCTTTCTGTCTTCATAGTTCTCTATAAACTTGATATTGTGCAACTAACATATTAAAGGTTATTGTAGATCTTATCATGAGGAACGGTTACCACATCTGATCTTATTTCAACATAAAATATCTCAATTATGACTCCATGTATATTTCACAGATGACTGAAAACCACTTGTGTAACCAGGAATAAAAGGAAAGGTGTTATTAAGTGTTTAATTAACTAAAAGGGAAAGCAGAAACTCATCATTTTTATTATGTTTTGTTGATTAACGACATCGTAGCATCAGGCCTCTTCTGATTGGTTGGATGAATAATTTATATGCATTCCGAAAGTTGCTTTCTTTTCATTCGGCAGATGATTTTTTCCTTTCCGTTGACTCAGTTTTTCAGTTTAGTTCAAAAGGTAAGTTATTTTATTTATTTGTGCTGGTGTTTTATGTATGTTGAGTTCAGAAACTTTTTGTAGATGAAAAATATTCATGTTAATGTATTTATTTCGTTTTTTTCGCAGGTTGTTCCAATCATGAAGTCTGTGATTTTCTTAATGGGGCTTGTTTTCTGTGGATTCAGTTTTGCTGTATGTCAACAACAATACTTGAATATGTTTATTATTTAGTATTTTATTATTTATATTATTTTATTATTTATACCTATTTATTTTTTTAGATGTTTGTGTGTGTGTGTGTGTGTGTGCGTGCGTGTGTGTTTGGTCATTGATCATATATTGTTTTGCACATATTTAGTACGAAGAGGATTTGCGGCCAGGAGATATTCCTATAAATGTTGGTGTGAGTATATTTGAATTCCTTTATTCAAGATAATAGAAAAGTGTATTTTTATTTGTTAGCGCTTAAAAGTACTTGTCAGTTAACATTATATGAACATAAAACAAATAAAACAACAACAGTTTAATACAGACCATTGTACAATTTACAAGAAAATACTGTTTATGTTTTTCTGCTTAAATATTTAACATTAATTGACTGCATTACCTGGTGTTTCTTCGAATTGTGATTATTTTTCCAGCATATCAATGATTTGTCAAATAAAACCTTTAAATTAAGAATAAATTTGTGTAGAAAAAAAAATCGCCAAAACAAAATGGCCTTTAAAATCTACAAACAATTATAATAAAATAATCAAATTAGATTAAAAAACTTACAAACATAATTTAGTATGAACTTTTGAAATAAAAATAAAGTGAATCTTTTTTACATTTTTTATTTCCTAGTTTGGAAAATGTTTTTATTGTGCAGCATGACCTTAAAATGAAGCTTGATTAAGTGTATATTAAGTGTATTAGTGTGCATTAAGTGTATATTATTTGTATATAAGTATATTAAGTGATTAAGTGTATATTAACTGTATATGTAGTGTATATAGATAAGTGTATATGTGTGTGTTTTGAAACAAAATATCTCTATGATTTTATTATGAAGCTCAAATCAATTTATTTTCAGTACCACTGAAATAACAATGTTTTTAAATAATTTGATTTAGCTTTCATTTTAATATTTTCCATTTCCATTATATTTTAAAATTAATTTAAAAAACTAATTATATCATTATTCTGCATTTATATACTTTTCTTTTCAATAAATTTCTCTATCAATTTTTTATTTGTTTTAGTTATTTTAGAACATGGGTCTCAAATTTAATTCCTGGAGAGCCGCAGCTCTGCACAGTTTTGCTCCAACCCTAATCAAACAGATCTGGTCCAAATAATCAAGGTGTTCAAGACTACTAGAAACTATTTAGCAGGTGTGAGATGGAGGTTGCCATTTCTGTGTGGAGTTTGCATGTTCTCCCCGTGTTCACGTGGGTTTCCTCTGGGTGCTCCGGTTTCCCCCACAAGTCCAAAGACATGCGCTGTAGGCAAAAATAAACTTCGATCTACATTTCTAGATAAAATGAATGATAAAGGCAGTATGACACCAACAACTTTTGTTCTTTTTCATTCATTCATTCATTTTCTTTTCAGCTTAGTCCCTTTATTAATCAGGGGTCGCCACAGCGGAATGAACCGCCAACTTATCCAGCATATGTTTTACGCAGCGGATGCCCTTCCAGCTGCAACCCATCACTGGGAAACATCCATACACACTCATTCACACACATACACTACGGACAATTTTAGCCTACCCAATTCACCTATACCACATGTTTTTGGACTTGTGGGGGAAACCGGAGCACCCGGAGGAAACCCACGCGAACACAGGGAGAACATGCAAACTCCAGACAGAAACGCCAACTGACCCAGCCGAGGCTCGAACCAGCGACCTTCTTGCTGTGAGGCGAACGTGCTACCCACTGCGCCACCGTGACGCCCTTTGTTCTTTTTCACACTAATGATATTATTATTATTATTATTATTGATTATTTTTCTGTGCAGTTCTTTGCACAACACTAAATAAATACCACAAAACAACTTAAGCTTTTAAGAATTTAATGGAATATGTTTTCCTCACGCATCTATCTGGACAACGTTTTCTACAGCGTTCAGTTTTTTTGGTAGCTCATTTTCTACAGTGTTTTAGTATTGTTATCCTTGTGATGCAAAGCGCTCAGGTTTGAGTCGAGTGAAACATGCTTCCACAAAAAATATAAAAGCAATGTAAATCTAAGGTATAACTACATGGTCACAGTGCACTTTTCTTTTACGTTTGATTTTGAAAACACTATTGGTTGGGTTTAAGGAAGAGTGTATGTTAGTGGTTTGCTGGTCTGTATGACAAACCCCGCCTTCTGATGAATGTGTACGAGAAGGACGTGTATCTGAAATGTACAACACAACAAACCCTAACTAACGTATTTCAAATTTGCAAGATTGTAGCCAGCGCCCTCTAGTGGATTTGTCATCTGAAACATGCAATGAAACATAAGCGAAGCAACATATTTTACGTTTTGGAAAAATGTAGGCTGAGGCAAGTATTTACAATGGGTTGAAAGGAAAATAAGATAATTAACTTGCAATTTCATTTCATGTAAGAAATGGTTTCAGTTTTGTGGATTTATTTTTATTTTATTCCCGCCTTCATTGGTAACACTTTAGTTTAGGTCACAATTCACGATATTAATAAACTATTAACTAACACTACTAGCTTAATAAACTATTAATGTGCTGTTTATTAATAGTTATTAAGGTATAAATTGGGATTAGGTTTTGGGTAGAATTAGGGATGCAGAATAAGATCATACTTTAAAACTACTAATGATCAGTTAATATCTTAATAGTAGGCAGGTAATAAGCCAGTAGTTAATAGCATGAGCTGTGACCTAAACTAAAGTGCTACCCCTTTGTTTAAAAAAATAAAATCTTCGTCCACATAAAAAAGGCAAAAACACACTGATGCACAACATAAGCCGTGTTGGCCAATCAGAAAGGAGAAAACAGCATGTAAACTGACATCATGAGGCAAATATGGCCGCACACTGTAAGCAAAATGTCTGAAAATCTTCATCCTGCCTGGAGTTTTTAGAAAATTTTGGTTTCAGTCACCTGATACTGTGTTTTCATGTGGACAAATGGCCAAACTGCATAGAAATACCCATGTTTGTGTGGACAGGGACTAACTCTAATCCCCTGTTGTTCTTCTTTATTTGTGTACATGACAGAGTCTGAAGTTTATTCGTCGTCCTCTGTCTCAGAGAGTGGTGAACACAGTGAGCAGCTCATACTTTTATCCTTCTCCTAGACTGGAATACATCAGTGCGTTTGACCTGAATCCTCTGAAAAACCACTACCAGACTCCCTTCTTCCCTTATTATGACCCATCTTTCTACAATCCGCTGGGCTCTCAGGTCTACACACACTATCCTCACCTCAGCGGAGGACAGATTAGCCCGATCATCATTACCACCAATACTTACTAGACATGCACAAAGACTTGGGTTATAGAGAGAACATGTTAGAGCATGCTAGGTAAATAAACATCAAAGTAGGAACAATGCAAATTAAAACAGCATTATTACTTTAGCAGTGGTCTGGATGGAGTTATGGAGAATTTTTTTGATTTTAAATAAATATACAATTGACTGTATGACAATCAACAGTTATTGTAAGAAAAGATTCAAGTAATTCAGATGTTTTAAGTCAATTATGTTAATCATCTGATACAAAATACATTCATTCATTTTCTTTTCGGATTAGTCCCTTTATTAATCTGGGGTCGCCACAGCGGAATGAACCGCCAACTTATCCAGCATATGTTTTACGCAGCGGATGCCCTTCCAGCTGCAACCCATCACTAGGAAACACCTATACACACTCATTCACACACATACACTACGGACAATTTAGCCTACCCAATTCACCTATACCACATGTCTTTGGACTTGTGGGGGAAACCGGAGCACCCGGAGGAAACCCACTCGAACACGGGGAGAACATGCAAACTCCACACAGAAATGCCAACTGACCCAGCTGGGACTCGAACCAGTGACCTTCTTGCTGTGAGGCGACAGCACTACCCACTGCACCACCGCCAAATACAGTAAATTGTAAAATGTTTCTACAGCCTCACATGACCATTCAGAAATCATTTTATTTATGTATTATGATTTGATGTTTATTACATGACTCATTCAAACTGGACTGACATTGATATTAGAATGATATTATTAAAAATGAATCCATTATTAATGTAAAGTAATGCAAAGTGCTTGAATGTAATAGGGGACATTTCATTCTGTTCCTAACTGTTGTTAAATGAAGGGTTAAACAGAGCTGACAATAACAGAGTTGACATTTTCCACCATTTTGTGATTTAGCTCAAGATGCTAACACGCCTGGCTTGTCTGAAACAGAATTTTAAATAATTTATATCAAATTATTGTTTTTAAAAATTGAATGAGAAATTCACTGAAATATCACAGTAACGGAGCTACATATAATTACATAGAGCATCATGTATAATTAATCTACTATTGGCGTCTCCTAAACATTTTGTACAAATGAATGAGAGGAGAATTATGACACACTTCAACGCCTTCCACAGTTTCCCACCAGAGGAAGTGACA
Source organism: Danio jaintianensis (assembly GCA_903798115.1). Classification (NCBI taxonomy): domain Eukaryota; kingdom Metazoa; phylum Chordata; class Actinopteri; order Cypriniformes; family Danionidae; genus Danio; species Danio jaintianensis. Next base: position 2,173,937 of record CAIGQV010019090.1, read on the forward strand.
TCACAGTTGACCAGATTTATTAATGGTTGAGGTTATTAATGGTTCTTATCATTATTAATGCTGAAAACAGATTTTGCTGCTTGATATTTTGGGCTGAAATCATGCTTTTCTTGAGTAAAAACATTTTGGGATTTTTTAAAATCGTTACTGTCAGTTTTAATTGATTTAATGCATCATTACTAATCTAAAAGTATTAACTATTTTTGAACCCTACCACAAATTTTTGAATGATGGTATTTTGTTGTCATTTCAACAAAAAATATATATAGGCATAGGTTTTTTTAGACATAGGTTTTATTTATAGACATAGGTTGTAAAACAGTTTGTGTTAGTTGTAGTGCAGCTAATGTACTTAGTTTAAACAATATATATCAAAGCTTTATTTTTTTATATATATTTTGTTGCAAGTATGCATTTTGTTAATGGATACATTTGACTTTGATATTAAAGTGCACACTATTTAGTTTTTTTTTTTTCATGTTTCTAGTTTTTTAAGCTTTAACCAAAAATTTTATACAGATTTTAATAGGCTCAGTCAATATTTGAGATTCTACTATATCATCTCCTCCTGGAGTCTCATGTAATAGCTTGCATGTACTAAAAAAGATGTGTAACATGCTTCACATTTTACTCTTGACCTTTAAAAAGTCACAGGAGATGTATTTTTAATGCAGTGTTTCTTGAATGAGGTCTGTGGTGATCTGGAACCACAAGCATTTCAGTGTGTATTTATCATACTCTGTAATGATATATGCATGTAAAAAGGTCTTAAGAAACATGTGAGTTCCTACAGGGAACACACTACAAGTCAAAGATATGCTTTAAATGATGCAGAAAATAGCTTGGTAATAATAAAAACAAAGGTGCTTTATAAAGGTTTCTTTATTTTTAAACCTTTAATTTTTATGGAAACTAGATTGCACTAAAGTTTTTTTTTTTTTTTTTACAGTGGATGCTTTATACAATGAAAAAAAGGGTCTTTGATACGATGACTGACAGAGTTCAAATGCTTTTCAAGTTAAGAAAACACATGTAAACAGAAAACCACTTACAAATTGAGAAAATATTTTCAATCATTTGAAAACACATATGCATGCAGATTCTCATGCAAATACAGAAACACGCTGCAAATAGTGCAGACCACAATGGAAGTGTGTCGGGGGATGAACCAACTGCTCCCTTTTTAGAGTCAGTTGTTGTTGGAGATCTGAGTTTTTGTATATTTAAATTTTAAAAGTCTTTTTGGAATATTTGATTATGTTTGTATATCGTTAGCACTAACAATCTGACAACTTGTACAATTAACATTAAATTACCGCTGACTCTAAACAGGAAGTGGCTGGGATCATCTCATTTGAGGGTCCCCGACACATTTCCATTTTGCTCTGTGTCTGTGCTCTGTGTGTTGTCGAATTAATAAAATTGTTTTCAACCCAGGCTCATTGGAAATATGTGCCCAGGGATACATTTTTAAGAGATTATGTACCCTGAACTACGTCTTCTTGCAGTTTTTGTTTTCACAAATCCACTAGAGGCCGCCATATACATTTTTGACAATCTCAAATACGTTATTGGGGCACGTTCTCTCATACATGCTATTTCTTTTAAATCCACTAGATTGCTGTGTACTGCTGTGTACATTTCTGCCAATCTCAATGTTCTTCTTGCGCGCGTCTCTGAGAGAAGTTGTTCCTCAGTCGGCTTGTCGTCGTGCATAATATATAAGCTTAATTGACTGACTCACCCATCCACCCCCTTTCCTAAAACCAACCGATAGTGTCTTCACATATATTTCTTGGTTCTCAAAAATGTAGCCCTGGGCACATTTTCCCAATGAGTCTGTGTGTTGGATGTTTTGTGAGTTTGTAAGTGTTTTTCTATTTGCATGTTTTCTTAATGTAGCATGTTTGAGCTTTCTTGTCTACCGCAATTTGTGGAACATTACAAGATTCTTTCCTGGCTCTGTTATTATTAAGAGTGATGTTCTTTTCACAGATATGACTCCAAATTTAAAATAACAAATATTTACCAAATCGAATAATGAAAAGGCCATTGATGAAGCTGGTTTGTGTGTGTTTATATGATGGGTTTTGTTTGTACAGATCTGAGCTGTTAATGCGCAACAAGATTGTGGTTACCATTTACCTCATGAATTTCACAACAGTTTAAGTGACTGTGAAGAACCCAAGTCTCTAACCCAAATGCACACCTATAATGTGTGTGCGTCTTGTCAGTTGTTGTTTAAGAAAAGGTCTTTGTGATAACAGCCCATGTGAAAAAAGTCTTTAGTAATTTATATTAAATACGATAGTGTTTTGGTTTCGAACCATACTGTAGTAAAGAACTTGAATTTATCTGTTGTGGTAATTCTATAGTTGGTAACACAACAACTATAGTAATATAAATAAACTACCAAATACTGTAGTTTTCTACAACTATAGTGTATATATTATACTACAATACACCAGTTTACTGTAGTAAAAACTAAATTAAAAACTAAAGTTGATCAGTTGACGATAGCTAATACTATGCTATAGCATCCTTTAACAAAGTGTTGTAAATACTATAAAATATGCAGTATAATACATTCAACTGTTGTTGAAATGTGTTGAAAAACTATAATATTTACTATAAATTATTTTTCATCTTCGTTTTCAATTGTTTTATCACCTAAAAACTAACAACTAGTTAATGTGTGCTTAAAACCATTCTTGTTGTCTTCCAATAAATGACACTTAATGTAATCGCAGGTGCACTGTAAGCTATGTCTTAAATGTACAAATATTCTTTGGAGCACTGTATGAAAATAATATCATGAGATATTATCTTGTGCATGTAAGTCTTCACTTTTTTGTTCCAGAAATGACTTGTTGTTATGTTGTTGTCATGAAAACATTCACTTAATAAATTGCTCATAAGATGAATCAACATCAGATTAACTACTGATTTGCTTTCTTTTTTGGTATCAGTCATCCCAAATGAACACATTTTTTCAAGTTAATTTACAGTATTTCAGCAGAATATCATAAAATGTTACATTTTAAAAGCCAAATTCCACAACACATATGCTTAAAGGGACAGTTTGCCAAAAAGTTTACATTTCCTCGCTTTATTTCCTCACAATCAGTTGGTTTTTTCCAGTTGAACACAATACAAGATGAAAAAAACTGCCAATAACATTCATAGTAGAAACAACAATACTATGGAAGTCAATGGCTGTTTTTTCCAACATTCTTCAGTATATCTTCCTGTGTGTTCACAACAAGAAATTACAGTTTATCTGTTAAAACTACACTATGCTGTACCATTTATATTGTGTTGTAAATACTATACAATACACTTTATTATAGAATGGTTCAAAAACACTATAGTATTTACTATAAATGATCAATCTTTGCTTTATCACTGTAATCTTGCCATCAGGCAGATAAAGTTTAATGCATTACCCCACTTTTCATGATCACTTTCATTGTTACAGAAACAAAAATCTGAAACAGTTAAAAGATCTTATATGAGACCAGAAATGCATCACGTGAAAGAGGAAAATAATAATAATAATAATAATAATAATACTTGATTAGGAAAGTTGGGAATTTTAAACTAGTTTCTATCATGTGACAAAATAAGGAATGACTCAAACCCAAAGGTGTTTGAACTAGTCATTTCTGCTCATCCTTTAGGATGTTGAGCATGTACGGTCAACACCAAAAGAATGAATCATTCATAAGGAATCATAAGGAAAACTCTTTAAAGAGGAACATTAAAGAAACAACTTGCCACTTATGTAAAGTGAAAACGTTGTTTTTAGAACTTTTATGTCTGCAAACACCCTGTTTGTAACATTTATTTGTAAGACTGTAATAAAAAATATAGTGTGAAGTGCAATATCCAAATATACTAATAATACTATTAATTGGTCAATCAATCAATCCATTTATAAATGTAATGTTACACTGTAGTTGAAATTCATGTTTGGAGTATAAGAATGAGGAAAAAATATGTTCATGTTATGAGTTAAATGTGTTACAAACTCAGTTTTTGAAATATTAAAATATGTTAAAGACCGAGTTTTAGAGCAGTTTACCAAACCTCTCCATGGTAATCGCGCCAGACTAGATTGATTGTGTAAGTGAGTTTCCTCTTACACCATGTTGTGTGTTTGTGTTTTGCCTCAGTGACAGACACAGGTTGTGAAATAGTCCACTTTCATCATAAATCAAATTTGAAATATTGCAATTCCTGTCACATTTTAGACCACTATTCTGATTGGTTACTCTTAAATTAAAAGTTGTCAACAATAATGCACTAAAAACTCAAATGTTTCCCTTAGATTTTTCTTTAAAGGTTTGCGTACCGGCTGGTGATATCACTCATTATGTTTTTTATAGACTAAACACATATATCATGCATGGCCTCTTCACAAGATCACATTTTCTGTTTATTATTTTTTTTTAAAATAACTTTAAACTCACCTTTAACGGTTTACTTTTTTATTAAGTGCCAAAAGTGTAGTTTTTGTAAAAAATGACGCATAAAATGTTTTTGTTTTTTAGTTGAATTCAATATTAGTCTTAGAGTTGCACATTTTAGTGCATTTCATACATACGTTTTAAACATTAGGGAGCAATAAATAACATTTGTGTGTTTGTTACACTGTATTTATAACCATTTCTATAAAAGAGATGTTTTAATGCATTGATAAGTAAAACTGGAATAGCCTACATACATTTTTCACCATGTTGAAATGACAGGTTTCAATAAGCATCAGAGAAAATTCCTGCACTCGATGCCTGTGGAATGTTTGTTATTGGAGAATTTTAATGTTCATAATTAATGTAAATGTATAAATTCTTGCTTTCTCACATTTAGTCATCGCACAGAGGAATTTCGGGTTGGTGAAAATCTGTCTCAATGGCTTATTTGCTCCAGTTAGCTGTTACAGGGACTCACATAAGACCAAAAACAAACAATCTCAATATGGTAAAAATGATATTACAACAATTCAATTCTGTTCACAATTGGTTCCAAAGAAGATCCAGGAACATGCATTGTGTAAATGGTTCTTCAGGATTATATGGTTCTAGAATTGCTACTAAGTGTAAAGATCATTTTAAAAAACAAACATACTTTTTAGAATGTACACTGAAAAAATGACTAAAATTTGTTACAGCTGATTTGAGTTTTTTTCACAAAGTATAATTTAACTTTGATTCAAACTTTAGACTTGTACTGAATCTAAATCAAAAATAATTAATGTAGTCAAGAAAAATATATATATTTACTATAGACACCACTATTTTTTTACTCAATGTAGGTCTTTTTTTTATTCTTACATAAGTCAAAGTATAATTTTGCTTAGGACCAACCTTAATTACTGTAATTTGTTACAGCTAAATTTATACATTTTCCTCAGATTATAATTTTGACTTGGTGGGAACTGAAAATTAATAAATTATTAATCAAAATATTTATTATCCCTGAGGAAAAAAAATAACATTCACTCTAAGGTAAAATATTGTTTTTATAGACCATAAATTAATTGAAATACTTTGGTTCAACTTTAATATTTAAAAAACTTTTTTTTACTATAACATTAAAGTAAAGTTGTATTTTGGACAAAACTATAATAAATACATGTAACATTAGGCTATGCTACTGCTAGTTCCAAATAGCACATAAACTTTCACTAACACATAAATGTAACTTTTTTCAGTGTAGTTGAAAACGTACCGCTATATACATTTCTGAAGAGCGCCAAATACGTCCCAGGAGCTACGTTTTTTTGTAGGTTTTTCTTTTGCGAATCCACCAGAGGCCACTGTGTACGCTTTTTGAGATCTCAAATTTCTCTCGCGAGTGCCATTCGAGCCTGTTCTTCTCACGTAAATCCACCAGAGGCCACTGTCGACTGACTGACTGAATTACTGACTGACTGACTGACTGACTGACTGACTGACTGACCGATCGACTGACCCACCCTCCTCCTTCCCTAAACCCAACCAATAGTGTTTTCAAAAGCCCCGATTGACCCGCCCACCCACTTCCCTAAACCCAACTGACAGTTTTAAAAAGCAATCCAGAAAAAGAAAAGCCCTCGCTTGATTTTTTTTACCACGTTTTCAGATTTTACCACATTTTCACCCTTTTATTTACTTGTTTATTTTATTTTTTGGCTTCTGTTTTTGTCTTATCTGTTTTCTGGAACTGTTCTTCACCAGACTCAAACCACGTCGTCGTGGTCAACTCCTCTCTGCGTCTCTAGGTCCGCCGACTTACATGGCGAGCTACTGGACAAACTGGTAACAGCGGAAAAGCCGTCCATACGGAGGTAAGCGGTCAGTTGGTAAGCACGAAAAGGAACGGCGTCATACTGCCCCGTAGCATTCATTTAAAAGACGAAATGCAGCCATACGTAATTCTGGCTACATAATTCGCGGCCTCCAGAAATGTATATAGGGCTATGTTTTCAGAATGAGCCTATGTTGCAATAACCAGTAGATGTTTATGTTTTGACAATTACATATTTGAAAAAAAAAAGGCCTAACAGTAAAAGCGTTCTTCATGACGACATGGTTCTAAATGAAAACAGTTACTAAATGTAACAAAGCTTTAAAGATCCATCTTTTTTTAGAGTGGACAGTATATAACCCAGTAGTACACCGAGCTCCCTAAATCCCTATTTGGAGCACTGGAGCTTGTCCAATATGCAATAATAAAGTCATAGACCATAATTTCACGTGTGGAACTGACATATACAGTACAGTAAATCAGTATGCGTAAAGTACGTTTAAGTTCTGAGCCTTCACTGCTATCAAGCTCAACAAGTAGCAGACAGTGTGGTTTGTCTAAACAATGTGCTGGGGCAGTGATGCCGCATGATTTACACTCTTGTTTGGATTATTACACACTGAGTGTAAAAGGGATTTTGCAAGTGTTAGAGACCAGGAAGTTGCACAAATGTTGGTTGTTATTGTCACGTAATCATAATAGGAATTTGCAAAACCAAGCCCCGGTTTACTCACATCCATCCAGTATTTAAGCCACAGATGCCAGGGTAAATACAGACTGCGACTGTACTATCACTGGACAAGAACTTTTACACAAGGTAACTCACTCGTATTTTGAGTTATGATGCATTTACGGCATTTTAATCTATATTGGTAACTGAATGATAGACAAATACCAGAAAGCAAATCAAATGCTGTAAATAAAATTGTAATTCTTTTGTATAGTAATTATTTAACTTGACTAGAGCATATAGTTTTAATGTGTTTTGGTGGTTTTGTTTTGTAGGATGAATACCTTGATGGGATTGATTCTGATGCTTTTTGTTGCGTTGGTCTTTTCAAAACCAGTAAGTATTCAGAAAAATTTGTTTTCTTTTACATGTTTCTATTTATTGTGATTTATAGTTATGGAAAAAGATTAACAGCTCTTTACAAATTCCCTGGATTTAAAGTTATGTGTTTGAGTTAAACATCATTTTTGTTTCATCTTGTAAACTACTGATGGCATTTCTTCCCAATTGAAATAAAAAAAACACCAGAGATAAATCCAGAGAAACTGAAGAATTTTCAATGGTTTCTTAGTTGTTGTTTTTTTTTTGTTTTTTTTTGCTAAATATGTAGTTGACGTAGTCATATATAGCCAATGTAATGTTAACACATGAAAAATACTAAATAGTAATTTATAGTTAAAAAAATACTATAGTGCTACCATATTCAAGTCTAGCTAATATAGGCCTACTTTATGTATTTAGTACTTAAGTATATAAGTCTTTGTTACAGAATACTGTTACTATCATGAACTATCATGTCACTTATCATAATTATCTTATAACCCAAAAAGAGGTTGGGATTTCATATTTTATATATTTATCAATATTAAATTTCCATAGTATTACATTTATATATTTATTAACATTTTCTACTGACATGTGATTTTACCCGATAGTTTCATTGTTTTTTTTATGCTTTTTGGGCCATAACAATTAAATGTGATTTTAAAAAAATCAAGAATTTATCCATACATTTTTCCATGAATCACTGCAAATGGGATGAAAAATATGATTTTCTGAGTCTGAAATAAAAAAAATCTTCGACATGACATAACTCAGTCAATATTAAAGATATCAAGGTTATATTTCGAAAAAACATTCTATACATTAGAATGTTTCTATGTCAAAAACAGTAAATCACAAAAAAATTACTTAAGCTGGGCTTTATATATATATATATATATATATATATATATATATGGGTATGACCTAGTTGTACTCTGTTTAGTTGGTTTACAGGGATATGCCTTGTGTCCTCATATTTTTTTATGTCCACATATAATTTAAAGATTTCCACAGGTTTTCTGTGAGGGTTGGATTTAGGCGTAGGGGTAGGGTAAGGACATGCAATAAGCAGTTTTTACAGTATAAAATACATTACACCTAAATGGAGAGTCCGCTTAAATCATATATACAGTACAAGTATGTGTGTGTATGAAATGTGAGCATTAAAATTAAATATACAGGTGCCATAACATACATTAATTTATTATTAACACACAAAAAATCATGAGTTGTATGACATATAAAGCACTACAGAGTCTACATACTGGATTCTTTAATAACTACTAGGCTACAACAAAAAAGAGATGCTGAAATGTATATTAGTCTATGCTATTTTATTCAAATGAGAGTGTTTTACAGCTTGGATGAATGTAAACTTATTGTTCAAGACCTTTGAAACAAATGGAATAATATAGCTACCACCAAAAGGAGCATACAATAATATTATTTATGATATGTTTAAATCCTCAGTTGCATTTGTCAAGAAACAGTTCTGAAGAAAATGATTCACCCAAAGGTTCATCAAATTCAGAGTCAGATGAGAGGTCTGAATCAAACGAGTCTAAATCGAGTGAATCTGAATCTTCTAAGGAGGACTTCGCAAGCACACGGCCTCCTGCTGGCACAACAAATCAGCCAATCACTGACAAGAAAACCACAACAGCAGCATCCGTCACCACCGCAGAAAACATCACAGACTATGTTACTGTGAATGTGACGAGTCTTCAGATCACCACCGAAAAAAGGGGTGATAACTGAATGGCTCAGAGTATTACTGCTTATTCACATTTTCATGCAAAGGAAAAAGAAAAGAGAGAACGTTTCTGAATGCTTGATGATTTCTGATGCTATTGTGTTTATGTATTAATAATGAACGAAGGACTTGATGATTAATGGAACTTTTGAAATTTACATTAAAACTGCATGCACACATTGTCGGGCCCTGCATCACATTATATGTCAGGTCATGTTTTTTTCACCAAGTTTAAAAGCTTGCTGTCCATGATATTGAACTTTTGTCATCCAATCAAACAGTTCAGCCTTGTTGCAATTTGATAAATATCCACTAGGCTAGGATGAAAAGAAGAATAGCAGCATGTTGTTCCAAGCACAGAAGTAAGCAACAATTTCAGTGCTTTTATTCACGTTTATTGATATGTTTGCCAATATTTCATAGATTGCATAGAAAAAAAGAAGGATAGCATTTACTAATAAAAGTAAAAAATCGATTGTAGAATTACTGTCTGCTTAGACGTAAAAGATATAGTTGACCCAAAAATGACAATTTACTCACTATTTACTCTTCCTCAAGTTGTTTCAAAACTTTTTATGAGATTTTTTATCCTGTTCTGTTTCCTGAAAACCTGTAACCATTGACTTCCATTGAAGAAAAAGCCTACTATGGAAGCCAATGGTTACTGGTTCCAGCTTTCTTCAAAATATCTTCTTTTGTGTTCAACAGAAAAAAGAAACTCACCACTCACGTTTGAAAAAAGTAAAGGATGAGTAAATGATGACAGAAATTTTATTTTTGGGTGAACTATTTTTTGGAACATCTCTCCATTTTAATGTACTGTTCTAATGTTCTAATATTGTGCAGTCTAAAACAAAAACCTGAAAATTACAATTAAAATGTTAGATTCAAGTTTGTAACCTTCAGAAAAAAACTTCAAGTAAAGGTCAACAATTTGTATTCATTTATTTTTTTATTTCCTGTTGGTGTAGTTTTTGAAGTACAATTGTTTTGACCCGATGTCCATTGAAATGGTCAAGAAAGATATCAATTAAAGGTTATTGAACTTTGTCATATTTTTATTTGGTCATTCACACACATACACTATGGACAATTTCATTCATTCATTTTCTTTTCGGCTTAGTCCCTTTATTAATCCGGGGTCGCCACAGCGGAATGAACCGCCAACTTATCCAGCATTTGTTTTACGCAGCGGATGCCCTTCCAGCTGCAACCCATCACTGGGAAACATCCACATACACTCATTCACACACATACACTACGGACAATTTAGCCTACCCAATTTACCTATACCACATGTTTTTTTTGGACTTGTGGGGGAAACCGGAGCACCTGTTGCAGATGTGAATGGTGGAAGAAAGTAGTTTCTCATACAAAAGGGTTTTTAGACTCTCTGGGTTTGATTTTCTTTTTTATATACACGATTATGCCATCAAACTGTTGTATAAACGCAATATCACACTCGAAGCAGTGCGATGTGGCTGTATATCGTCACTGGTGGGACACTAAGGCACACCTCCACCTCAACGCACACCTCCCACCAGTGCCGATATACAGCCACATCGCACTGCTACTCCTCTGATATTGCTCATTTATTTGTTTACTTGTTTATTTATTTGTTTATTGATATACTTTAGGTCAAATTAAACATTATTAACAGCACCCTTTTTTAGAATTGTCTTTTACAATAACCAATTCGTCTCTACTATTTATTTATGTGTCACAAAATACACTCAAAGTCAAAAGGTACAAAGATGCTGAGTGGTGTTGAAAAATAAATTTTTAGTACAAGATGCAAATCCTGCGCCCTACAAGACATCATTATATTGATCAGATATTATCACATGACGTAAATATCCAGTTATGGACCCGCCATCAGTCTGTAATTAGTCACACTCTTGCTTCTCACAATTAAAATTAACATAGCACAAATTTTTTTTTCAAATAATGTTTAGTAATTATTTAATTAATATAATAGAATATAATTAGTATAATAATAAAATATAATTTAATAATTAATTATCAGTAATATTTTGCTTTATTGGGCTGCACGGTGGCGCAGTGGGTAGCACGTTCGCCTCACAGCAAAAAGGTCGCTGGTTCGAGCCTCGGCTGGGTCAGTTGACGTTTCTGTGTGGAGTTTGCATGTTCTCCCCGTGTTCGCGTGGGTTTCCTCTGGGTGCTCCGGTTTCCCCCACAAGTCCAAAGACATGCGGTGAATTGGGTAGGCTAAATTGTCTGTAGTGTATGGGTGTGTGTGGATGTTTCCCAGTGATGGGTTGCAGCTGGAAGGGCATCCGCTGTGTAAAACATATGCTGGATAAATTGGCGGTTCATTCCGCTGTGGTGATTATAAAGGGACTAAGCCGAAAAGAAAATGAATGAATGAATTTTGCTTTATTTTGTATTTTGACGGAATTTGATGGTTCTAAAGAAGTCATCCCCCAAATATGAACTTTTTATTTCAATATTATTCATCTATACACATATATCTATACCAGGCCAATAGGTGGCGATGTAACTTTGTGAAGCAACAATACAAACCTTCGCAACGGTCCGGTAGTCCACCATTGTTGTTTATTTTGTCAAGTACTCATTAATGCCTGAACACTTATTTGCACTTGACATGTCCGTTTTTTAGTAAGTCTTATTTATGTACTAATAAAATACTGGGATTATTTAAGACCCGTTTTTAAAAGTTTGCAATTTCATGCACCTAAAACCTGAAATTGTTGTTTAAATGAATGTACAAACCGCATTAAAAGTTTGTTGTTGTTGTTGTTGAGATTTAAAAGATTTAAAGTTTTAATGAGATTTAAAAATGTCTTTTAGTGACTTTTATTTTACATCTAAGCCTCTAAATCAAAATGTGCGTTTTTGATGTTAATTATATATAAAAAAAGCGTCTGCAAAACATTACCAGACGGTGGAGGAACGCAGAAGTTTGGTGTGATTTGATAGCTCTGTGATTACCAGATGTAATAAAACCTACAGTACGTTGTGATGAATGTCACTTTAGTGGAGAAGAAGCCTTGAACACTGTGCTGTTACTTTGTCAACACCGATGTCATTTGTGGTACAAAGAATTAGATATTTTTATTCTGTATATTATTTATTTTTGTGAGAAGTAGCCCAGACCATCTGTGCACAGAGAGCAGGATAATTACAGACTCCATCTAACTTCAAAGTTGAACAAATAGGCTATTTGTCTGGGTCCTCAGACAAATCAAACATCAAAACACTGACAAAAGAGAACTGCATGATAAATGAGTATGTTCATTTTAAGACATTGAGATGATTTTTTTTAAACATATTTTCAGGTGAATCTTGTTATTTAGGCATGTACAATACATCATATCATTTAAAATGAGTTGCTGGAACTGAAGGTATTTCTGTGGTTGTTTTGTTTTGTTTCATTCATCATAGGAGATTAATCACAAGTGGTTAAATATAATATATTTTAACTCCTAAACTTTTTGAACATGGCATTCTCAATTTAAATGATTGGCAATCTTCAATGCTTTGGTGCATAGATTTAAGCACATTTTAAAGAAGACAAATGTCAGACTGTAGCTGAAGTGAAAAAAAGTTCAAAAAGTTTAATAAAACAAGGTATGTGCCTTTTATTTCCTTGAAAATAATAAATAAATACAATAAATGTATATTTTAATATATTACATAAAATATGTATTTTACAAAACCTGTTTTAGCCTAAAATTGACAGAAAATCAAAACTAAATGGCTGGACAAATTATATTACAAATTTGAAGTTGATTTCTCAAAAAATAAGATTTCAGTAAGATTTAGAGGAATATGAACCGTATTTTTTTTTATACTTTTGACAACATTTGTAAAGTAGACATATTCCTACTACTTTAGTGGTGAATTTCCCCTAATGTGAGGACGATTCTAAGAGCCCACACCGTTTTGGGGCCCACAGAGTTACTATATACCCCCAATCTCCCCCCATAACACTCTCAAACCACCCCCCCGTGACAAAACCCCCCCCCCCCCCCCCCCCCCCCCCTTTTTTTTTTTCACTTTTGTCCGTGACACCCTCAGATCCACCCACCCCCCGGCTCTTCACTTTCGTCCACGACACCCTCCCCGTGACACTATATCCCCTACCTCACAACCCCCGCTCTTCACTTTCGTACACGACACCGTCCATCCCCCCACAGCCAGGACATCTCAAGCTGATGGTCATCTTTTGGGCAGCATGGGGCTGTCAGTGAGTGTCTGGAAACAAAAATTTAAATGACAAAACTAAGAAAATGACAGGAACAGGAACACAAAGAATTCAGGTTTTGAGCGAACCCCTCTGTAATGAGCAAAAAGTATTATAAAAATGGTACTAAATGGCATATGGTCCATCCCAGATGCCTCCAAGCCCAGAGAAATCAACGGTGCTTCTGGACACTGTTAATATAGGGCTTCCTTTTGGCACAGTATATTTGTGCAGCACTAGTTCTGGTTACCTTTTGTGGAATGACAATACAGATACTGCCACCTGCAGGTACAGAAAGATACATTCTCTTAGGGGCCGATCACACCGAACGCACTTTTCCGGTCTAAAAATGTGAGGCCCACCACACTGCCTTTTTTGTTGACTAGAAAAAAAGTAGCGCGGTGCACTTTTTATCTTGCTAGGCAACGACTGCGTATTGTCGCGTATTGAATCAGCTGCGTATTGTGCGCGAGTATTGCTGTTGATATTGGTAGACTTTTAACATTTAATAATGTTGTGATATTCAAGATTTGTGAAGTCATACAGCTCCGGATAACTCAAAAGACCAATCACTAGTCCCTCCTCTATCTTCAAAAGTCTCCGTAGTCGTCTTGACAACACAAACACTGCGTCACCTCAACGGAAACCCTGCCTCTGCTTTCATTTGATTGGAGAAGGAAAAGACGCAAGTGATGTAGTTGACTTTTTTCAACTGCGAGCGCACAGCGCGCAACAGCAAAAACGCGAGGCGCAGCAGGTGGTTAAAACGTGAGGCGCGCAGGGCACATAAGCAGCGCGCAAAACGCTTGCGGCCGTTAGTAAACCATTCAAAAGATGTGCCTCACAATGCAAAAAGCGCGTTCGGTGTGATCGGCCCCCTTATGCAGGCGCAGAACACACATTCTTGTTTCAGTCTGTTCTCATAACTTTGGTGTGTTCACATGCAGCTTTTTGGTCCAGATGGTACCAGACGCTGCCAATGTGAGGCGACAAAATAGTCGGTTTTCATCTGTGCTAGTTCTTTGATGTCAGCTTGGTTTGTCCCAGACTTATTTAAAGGCCTATTTCTGAATCGAGTCACATCAAGTCAATGCATTTTGGTATGTAGATGTGGTGCAATGGGAAAGAAAAGGCAATTAAAGTGACTTTGAATGTGGTATGGTTGTTGGTGCCCGGCAGACTGGTTTGAGTATGAAACTGGTGGGGTTTTCATGCAAAACCATCTGGGTTAACAGAGAATGATCAGGAAAAAAAATCCACGGAAAGCAGTTTTGTGTGTGAAAATGCCTTGTTGAAGTGAAAGCTCAGAGGACTCAGGGTTAGGGTTAGGGTTGAATGACCTGACTGGTTTGAGCTGATAGAAAGACACTCAAATAATCACCTGTTAAAACCAAGGCCTGCAGAAGAGCATTTCTGAACACATAACACCAAACTTTGAAGCTGAAAGTCAAGAGCGCTGATTTTTCCTCCTGAGAACAACAAACTGAGGTTACAACGCTCAACAAAACTGCAGGAGAAAACTGGAAAATGTTTGATGAGTTTTAATATCTTAATAAATTATTCAGAATTTGCAGATGCAAAATACAAAAAGCCTGCCTTGTATCAACAGTTCAAGCTGCCAGTGGTTTAATGGAGTGGGGAAGATTCTCTTGGCACAATTTGGGCCATTTTGGTACTAACAGAGAATCAGTTACCTAGTTATTACCATATGGACATTGCAAGTATATTCTTGTTGTGCTGTATATTCTAAGTAGAATTAGAAAATCACTCCATTGTTAATATAGGACAAAATTTATTCATAAATGATAAATCATTACATAGAGCAGTATAAAATTACATTTACATTAGGATTGTAAATAAATGTGCAATGAACAGGAAGACATTGTTGAGATGAAACTGCATCTGAACAAGTTTGGCAGCAGTTCAAGAGCTCGTACACGGAAAAAAATGATTCATTGGATTTACTGAAAATTTTTAAAGTAAGTGGTTTCAAACAACATTACTGCATTTAATTTGTTTGTTTAAATTCAGCCAATATAAATTGTTTGCAACCACTAACCTTAAAAAAATGTGTAAATCCAATGAATAATTTCAGTGTATGAACCATATCTTTGTGCTCTGCCATGTGTCATCTAACTCACACTAAACATGTGTGTCACCAAGCACCATACAAGTAATACATTTGCATTCGTTTGTGTCGACAGCCCATGGAGGATTTGTGCTCGGCTGGGTTTACTTTACGATGATGACGGAGGCCTCAGTGGTCTGAGTGGTCTCCTCATCTGAGTCGCTTTCCTGGCTTTCTGTGCTCTGAGAGGAGTTGGACTCGCTGTCAGCAGCTCCAGGCATCGCTGTGGTCTCCTCACTGTCCGACTCTTCTTCATTCTCCTCCTGGCTGGCACTTGCACTGGCGCTGTCGCTGGGAGAGTCACCAGCACTTGGCCCCTCTTCTGTAGCTGCCTGGTCCCCGATGGGAACGATCTCTTGGGCTCCCAGGGCAGCCTGGCGCTCATTTGCCTCCATGTTGTCCATCTCTGCGGTGCTGGTGTACTCGTCCTCCAGATCATGCACCTGGAGAGCCTGAGGAGCAAAAGAACAATGTTAGGGCACATTTTTCTCCAAGTATCAATATGTTTTTACTGATTTTACATTTAGTCATTTAGCAGACGCTTTTGTCGAAAGCGACTTACAATTGAGGAGGCATTCAGCGATTCAACAAGAAGAGGCAATGCACACAAGAAGTGCTAATTATACAAAGTAACTTGTTTGTGCTCAGAGAATTGAGTGATAAAGTAAGAGTGCTAGAGAGAGAGAGAAAGAGAGAGAGGAAGTGTTTGGTGGTTTGTCAATCCCACTCACCTGTGTGAAGCACACTTTGTAAATGCACAGTGTTTGTGTCGGTTAATGTGTCAGTGAGATGAATGAGTGTTTTCTACAGGTGGTTTGTTAAGCCCACTCACCTGTGAGAGCCACACTCAGAATTTATAGTATTTTGGGTTTGTGTGTGATGAGGTGGGTGAGAGAAGAGGGGTCTTGGTTTTATTCATCGGGGTTCAGGTGCTCTCGGAAAATATGGGTTTTTAGTTGTGATCCAGTCACAAGTGGTCAGTTGAGATTGATTGACAGTGTCCAGTAACGTATTCAAATGTGTCACGCTCTTCATCACTTTCATAAAAACACTCAGTTTATAGTTGCGCGTTACATTGATTATGAAAATGCAAAGGATCTGGATGGCAGCTACGATTTTGTACTTAAAACCTCTTTTTGGTGCAATGAAGTATGAATCATAATGATCATGTGTCAATAGGCAAATAGTTGACAGTCTTCTGAACACATGAGCATTTGCAATTCAATCAAATTCAGCTTCTTCCAGAAGTGGCCTGTATTTATCGTAACTTCTTCCACTTGTGAATGAAATTGCTTAACACAGCGAGTAAATAGGGCTTAAGTTTGAGCAATAGTGGAATCACTTGTCATAAAAATCCCTACTCATTGTTAGGGAAGCTACTTTGAAAGTTTCACTTGCCAAAGCAATTAGCTAGATGTGATTTAAAGTATATAAACCTTTCAATCCCATTCAATTCATCTTTATTTTTATAGCGCTTTTACAATGTATATTGTGTCAAAGATTAAGTTCTAACTACAGTAAATCTCTACAAGATTCAAAGTACATTACAATGCAAGGTGATATATTTACTCTTTAAAAACATCTAAGTGATAGATTTAATACACACTGTTTCAATTAGGGTGTCAAAGTATTTGAATAAAAAAAAGGTTAAAAAAAAATTGCATAAAACTGGCAGTCAAATTTTGTGAAAATGCTCATTTAAATGATTCGTTCACAAAATCGGATTCACTAAAACTTTCCAACTCTGCAGTATATGCTTTATAATAGAATGAATATTTTAGGATCTGATTTCCTGGAAGAAATTGGATTTTTTTTTGTATTCTATCTATATAAGAGAGAATCGTTTAGGATGAACTGATTGACTAAAATGAGTTCATTCGAGTGCGTTCGATTACTCCCGTGCTAAAACCACTACAGTAATCTGAAATACATATTGTCAACACATTTTACATAGATAAAGCAACCCTTCTCGTTACCTTGTACAGTGTAATCTCTTTCTCCACATCATTGATGCTCTGATCATCATAGGCAGACGTCTTCTTGCTCACAAATGTCAAGCTGCCCAGCTTGTCACTGCTGTAGGATTTGTACGGGGAAGGAAGTTTCTTAAAGTCTTTTGCGTCCACATAGACAATGGATTTTTTGTAGTCGCTAGGGTAGCCCAAACTGTCTCCCCGGCCTGTGTTGATAATGGGACCCAGCGTGGGGTCGACTGTGACTGGGATAATGGTGGTATCAATTTCTCCAGATTCACTCTCACTGGAGTCAGTCTCCTAAATAGGAAAGACACATGAATGAGCAACATAACTGACAACATTACAGTTGTAGATTCCCTGCTACAGTAGCATGGTGGAGTGCCTTGCTGAATATTGGGCAGCAACATTATGAAATGTCATTGGTTAAAAATCCTGCTTCTCACGAAATCAAATATGTTTTCATTTACTGCAGGATCCAGAATTAAAGTCTATGTGAAATCTAAATTTACAATGTTTATTTTGCTAGCGCACATTGTTATTCTTTTGGTGAACAATTAATCTGTGCAAGTTAATCCACTGAAAAAATAGTTTTTATAATCTTTAATCAAAGTCTGACCATTTGCTTCTGTGTTTGAAGTGGTGGTCCTTCTCTGTTTATGTCAGTTTGACTACTTCAGCCACAATATTCTTAACTATGACCCCCTTACTGTTAGTTTGATAATTGTTAGAGTTGGAACTAAACTTAAAAGTGGTCTTCTAAGAACAGTTCTGGACACCTCGCTAATTCCGAATCTTATTCACTGTGACTGTATCATGACAGTTTGCATTCAGTCTAAATAGGCCAATTAGCTGGCAATGTTTAATATATTGCCAGATTCCTTCCTGTAAGTAGTCTATTGGATCTCGTAGGTAGGAATGAGTCCACAAAAATTGGTCAGAGATCAGGTGTAATTGGGACAGCATTTATGCTAATTGCATACGATAAAATACAATTGACCAAATGATTGTAGATTATTAGGGTAGTCAAAATAACTGTGGGAGGGGAAGCTTCCTGAATTTTTTAGTTCTGACATCAAAGCATGTCCACCATAGTGTTTATTGAAAGAGTGTTGTTTTTGAAGTTAAGGATTTTAGTTTATACTGTGTTTGCACTTACATTTTACATTTGTGACTCTGAACAGGCAAAAGCCAATAAGGCATTCTTTGAGTCAAAATTATAGATTTTTCTTTTATGCCAAAACTCATTGGAATATTTACGGTCCCGTGAAATTAAAATAAAATGCATTAGATGTTTTCACAGAATTCGCATTTAGAAGATATAAAACTGATATAAACATGTAAAGCTTGCAGTTTGTCGCATGAAAACTAAACGCTATTGGCTTTTTTTTTTAAGGGGAGGGGCCACACTATGCCCCGCCCTCTATTCAAATTCCGGTAGAGATTAAGTCAAACATCAAATAAAAATGCACATTTCAAAGCATTTCAATAAATATCATGTTTCATGAAAACATTTTGTAAATTTCCTACTGTAAATATATCAAAACTATTTTTATTAGTAATGTGCATTGCTAAGCACTTCATATAGATACCTTTAAAGGTGAATATTATCTCAATTATTATTTTTTTGAACCCTCAGATTTCAGATTTTCAAAAGCTGTAACTTGGCCAAATATTGTTCTATTCTAACAAACTATTAAATCAATGGAAATATTATTACTTTATCAGTTCCTGCTTTCCATGGAAATCAAAACCATCACATTGGCATTTGGCATTTTGAACTCACGTTGAACTGAACCAAGGTCATCAACGAATCCAAAGGCCAAGCTAGAGGGATTAGATCCCCTGATCGTAGCCTTTCTACTGGTTTTGTTTTGAACCCTTGATGAATTGAACCAAGGGCATCAATGAGTCCAAAACTAAGGTAATGATCTTGTCTTTTCAAATGGTTTTGATTTGAATACATACCAAACAGAACCAAGGTCATTAACAAGTCCTATGGCCAAAATCATAACACTCAAACCCCTAACCTTGGCATTTCAAAGGCTTTTGAAATAAAAAATGATGACCTTATTTAATAAAAAAAATGGTTTAGTCTATTGTTTAAAAACTGGGCACAATGGATCCACTTAACATGTATAATGTAAGTATTTTAGCAAAATTAGAGGCACTCACATTCTCTTCTTCCTTCTCATCTGTTTCAGATTCCTCATCTGCCTCCTGTAAATGCAAAAAACAGTAGTGAGGCTTACAGGAGGGTCACTTACAGTTTGTCTAGACCAGCGGAAAGGTATTTTTAGAGCCTGTTGTCTTTTATTGGCTGTTGTGGGAGTGCATTGACGTGTGATGTGGTCAGAGGATGAGTCTTCATTTACCTCAGTGTCATCTGTGCTGTCTGTGCTTTCATTGGATTCTGTTGTTGTGGTCTGAAACACAACCAAACACCTTAGAGTAAATAATACAATACTGCACGGGTTGTGCATGTGGCTATTACCACATCCCTTTTTGAATAGCAATTTAAATAAATCAGAATTGCTAGTTTATATAAGCACTTTGACATTAAGAGAATAGTTCAACTTAATTACTATAATCCACCTATCATTTATTTATCCTTAAATTGTACAATGCATTGTGGCTTATCTTCTTTAGTGGAAAATATATATATATATTTTTTTTACTGACAATGCAAAAAAAAAAAAGTAAATAAAGGTGTTTAATTACTCCATTTTTAATGTTCCAAAGGAATATAATAGTGAAACTGTGAGTTGTTAAGATCAGTTATTCAGTAAGTCAGGTTGAAAACTGTTTGATTGTTTCAGATATTTTTTTAATGTACTGATTTAACACAAAAACAAAGTGTATTTTCATTTGTGGAACATTACACATTCACACACACAAAAGGTTTTCATTTGGTATGGAAAATCTTTTTTGGTAGGCTTTTAAGGTGTTCCACAAAAGAAAGAAAATGCTGAGTAGCCGAGAGAGCTCAACATGCTGTAACTTAAGAAAACACATGCAAATAGAAAAGACACCAGCAAATTAAGAAAACATCTTCACATGACCTGAGTTCTTTTTGGTGTCTTTTGGCTCCCTGATTACTCAATTCCTTGGAATTTTGCATAATATTAGTCTACATAATCAAACAATTAACTGTGAAATGTTATTATATAAGATAGTTAAAATAACTTAATATCCTCAATTAAATTTAATTTCAAGGTTAATGAAAATAATTTATTTATTAGTTGTTAAAACGGAAAGGACAACATAATGCAAATACAAAATGCTAACTGCAGTCAACTCTTTTTATTTATTTTTTTTAGATTAAAATGTGCATGTGCAAGGATTTGCAGCACGTTTTCTATTTGTGTTTGCGTTGTGAGGATTGCATGTGTGCTATCAAACCGATAAAGATGTTTTTCTAATTTGCTGGTGTTTTTTCTATTTGCATGTGTTTTACATTACAGCGCATTGAGCTCTCTCGGCTACCGTACAAAGGTGAATAAATGCCAGTTTAGATAGAGAACAATAATAAATAAAGATATAGTTATAAATATCAATCTAAGTCACAAGACACAGATAAACATTAAAGTTGGATTCACTTATAGAATGCATATTTCCCAAATGATAACCAATAGTTATCAATTTAAAACAAAAAAATCATGTGCATTTGTACAAACACTTTACTTTTATATTTATCATTATTGCTATAAATAGTTTGCGTCTTAACTATTCCTTTAAAAACAAAATGCATTTTTAAGTGACCAATTAATGGGACTTACCTGTGTAGGTTCTACCTGGAATACATTGGCAGCAGCTTTTAGAAGAATAGAAGGTGGCTGTAGAAGAAAGATGATTTATTAAAACAGATCTTGCGATAACAGTAATTTTTCAAACACAGTGTGATTTCGTTCCGTCCAAATCAAGTCAAATACTTGCCCGTTGAACAATCACAAGCTCCTCTGAGCTCTCTGAACTGCTGGCTGAGCGCTTCACCTGAGAGAGAGAGAGAAAAAAAAGCATATATATGCGTTAAAAGACAGAAATAAACATGTAACAAGCTTTAAAGCTAAGAACTGATAATGAACTTACAGGTACACAGAAGACTGTTGCGACGAGGAGTGTTAAAACAATAATGGATTTCATTTTGTGTGCAAAATTTTCTAAAACAAAAAAGAGAGAGAGAAAACTAAATTAGTTTTGACCTTATAAATGCATCTTTGAAAGGCTTTTAAAATTTTAAACCAGCCAATGCATGGTAGTGTTTAACAGAAAGCATCGCATGTGCAGCTTTGCTTTATTGTTCCAACTATAAACTGCCTCGGGAGTGAGTTTATTTTGGGATTTACGCAATTTAGGCTAACCGACTCGGAAGGAAGCATTCCTTTTAAGGGCACTCAGAAACATGTTGGCAAATTGGCAAAAGACTTCCTTTCGGTCCCCACCATGAAACATCTGATTTGTTTTCAGCTATACAGCGACACTGCAGAAAGTATAAGTTGAGGTAGTGTGTGTTTAGCGATACCTGTAATAATCTACTCTGGTGTATCATTCCCGAAGTTATATGTAGACTCAGCCGCAGTCCCAAGAAATAGCACGCCTCTGGCTCCAGGCTTAGTTTCTCATTATATAGGATCTTAAATGCTGAGAGCCTGGGCCTGAAATTTGTGGCGTCGAAAGGAAATGCGAAGTGCAGTGCCAAACACGAAGCATGTCAGTCAGCCAGTATTATTATTCTTTTGTATGGAAGTTTAATTTAGTGGTTGTGTCGCTGGAATAAATGAGTCAGTTGACAAATTAGTAAGGCCTTTATGCACCATAGCCGCAGCTTCCTCTTTCGTCTGTCGAGTTCATGTTAATCATCTGTGCCTATAATAAACTGCGGTTGGAAATCATTAAATGTCTTCATAACTTCAGTCTTGTATTTACATTTAGGAGCTGGAATTGAAGAACTTATTCTGCACAAACTATTGTTAAAATAGCCCAAATGTGCTGTAAATCCCTTTTAAATTGCAGAATTTTCTACTAAAACTCAAAGCTTATTCTAACATCTACATGCTTAAAGCGTTTTTAACATCCTGACAGATAGAAACGTACTGAGAGATCGATAACTTACCTGCTTTCTCTTGGAGAAATGTGGAGATCTTTGAGGATTGACTGAGCTCCCGTTTATCAGATGGGATCTTGCTATGTTTTTGATGCTAGTGATGGATGCTTGGCTGACTTTTAAGCCCTGTTGCCTCTGGAAGCAACCAATGGCAGGGGAGCTCGTGATGTCATGAGGTTTACCGCTGCTGTCCCACCTTTTTTGCTCCCACTCTTCCTGTGGTTTAGATGGCCAGGCAATGCAAACATTCATGACAAGCAGAAAAGAAAACATATCCCGTAGTGCTCTGAGACATCATGTTGTGCTTATTATCATTTAATGTGTATGCAATGGAACCATTCTACGTCCACTTTAAATGTGTTTCTGTTCTATTTATTTATCCTGATTTATAATATAATATAATATAATATAATATAATATAATATAATATAATA
>CAIGQV010019090.1:2197131-2229771 GCA_903798115.1 Danio jaintianensis
TTATATTATATTATATTATATTATATTATATTATATTATATTATATTATGTCGGCTCATTCCGCTGTGGCGACCCCAGATTAATAAAGGGACTAAGCCGTAAAGAGAATGAATGAATGAATATTATATTACATTATATTATATTATATTATATTATATTATATTATATTACTATTATATTATATTATATTATAAATCAAGATAAATAAAAAATTATATAATAGAAAATATATATATTTTTTAATATATTTCTAATATAATATAAGAATAAATAAATAGAAAAAAAACAGAAAAATATATATATCTGTATTATGTATAATATTGTCATGTTTAATTTTTTCATGCTTATTATCATTAACATATAATGCATATTGTATAAGACTCCATTTATGTTGTTACATCATAAAAACGAGTAAAAAAAGTTGAATAAAATAAAATAAAAAATAAAAAAACATTGCTTGTAGACATACAGTATTGCATGTTGTCAATACATATACATAGACAAAGTCCATGTCTTTAACTGTTGTTATATCATAAAAACAGGGCAAATAAATATTTAATGGATTCAATTCAGGGGATTTAATGCCTCTGGCTGTAAAGCAGAATGAAGTGTTAAATGTGTAATCAGTTCAGGCTTTTAGTAGGGAACAGTGTGTCACAAAAGGGCCAGCGAAAATTAAAAGTCTATATTTAGTAGGGTTTGCTAAGGGATTACACAAAAGAAATGACGGTTGAGTACGCACTTCGGTTTTGAAGTCACAGTTTGGTTTGTTTTTGGTACAATGCGGGGGAACTAAAAATGAGACAGCTTTTATTTTACTAAACAGTGGTGCAATGAACAAATTTGTCTTTGTTTTTTTGAATAAGACTTAGAAGATGGGCGACACAGTGGCTCAGTGGTTAGCACTGTCGCCTCACAGCAAGAAGTTTGCTGGTTCAAGTCCCGGCAGGGTCAGTTGGCATTTCAATGTGGAATTTGCAATTGTTCTCCCTGTGTTCACGTGGGTTTCCTCCGGGTGCTCTGGTTTCCCCCACATGTGCTAGAGGTGAATTGAATAAACTAAATTGACCGTAGTGAATGAGTGTGTATGGATGTTTCTGCTGGAAGGGCATCCACCGTGTAAAACATATGCTGCATAAGTTGGCAGTTCATTCCGCTGTGGTGACCCCTGATGCATAAAGGGACTTGCCGAAGGAAAATGAATGAATTAATGACTTAGAAGATAGGACTTCGAGGACAACACATACACTTAATACACAAATACACTTCATTACATATGTACACATGGACATCACCTATATGCTGTAAAATTGCAGGTTAACTATGTCTGTATATAACTTATATTTGATTGTAACTTTAACTTAATTTGATTCTAATGCAATAATGTGCACCTTTTGTAAAGCTCCTTTGAAACAATAATTATTGTAAAAAGCGCTTTACAAATAAACTTGAATTGAATAAATGTCCATTTTCTTAAAGGTAAAATCTATTAAAGTAGCCCTATGATTTGACTTTGATATAATGTTAAATGCAACAATTAACAACAACAAATTAACAATTTATTTTTGCATATAAAAGGTGTATGTAAAAATGTAAAGTTTTTAAATCTAATTATAAAAATATGCTACCATAACCTGATTTGTTGTTAGACTATTTGTAATGTATTTGAACTTATACTTTAAATGATTAAGACGTCATTAACAGGACAAGTCAAATACTGTATAATGAATATGCTAATATAGGTCAAATATTTACATAAAAGGTCTTCTGTGGAGTTCATTTCTGATTAACTGTGAACACTGATTGACTTGAGTGAGGTAAATATAATGCTACTGTACATCAGATACTGTTTACAAGCTGTTAATAATTTATTGAGTGATTTTTATGAGACGTTCATTCATGTTTATTTGGTGTTATAACTAGTAGTAACAGTAGAAAAGAGGAAGGAATGGTTTGTCGCACTACAACAAAAAGCCTAAAATTGCTTTAATTTATTTATTTTCTCAATAAAATGGACAGAATTGGAAAGGTGAGTCTTTCTGATCTAAAATAATAAAACGCAAAGCTTCTTGTTGTTATTATTATTATATTTATAAAAGTTGTTATATTTTTAAAGTTATATTATTGCAGTTTATTCAAGCATCAGCTAAACTAAAACTATGATTTACAGTAGATTACATACCAAAAAACACAAATTGAATACTCATTAGTTAGTAATCATTTTAAATCATTATACTCTGCCGCTATCATGTTTTACCCATTTGTCAGCAAGAATATTTGAATCATTTAAGATATAATAAAAATTTATTTTATAACTTATTAAATTAAGTACAAGTATGTTGTTAATGGTTTTTTTATTTCATAGATTAACAAACTATTTAATTAAGATTAATGTATAATGCATAAGTATTTTAATACATAAAGATAGAAAACACACTTTAAAGTTTATTTTGAGTAGGGTGATGGTTTGTCACGCCAAAATCACATGAACTTCTTATCCATCTGTATCATCCCTATGATTCACAGTCTGCTTGCAGCAATGAAGTGAGAATTTACAGTCAACGGTATTTTAGAAATGTATGCCTCTCGGGTTGCCTTTCATGTTATTCTGTGCATTTACAGCATGTTGTATAGGTGGCTGATCAGGATCCCAGGCAATTTTGCATTCCCTGCTTTTTACTATACAATTATTCGCTATTAACGAGTAGCATATAAACATAAATAAACCCGTGAAAGTGGTAGTTAGTTTCTATGATTCATGATTTGCTGTGAGATTAACCTCAGGGCAGTAATGAAAAGACTGAATATCAATGCTAATGACTGACAAGCAGCATATAGACTTGAAAAAGCATACATAACTTACATAAGTTGATAGAAAGATTCTTATATAAGACCAAAAAAAGCCACAGGGACTTTAAAATTGCAAGTAAATGGGGAAAAAACATCATTAAACACAAAGCTTCATCAGACAAACTAATCGTAGGTTGTCATCTAGAAAGACTATGAACACATGTGTTAAGACATGCAGCACTGAACCGCCATTCATATAAGTGAAATCTTTTTCATTTCTTTACTCGGGGTAATGTTGTAGGTGGAAAGAAGCCTATAGTTTGTGTCTGGATTTTTTTTTTACTGTTTAAATATGCGCCTTGCTGTCATGCATGGCAGCCAAACCGCCTGTGGCTGACGGATGGATTAACAAAAAAACTGACAGACACCACCACAACACCACAAGATTACAGAAACTTTCCCGTTTCTGTTAGAAATAATCGCATGGACTAGTGTATTTTCACACAATAGCGTACATATTCCTAAATGTAAATCTCAGTCAAGTTTAATGACTGAAAAGGTCATGCACAGTCAAGTTAGTTGTGATCATTGAGTCTTTTACAAATAAAGTGTATTTTCATTGGTAGTTTCAGAATTTAAAACAGTCAAATGAAAAGCTGGTTTGTCAAATGACATGTCAGGTTAACCAGTAATTTGTTTAATTCCAAACTGAAATGAAAAATACATCAGCAAAGCCGCAACCAATTAAAGCGCATATGAATTGATTGTTTAATCCACAGGTTGTTGGTGGAGTGGGTTTTTTTAATTCTTAGTAAAAATAAATGTGGGTAGAAAAATTCTAATCTGTGTGTCAGTAACTGTATGTCAACTTTGTTTTACTAATTTAAACACTTATCCATCTACTAGTACTCTACTTAGTTTACATGTAGTTGCAAAGTGACTTAAATTGTCAACAGAATGTCTGAAGGGAATATCAAGAAACATTGTAACCAATCTGTTACTGTACAATACTCTAGCTGTTGAGCTGTGACACAGGCTCCGTCTTACATTTGAATTTAAATTTACTACTTCACCGTTAGAAAAGTATGTTCTATACAGTATGAATGTGAGTAGTATGAATGGAACTCTAAGTACTACATCCGCCATTTTGTCATGATCACGTGACCTACCCACGTCAGTTGCGTCGCTTCACTCCCATTCCTGAATTCTCTCGCGGGGCATCATGGGATAGCGTAGCGTGCATCGGATGCGCACTTCATTATCTATCTCTCGCCAGAAGTAGTAAGTCATCTGTGTACTTGTCGCATACTGTTTTTCGAATTCTGTGAATTCGGACATACTACTCGGCTCACATACTGTTTTTAGCGTACTATATAGTATGGAAGTGTGCGATTTCGGACGCAGCCATCATCTGTGTAACAGTAGTATTATACAGTAGGTCCTAGTCTTGTTGTGTATTAAGAAAAATAGTGGGCCAAATATCAAACCCTGTGTTACCTCATTTATCAATGTGATGCAGAGATTGTTCCCTCTTAGAAATTTGGATTTTTGAAACTTTGATCTACCTGTGAGTTGAGATTGAATCCAGCAGTGTGATTTGATCAACAGTTGTAGAGACCAGGAGATCTGGTTATTTAAAGTTAGATGAAAATTGCAGAATGCCTCATAAATGAACTGAAAGAGCTCTCACCAAATGCAGGATCCAGCAAATTGTTGCCTTCTAACTGTGAAAGATCTACCTGTGAGAATGACTGTGATTGGCTGTGAAGGTCATCAGTTCACTGAACTAACCACTGTTTACTGAGTGTAACTACAGATACAGGGACACTGGAGCATTTTAAAGCCGCGAAGATCAGCTGGTCTGTTTATGAGCTGACATACGAGTGATCCGCTGATGAACCAACTGATCTTCACAGCTTAAAAATGCTCCAGTGTCCCTCTATCTGTATCTGTTTTTTTTTTTTTATTTACCGATTGGTACCGAATTCCAGTATCGTGACAATACTAATGCATACACTGGAAGAGCCCTCACCAAATGCAGCTTTAGCTTCACCAAATTTCCCTTTTTAAAGCTTTCTAAATTAAAAAGATCTTTTCAAAGTGTTTTCAATGACCTAA
This sequence comes from Danio jaintianensis, assembly GCA_903798115.1. Taxonomy (NCBI): domain Eukaryota; kingdom Metazoa; phylum Chordata; class Actinopteri; order Cypriniformes; family Danionidae; genus Danio; species Danio jaintianensis. The sequence continues at coordinate 2,202,040 of CAIGQV010019090.1, forward strand.
AGCATTTTTTTACTAATCCAAACACTAATTTAACAATCTACTATTACTTTAACGAGAGTTATTTGACATTACTTAAATTGTCAACAGAATGTATAAATGGGACCATTAAAAACCAAAAGACTAACCAATCTGTCTTTGCTGTGATTGAGGGAAGATGGTGCTCTGTAAATCCACAGTCGCTGTGCAGTCCTCCGCCTGTTGAGCTGCTAGGCAAAGGTAGTCATGTTGCATCTATTAATAAAAATAGTGGGCCAAGTACTGAACCCTGTGGTACCCCATTGAGTATTGTGAGTCAGACTCCATTTCCCTTTATCAAACAATGAAACATCAGTTTGTGATGTGAGACTCAACCCAGCAGCATGTTGTGATGAACAATTGTATGCTGTAGACAAGAAGATCTGGTTATTAAAAGTGTCAATAATTGCAGACATGTTTGACAAAAATGTTTGACAGACGAACTGGAAATTCCACTGAATTTCTCTTTTTAAAGATGACAAGTTATTTCCATCAGGTTGTGAGCCTGACTAAAAAGATCTTGTTGAAGTGTCTTCGGGTGGCACGGTAGCTCAGTGGTTAGCACTGTCGCCTCACAGCAAGAAGGTCGCTGGTTCGAGCCTCGGCTGGGTCAGTTGGCGTTTCTGTGTGGAGTTTGCATGTTCTCCCCGTGTTCATGTGGGTTTCCTCAGGTTTCCCCCACAAATCCAAAGACGTGGTATAGGTGAATTGGGTAAGCTAAATTGTCCATAGTGTATGTGTGTGAATGAGTGTGTATGGATGTTTCCCAGTGATGGGTTGCAGCTGGAAGGGCATCCACTGCGTAAAACATATGCCGGAATAGTTGGCGTTTCATTCCGCTGTGGTGACCCCTGATAAATAAGGGACTAAGCTGAAGGAAAATGAATAAATGAATGAAGTGTCTTCACGTTGAACCATGTTTTAACTTTGAATCATCGTTTCCCATGTAGTGTTTTGTGTGTTTTCTTAAAGACGTTTGAATCAGAATTTACCTGTTTAATTTACATAAAGTTAAATGCATCTAAAATTGTCTGAATCCCAAACATCTCTGGCACTACTTTGGTTTGAGCATGTCCAGAATCAAGGCTTTGTTTAGGTGCTAAAAGTGTCCCTTCTGATGAAACCTTTACAGACACATGACAGAATCGTGACTGTCCTATGATATCTCAGTCAGCGCTACCGCAAAGTCTGTATGTGGTGATCTTCTCTCCACAATGTCTGTGTTTCATGCAGGGACTTTATGAAGCAGTGAAGCATGTACCAGGACTGCATTCTAATCAGCCTAGCCTTTGCTTCTGTACTGTGGTTTGGTGGCTTTGGAAATTAAGTAAAAAAAGCCACATGGCTTCAATTCAGCCCTGATCCACAACATTAGTTTATGAAGTTGATGTCACCCTTTACAGGACTTAAACCAATGGAGTTCCAACTTGTGCACCATTAAATAGGCCTCAAACTTTTAATCTCTGCGGTCAATTTGTTTGGAAATATTCTGTAGGAACACATTACCTATATGGATTTTACATATACTGTACAGGCACACTCTTAATGGACCGCTGAAATAAACTATCAGCTTCTGAACTGTTAAAAGTATATTAGGTCATTAATATCAAATGTGGTCTAGATTACACAGTTTTACAATTTGGGAATAACACGATCAAGACATACAAACCATTCAGACACTTTTTATTATAATGGAATATCCGTATAAACCAGTCAATATGGGAAAATCTGGCCTGCACTACGTATACAACCCAGATATATTCATAGGTTTGCATATTCATAGGCTTGCATTGCTTTTCATTTAATTCAATGTACAGTGTGTGCAAATGTGAAAGTTATATAAAAAATGGGCAACATATTTTAACCACCATTTGTGTAGGTTTAAGTGGTAGGTTCTTGATTCCAAAGATTCAGCAGACCAGTCAAATTTAAGTTCTCATCCGGTAACTGAATTTAGGCATAAAACATTTAGGGAATTCTTGGAAATTTGAATTTGGGATAGGAAGTTATGCAACTTTTTTTTAAACTGAAAAATGGCATACTGTGGAGTACTCACTACTGAGTTAGCATATGCAAAACAATAGTATTATTCATGGTCTAGAAACAAAAGAAAAATATGTATATGACACATAGACATAGATATGAAGTGTATATCAAGCGTCTTACTATAGACAGATTAATGTAACCATATACAAAGCTTTGAAAGAAACTTTCAGTTGGGTTTGTATGTTATGTAATGTTATATGAGGCATGGAAAGGGGGGGTGGGGGGGGGGACTTTATAAACTTGCTTTTCCCACTTTAGATGCAGTTTGAACTTGAAGCCCAAAAGTTTTTACTATCTAGATCCAACAGAAACACAATAAGAATAATAAAATTAATCTTGTGGAAACCTCTTAAAACAAGGAACTTCTTCCATCAACAAAACAATTTTGCTCAGTTTGACGACAGAAACTGGGGCTAGCAGAACAACAACAGCACATTATATTATGGTTTAGGCTTTTTTTTTTACTTGGCTTTTGGATTTGGGGAATGAACTGCAGTACACTGCGGAACTATTTAACTTAATTTTTACTAACTTTCAGAAACAAAACATGCAATAAATAATTTTCATGTGACGTTTTTACAGATGTTAAAGGAAACTTCACTTTTATGGAAATATGCTCATTTTACAATTCCCCTAACATTTTACCATTTTTTTAATCCATTCAGCCAATCTCCAGGTCTGGCAGAAGCACTTTTAGCTTAGCTTAGCATAAATATTTGAATCTGATTAGACCATTAGCATCTCGCTCCAAAAAAATGAAAAAGGTTTTTATAATTTGTCTATTTAAGTTTAACATAGAGGTCTGCGATCCTGCGGCTCACCTGTGGGAACTGTGAGACCCGAACAGGTTTCTTGCAGAAAGGTGGGCGGAACTCTGGTGTAATTTAAATGGGAGTGGGCAGTCAAACAAACACTAAGCCGTTCCCGACATCCTTTCAGAAAAGCATATCTGCAATGTAAACTGGATTTATACCTCAGCCTGCCTCTGCACCATCCTCTTTTTATTACTTGCATATCAACCACAGGTAGCCTGTACTCAGGAATGTATACATGCTCTGCATGGTTGGACCAGGGCTTTCATGGGCCTGTGCATGCAGCATGTGCATATGACAGCAGAATATGTATAACAGAGCAAAGAGTGGATATGCTGTCCTTGAAATTTGGTCCCACTTTATATTAGGTTGCCTTAACTACTACATTTTCAATATCTCTCTTTTAGTATAGAGGCTGGTGAAAATGTAAATGGGAGATTGGTTGGGTCAGGAAAGAACTGTTCTAAATGGACAGCAGGTGAACAAACAGTAAATAATTAGCAGGAGCTGTCGGATGCAAAATAAAACGCGGAAGCCATAGTACGGCAGCAAAGTTCCTAGATTATTATGCCAGAATGAAAGTATAGTTCTTAGCCACATCAAGCTAGAAAAAGCAACTTTTCATTTTCTGTCAGTCTTTGTACAAGCTTTAAACAGAAAAACTATCAAAACTATTTTTTTAGCTAGATGCTAATGGTCTAATCCGATTCAATGATTTATGTTAAGCTAAGCTTAAAGTGCTCCCGCCAGACTCTGAGATCGGCTGAATGGATTCAAAAATGATAAAACTAAAATGTTTAACTACGGGGCACTTGTAAAATGAGCCTATTTCCAAAAAAAAGTGAATATTATATTTTTTGCTTTATTCCTATTCGCTACCATATTGTATTTATATTTTTAGCTGTCAGGTTCAGCCCAAATACTTTGTGTTTTAATATACATTGACCCACAGAGCAAAAATTATGTAATTCAAAAGTTAGTGTGATAAAAATATTTTTCAAAATATAAAAATGCACAAATATTTTTGTATTTTTTTCTGCAAAGAAATCTCCACCAATTCAAGTTGTTTTACAATCAAGGGTATGTTTACACAACAACAATGTAATGAAAATGAAAAGCATTTTCTTTGCAGCTTTGAAACGAATAAAAACTGTCAAAACAAGACCCATGGGTCCATGAAAATGGGAAAAAAATAAGTTGTGTATATTACATATTTTTGAATTAAAATAGCACTATATTTCTTTCTGTTTATTAATTGAACCTTTCAAATTCAAGAAAGAGTATAATATTTTGGCATTCATTTTCTTACATTTTTCTGTGTTTACCTGAATATGGACTATTGACTATGGAAGTGTTTTATATGATCCGTTCCGTTCACAAACTTAAAAATACAGTATTTTTATATTATATCTATTTACTGCTTTGTCAGCGGTTTCTATAATGCTACTGCAATTTGACAGCCGCAACTTTTCGAAACCATATCTTTTACAGTAAATCGTTGTGTTTTGGTCAGAAAGACGTGACAGGGCACATGTCTTTCATGAAGTCTTTGTTTTTTCCCATCCCACATGTCTGTACCCAGGTTGTGTGTGCTCGGATGTCTACAGTATTTTCATTTCCACCCCCATTTTCCACCATGACTGGAGAAACATACTTCCTGTTTCAATAATCTTTGCTGACTTCTTTAAAAGCAGGCTGAAGATCCACATCACTTGCTTTTGTCTGAACAATAAAGAGAATGCATATATTTTAGCAACAATACATTTGTTACTAAACTTTAATTCACATTTAGACACCAGAAGAATATAGACCACCATTGAACTTACTACGTTTCTGACAGTTAGTAATGGTGACACAAGTTTCGCCTACTCAGTCTGTATCATTTCACACTCGGGATGGAAATAGTCTATTACTAATGTACATTTCCTGTCTGGTATTATGGTGTTGGAACATCTTAAAGGTTTCTCTGGTGTCTCAAAGAGTTGCTCAAGTGCTTAGTTCATAATTCGACTACATGAGTAACCATGAATAAGATGTAAGGAAGCCAAACATTTCTTTAGTCAAGGCAATTTATGCACCAGGCTTAAAGAGTACCTAATCCTAAGCTAAAAATAATTGCCATTTTGATGTAATGGAAAAGTCAACATTACATAGTGAATGTGGCAATATGAAGCACATGTTCTAAATCATAATCATGTGGATAACTATTTAATTGTTGTCCTAGAATTATTGACTGAATTAGGACCAGATTTATATGTAAGATTAAGGTAAGATTGACCTTTTTGACATTTGCTAAACACTAGCAGTGAAAAACTGTGGACGTATTTTTGTTGGTTATTTTTGTTTCCTTTTCAGATGCAGAAGTTTTTAAGATGTGAATTTGACTCATTTGACAAAATTCATGTTGTGTTGCATTTCACCAGGTTTTTGTAGCTGAAAATAAACAAACAACAAACAAAATGTGCAGCTTTATGCAATTTTGTGAAACACAACATGGATCGCTGCATTTTTTATTGGTATATGTTTGTATTATTTTGTGTGTGTTTTAATAAGTACATTTGATTTTCTTATTCAACACTGTAAAAAAATCTTGCTGCCTCAAGTTTTTTAGTTAAATCAAATTAACTTTCGTAGTCATGTCAACTTACATCAATCAAACTGATGTAAAAAAATTGTTGAAACCTGATTAACTCATTAAAATAAGTTAAAGCAACATAAGTTAAAGCAACTTTTTGTCAATACATTTTTTACAGTGAAGGTATTGAGGTATTGCTTGTTTTACCTGCACTTGGAAATCTACCTCACATTGATTCATATTTACCTTGTTTTTCATAAATCTGAATTAAGTTGGTTTATAAAAGCTGAAATGAGCTGTGCAATTTGACAAAAATATCTTATTTATTTTATTATTTTGGCAATTTAATTTTGTGAAGTCAAGCTTCAGCTTATTATTCTCAATAGTGTGCAGCACACACTTTAAATGAAAGGAGTAAAACATGCTTTTAACAATATATACGTACATATATCAACTGTCTACATAAGCATGCGTTTAAATTGCAGACTTTTCTGATTAGGTAATCGAAATGTTACAGGATTTACAGTGAGTTTTTTAATCAATCACGCTTTTAATAATAATGAAAATTTGAAACACTAATGCTATCCATCAGAAAATGTACTGTTTTACCTTCAACATTTGTTTTGTTAATGTTGTTAATGCAGTGTGATGGAAATTGCAATGATTATATATGTTTTTATTATAACAAATGGAATAAAAGACTTGTATATGATGTCAATTATTCATTCATTCATTTTTCTTTGGCTAAGTCCCTGATTTATCAGTGGACGCCACATGATGTCAATTATAGTTCTTAAGAAAATCTAAATCAGCAAAAATTGGTTTCTACAGGTCACACTTACAAAATAATAATAATAAAAAAACACAATGGGTGCATCTCTAGTTTTTAGACTAACAAAAACAGCTTTGAGTTCTGAAAGTTTTGAGCCTTGTGAACCTAATCGTCAGCGGTGAAAATCAAGACCCAAAAAGTGTGTAGCCAGCTTTATGGGATTGCAGTCTAATTGTCCTAATATTGTTTTATGAATATATCCCTTAATCTTAAACAAACTGGCAATGCCACTTTCAGCTGAACTTTTGTTATGATTAGCTAAAAACAAAGCTACAGTAGTGTTCAGTAAATTGTACTGCAAACATAATTGAAATCATTTGTGTTTAATGTTGCAGCTCAAATGGTAAGTTTCCTGTAGACATGTTTCTTATTACTATTAATTGTGTTTTTGCATAGGGGTGTGACTAGGCTCTGGCTTTTGGGATACACGTTTCTTCTACAGCCACAGTGCTTATTTTCTGCTTTTTTAAAGCTCCAAAAAAAATTCTTTTATTATGTTTATATGTGCGCTGCAGCAATTTAATTGAAGGAAACTAAATAAATGAAAAGGACAAAGCGAATAAAAATGAAACAAAACAATCCCCCTGTGCTCATGGGATCTGACTTGTCCAGATCTGAGGCGCCTCCACACATGGCTAAGCAAAAGTATGGGCAAGACATGTTTGAACAATTTACACATCCTCTCAATTCAAAAGAATGCGTGTGTTAAAACCATTGACAGAGTTGCTGTTCTCGACTGTCTCGCAAACCTTCATGCAAAAAACTGTTTGCCTCAGGCACCTCAAAAATCAAGTATATATATTCACTGTATAATATGACAAAATATTTATCTCATGTCTACAGGATGATTTGTTTATTGTATATATTGCTACATTTTACTCATAAAGACAATGTTGTGTTCTATTTATCAATCATAAAATTATACATTTACATTTAGTCATCTAGCAGACATGTTTGTCCAAAGCAACTTACAATTGAGGAGGCATTCAGCGATTCAATAAGAAGAGGCAATACACACAAGTGCTAATAATGAAATGATAGTGCTCAGCAGTGTTAATTTCGTTGATGAAAAACTTTCGGCATAATTTTCGTGACGAACAAGTTTCTACCGACCAAAACTAGATAAAAACTAAATAAAAATGAAGTGATGATGACGACAACTGTAATAAAAATATACTGACATTTTCGTTGACTAATAAAAACGAGACGAGAATGTGATTGAGGGAAGTATTTTGGAAAATATCCAATCAGAATTAATCTTGGTGTGTGATGCATGACGTGCACACTCACACACACACACATTTGAAAAGTAACTGATCCACAGTAGACGCAGGTTGCGATTACGTCATCGTTCATAGGGGCGTCTGTCTGTCTGATTAAACTATGTATAATGAGATGTCAACAGCTTAGAGAAAGACAAAAAGACCGTAAACCGTATAGGGAGGAAAAAGCTGAAAAAAAGCAACCATTCTAAAGCGACATTAGGCCGCGGAATCATCCCGAACTTCACGGAAAAACTCGATCTTTTTTATTTGCCTGAGTGTGTGCTTTTGCTTAACTGAAACGGTGTAGCCTTTCGCTGACCTTTAGAGAATTGACTCCGTTAGATTGTACATTAAACATTATTACATCTGTAACATGATCATGGCATACATTTTAGTGAGGAGTTGTTTCCTTATGCATTTTATTTTAGCTGCGGCTACAGTTGATCTCGCCTGATCTAACTATCGCTAGGTTCACATGCGCTGCCGGCGTCTGCCGCAATCGTCATGACAACAGCCATTTACAGTGTACCTGTACCACAAAACAAAAACTACTTCATTCAGGACGTCATTCTGCGATGTGATTATTTCTTACTGTAAGGATGTAATGATACTGTAGTGCTATAATCTCCGCTTATCAGGGAGTCGCATTTTAACGAAACTTACTTGAAGTGAAGTGCACTTTTATTTTTACGTACATTTCCGCTTTATAATTCCTCTATGTGAGCTAACAGAGCCATGGGACTGAGTGCACATTTTACAAGATAACACATTATCATTTTCCAGTCATATGTCATTACTCTACTTATTTACTCAGTGCTATACAGCTGAGCACCATGTACTGTAACACAATCTACAACAGTAAAGCTTGCTATAGACTGACATTGCAAAGTGGACTTAAACTATTTCAGTGGACTTAAACTATACTAAGTCCTTTTAAAGATTTAATTGCATGAAAGACTAGTAGTTTACTACATTTAAATAAAGGGTTTTCTAAATAATTGCAAAGTCCTACATTTTCAGTAGTCTACTGTTCTTGCTGACACACAATTTTACATATTACTTATGATATAAATAAACAATGCATATCTAATTTTTGGTCTTCAATGGAAAAGCTATATTCCATATTTTAATTAGACTGTTTTATTAAATTTTAAGTTAGAATATTTTGTATAAATAAATGTATACAATATTTAATTAAATTACACTTAAATTAAACCAAATATATTTTAGTCAACTAGATCTACAAATGTCTAGTTCCCCAGCGGGAGGGGAACTACAATGCTATGTGGAAACTTCCACTATGGGGATTTCGTCAGAAAGCCAATCATTCTGAAGAGTAATTAAACGGGCCAATGAAATGCCAATGAGTTGGCGGTGTCAGCGTGCACAGCTGGCAGCAATCATAATCAGCTTGTGAATAAGAATGCCCGCTGTGCCACACAACCACACCTTTTCGCTTTCAGAAGCCTCATGTGCAGTCTGAAAGAGACGTTTTGCTGTCATCCTCCGACTTTGTTCGAGAGAGAGAGAGAGAGTGAGAGAAAGCTGCCGTCTTCTGAGAGGCTGATTTCTCCCGGTTCCAGCGCGAGCAACAACGCGAGCAGCGGTGGTCGAGCTGGGTTTCTCCTGTCCCTGGGTGTTTCGCTGGACCGGTACTTCAAGAGCGGTGCGTATAAATTTAAGCAAATTTCCTAAAAGAGCAACACGGTCGGGCAGTGCGTCTTTTTAAAGACGTCGCTCCGACCGTGTGTTTCTGGATGCGGTGGTTTCCTGTCCACGGATGATGGGCACGAGCACTGTATTGCATGTCTGGGGGACCAGCATGTTAATGACGGTGCTCGCGGGCAGCGCATGCCATCACTGCGATGGCATGTCTGATGCGCAGCTAAGATCGCGGTTCGCTCTTGCAAAAGGGCGAACCACCCCTGTTGTCCCCCTCAAGTAGCGGTTGGCACTCGGGCAGATCTGAGGGTCACAGTGGGGGTCAATCCGCCGCCCTCGGGCTTGCGGACCTCCCATTCCTCAGCGCGCTCCATCCAAGCTTCGAGTGAGAGAAGCGCACCATCCTTCGGGAGGGTCGCCCTCTCACTCGATTACACCGAGGACCAGATGTCCATCGCTGCATCGGAGGGTGGGCTGTCATTTTCCGATGACAATTCGGACCCGCTTCCTCCCTCAGGGGTGGTAAGCGAGGCTCCGGATATGGCATCTGATATGATGGCCGTGCTAACCCGGGCTGCTTCGGCGACGAGGCTGGAGATGGCTTGTCCCCCAGCTTCGCCGCCGGACCGATTAGACGGGTGTTACGTGGAGGATAAGAAGGGGAAACCCTCTAAGCCTCCCGTCCCCTTCTTCCCGGAGGTGCACAGTAAGTTCACGCAGCGCTGAGGGCACCTTTTTCTGCCCGGTCTGCGTGCGCTCCGCCCTCACCTTCCTCGATGACGGAGCAGCCAGGGGGTATGAGGCAAAACCCCAGGTCGAGTGTGCTAGCGCGGTCAATCTTGCCCGCGTGGTGCCCCTTCCTGGCGTGGTTAGCCTCGGCTCCCGTCCAAAGCGTGTAGGTTGTCTGTGTCCCTCAGGGCCAGAGCCTACACTGCTGCGGGCCAGGCTGCTTCCGTTTTGCTTGCTATGGCTAGTGCAAGCGCTGGCCCAGCGGCACGAGGAAGGTTCCGACCCAGGCTTAATGCACTACGCACTGCAACCGACTTTGCTCTAAAAACACCAGGTCGGCTGCGAGTGCCCTGGGAAGGACGATGACCACACTAGTGGTCCAGGAACGCCACCTCTGGCTAAACCTGGCAGATATGCGTGTCGTTGACAAAGTTCGCTTTCTTAACACACCCATATCCCAAGCTGGCCTGTTCGGCGACACCGGGGTAAGTTCACCCAGGAATTCACTTCGGTGAAAGAGTAGTCAAGTGCGATCGGCGGGCTCAAAAACCGCTCTCCCCGTCGATTCGTCCACTTTGGCTGCTTCTTGCCGAGGGCGCTCGTCTGTGGCTCCAAAATCTGCTCCGCCGCCCTGTCCGTTCAACTGGTTAAGCGGCAGCGTTGAGCACCTCACAGACGGTGACCGCCCCCCGCCTCAGGGCGCCGCTAAGTCCAGTACGGACCGCGAAGCGTCCCTGAGACGGGCCACTCGGAGAAAAGGATGTTTGCTCTTTCCCTGGCGGAGGGCCAGGGACACCCATATCATTAACAAAAAGGCCGTATGGCTACTACATTTTTTAAGAGCAATTTTTTCCTCTCTCCGGGTGTGATAGCCCGAACACTGCCAGTATGGGACGCTATGCCTTCCAGCTCGCAGGATCGGTGCTCTTCGCCACAGGCTCTGTGAGTGCCAGAGGACGGGCTCCTTTCTCTCGCACTCCTAGCCGCCCTGCGGGCTCTTGGGACGAAGTTAAGATTAAACCTCTTAACTTCCGCTCTTCCTTGGGACGCATGCCTCCCGGGGTGAGCTCTCCCATCCCGTGCTGCCCCACCGCTGGTGCGTCAGTGATTGCACCGATGATGTCACTCGCGTGGGCTCTGCCAGCCTGGTTAGCGCTGCCCAGCCCGTCGCGATGGCTCATTCGGACAATCAGACTCGGCTATGCGATTCAGTTCGCTAAACGGTCCCCCAAGTTCACGGGCGTGTATTACACCAGGTGTCAGCCCTGTGTCCGCCCCTCTCTTGTGCGAGGAGATTGCTGTCCTCCTGGCGAAGGATGCAATCAAGCCGGTCCCTCCAGCCGAGATGAGGTGTGGGCTTTTTAGTCTGTACTTCATCGTACCCTAAAAGAGCAGTGGGTTATGACCAATCCTAGTTCTGCGCATTTTGACCCGCTGCCTTACAAGCAGCCGCTCAGAATGCTCATGCAGAAGCACATCCCCCGGTGCGTCCGTCCTCAGGATTGGTCTGCAGCGATAGACCTGAAGGACACGTACATTCATTTCTCCATTTTCCCACGCCGCCGGCTGCGGTTTTCGTGCGAGGGTCGAGCATGATAGTACAAAGCCCTACCTTTCTGGCTCTCCCTGTCTCCGCGGGTTTTCACGAAGCTCGCGGAGGATGCCCTAATGCCCCTTCGGCTCGCGGGCATCTGCATACTCCATTATCTCGATGACTGGCTTTTTAGCTCACTCGCGGGATCAATTGATTATGTACAGGGACTGGGTGCTCCAGCACCTCGACCTGTTGGGGTTTCGGGTCAACCGAGAAAGGAGTAGGCTCGCCCCCGTGCAGAGCGTCTTTTTTCTCGGGTTGGAGCTGGACTTGATCACCATGACGACGCGCCTCCACCATGACGACGCGCGCTGGGCTGATGCTGACCTGTCTGAGAGCGTTCGACAGGAAAACTGTGGTCCCTGTGGCCTGTGTGCCTCTAGAACAAGTGTCCAGGCATGTCGTCGTTTCGACGGATGCTTCCAGTACGCGCTGGGGGGCCGTGTGTTGCGGGCATGTAGCTGCGGGTCCGTGGAAGGAACCCGGTTGCATTGGCATATTAATTGCCTGGAGCTGTTGGCAGTGTATCTCGCGCTGCACTGTTTTTACCGGTGCTAGAGGAGAAACACGTGCTGGTCAGGACGGACAGCACGGCGACGATGGCCATTTTTTTCCCCCGGCGAACTCAACCGTGCAGCCGATGCGCTCTCACGGCAGTTCACGCCCGGGAAAACTGAGACTCCACCCTCGGCTGTCAAGCTGTTATAGGTGCGCTCTGCGCGCTGGCTAACACAGCTGGCCCCTGGGCGTGCGTAAATACGCATTTCTCTCCAGTGAGCCTACTCGCAGATACTGTGTTACGTCAGGGAGGACGAGGACCAGGTCTGTTATTGCGCCTCTGGCTCAATCTGATCTGTATTTCAGCTCTCTCCTCGTGACGGCCCCTCCCTGGCATATCCCTTTGAAGAAGCTCCTTCCTCTTTGGAACAGGCACCATCTGGCACCCGCGCCCAGATCTCTGGAATCACGTGTAAGGTCCATAGATGGAGCGTGGAGGACTTAGGTGACTTACCGGTTCGGTGGTTAACACCGTCACTCAGGCTAGAGCACCCTCTACGAGGCATGCCTACGCCCTGAAGTGGAGTCTATTCGCTGTGTGGTGTACTTCTCTCCGAGAAGGACCCCGGACATGCCAGATCAGTGTGATGCTTTCCTCCTTCAGCTGGCTGAGCTAAGGCTGTCCCCTTCGCACTGAGGGGTTGGCGTTACGATCATCCCCGCTCTGAGGACGCGGGGATGGCGGCGCGCTGGGAAAGCATCGCTTCATCATCCAGTTCCCAGAGGCGCGAGACGCTGGTTAATTAAATCAATCCTGTCCCCCTCTCATACCCACTTGGAGATCTCTCTTAGGAGAGGTCTGCTCGATCCACTCGACTCAGTATCTTTAAGTTTTCTGTCCAGGTAGACAGCTCTGCTGGTCGCGTTGGCATCGGTCAAGAGGGTCGGGTATCTGGAGGCATTTTCGGTCAGCGAAGTGTGCCAGCAATTCGGGCCGGCCCACTCTCACGTTTTCCTGAGACCCCGGCCCACCTAGGTGCCCGAGGTTCCTACAGTGTTTCTTTAGACTATGTAGTGAACCTGCAAGCGCTGCCCACGGAGGAGGCAGACCCAGCCCCTTTCTTTGCTGTGTCCTGTTCGCGCTCGGCGCTTGTGACCGCATTAGAGCTTACGACTCTAAGCAGCTCCTTTTCTGTTATGATCGGCAGACGGGAAGTGCCGTATCCATTCTGAGGTTGGCCCACTGGATAGTGGATGCTATCTCCCTCGCTTTTCTATGCCAGGGTGAGCCGCGTACACCGGGAATGAGAGCGCACTCGATTAAGAGTATCGCCTTCTCTTGAGCGTAAGCACGCGGCGCCTCTCTAACAGACATCTGTAGAGCTGCGGGCTGGGCGACACCTAATACATTCGTAAAGATTCTATAATCTTTAAGTGGGCTGATTTTCCTCACGTGTGCTGGATACGCTAGTGAATGAGGAAATTCAGTACGGTGTTGAAACACGCTTGCTGCGCCTTTCTCTCTAACACAGAGATTCGTGCGCTTATTCACTCTGTTCAGTTGAGTTCCCCATTTGGCGAACCCTGCAGAGTTCCTCCGAGGCCCCCAGCATCTGACTCAGCGGAGGAGTCAGGTGCCTGGCCCATTACGTAGTTGGCATGCCCACTTGGTCAGCCTGCGTTCTGGGTATAGGTGCCTGCTATGCGCGATCCCCGCTGGCGATCCCATATGCTTCATTCAGCCACGGTGTAGTTCCTCCTCTTAGGCGGGCCCGTGTCTTCCCTCCCCGCTAACCATCCTTCATATGTGTTCTCCCCCTTTTCAGGGTTAGTCCATATGTCTTCCTGCCACCAGGTCTCCCCATTGGGCAGCAGGTGGCCTCCGCAGCGTCCTCCCTATCGGGACTGCACGCTTCCCAACGTACTGTCGTAATTTAAAATTCCTAGAATCTTAACTAGGTGTATTTTTTACGACTCCCCAAAAAATATAAATAAGCCTTTAAGTGCTTCACAGGTAAGTAAGGTAAGTTAGGGCCAGGGGACACGTTGGTGGGCTGCGTCTCTGGTGATGATGGTGCGCTCACGCCGGAGCCTGGCAAACCTCTCACCAGCGACGTGGTAAGGTTCAATCACTGTGGCGTTTTCCATAGATTTCCCCATAGTGGAAGTTTCCACATAGCATTGTAGTTCCCCTCCCGCTGGGGAACGTAACGGTTACTAAAGTAACCCTCGTTCCCCGAGGGGGGAAACGGAAATGCTATGTTCCTTCGCCACAGGGATTGCGCCTTAGCTGACAGCTGTAGTTCGGCTTCTTCAGCTAGAAAAGGTGTGGTTGTGTGGCACAGCGGGCATTCTTATTCACAAGCTGATTATGATTGCTGCCAGCTGTGCACGCTGACACCGCCAACTCATTGGCATTTCATTGGCCCGTTTAATTATTCTTCAGAATGATTGGCTTTCTGACGAAATCCCCATAGTGGAAGTTTCCACATAGCATTTCCGTTCCCCCCCTCGGGGAACGAGAGTTACTTTAGTAACCGTTACGTTACTAGTCTAGTCTAGTACAAAATCTAGTTACAAATGACCTCCTTCTGTCATCCGATCGTGGTTGTATTTCTCTCTTAGTGTTATTGGACCTCAGTGCTGCATTTGATACAATCGATCATAATATTCTCCTTCATAGGCTTGAAAATGATGTTGGTATCACAGGAACTGCATTGGCCTGGTTCAGGTCTTATCTATCTGAACGTTATCAATTTGTATCAGTCAATGAAGAAGCATCATATAGATCAAAAGTACAATGTGGGGTACCACAAGGCTCAGTCCTTGGTCCCTTACTTTTCACACTATATATGCTACCGCTAGGCGATATCATTAAAAAGCATGGAGTTAGCTTCCACTGTTATGCTGATGATACACAACTTTATATCTCCTCTCAACCTGATAATATGTATGAATTTACTAAATTAACAGACTGTATAGCTGATATAAAAAATTGGATGACTAATAACTTTTTATTACTAAATTCAGATAAAACTGAGGTCTTGCTTATTGGACCCAAAAACCTCACACGAAAAAACCTAGAACACTGTCTAACCCTTGATGGATTCTTAGTTCAGTCCTCATCTTCAGTCAAAAATTTAGGGGTGATTTTTGATAGCAACCTGTCATTTGAAGGCCAGATTTCAAGCATCTGTAAAACTGCATTTTTTCATCTTAAAAATGTTGCCAAACTTCGACACATGCTATCAGTGTCTGATGCGGAAAAGCTTGTTCATGCTTTCATGACCTCTCGGTTAGACTATTGTAATGCGTTATTAGGTGGTTGCCCTATTGGTCTAATTAACAAACTACAGCTAGTTCAAAATGCAGCTGCTAGAGTGCTTTCAAAGAAATATGATCATATTACTCCAGTTCTTTCATCATTGCATTGGCTCCCTATTAAATATCGTATGAATTTTAAAATTTTATTGACTACCTACAAAGCCCTGAACGGCTTAGCTCCCCAGTACTTGAGGGAGCTCCTGGTGTATTATAGCCCCTCACGTTCACTACGCTCAATTAATTCTGGACAATTGATTATTCCCAGAATATCAAAATCAACTGTAGGCGGTAGATCTTTCTCATATCTTGCACCTAAACTCTGGAACAACCTTCCCAGCACAGTTCGGGAAGCAGACACACTCTGTCAGTTTAAAACTAGATTAAAGACACATCTCTTTGCATTAGCATACACATAAAACACAAATGCTTTTGAAATACAAATTCTTAAAAGGATTGTTAGTCTGCATTATTTACGGCAACCGGAGCCGGAAACACTTCCCAAAAGACATTATAATTTGAACGGCATCTGCGCTTATGTTAGTCTTTTTTTTTTTTTTTTTAAATTCCCGAGGTTTCCATAATCCTGGACCAGGCCATATTCTGAGCAGCTGCTGTGGTGGTCATGGAGGTGTGGAGAGCATGAGTCTGATTCCTGTAAGACCCCAGTGACAGATGAGTCGTCGCATTATCCTGAAGGGCCAGCCTGTACACCAGCCGGGGACCTCTCCCATCTGCAGCTTCTCCAAGATGGACGTCCAGCGTTCTCCAGCCTCCGGCCCCTAGACTGCAGCTCTGCACAAGACGTTTGGCCATAGGAGAAATGGTCGTGCCCAACTGAGCCTGGTTTCTCTCGAGGTTTTTTTTCCTTCACTTTCGCAAATTGGTGAAGTTCGTTCCTCGCCGCTGTCGCCACTGGCTTGCATGGTTCGGGACCTGTAGAGCTGCGCAACGATGGATTTGTTCTTCAGTGTTTGGACCTTAAGCACTGAAAATTAAACCACACTGAACTGAACTAAACTGAACTTAAACTCTGATAACTGGACTGACACTGTTTCAATTCACTGCACTCTTCTATGTGAAGCTGCTTTGACACAATCTACATTGTAAAAGCGCTATAGAAATAAAGATGAATTGAATTGAATTGAATTGAATCTAGAGTAGATTTAGTCGACTAAAATCTTATGAAATTTAGTTGACTAAAACTAGACTAAAACTAAAATGATTCAGAAGACTAAAATATGACTAAAACTAAAATGGAATTTTAGTCAAAAGATTAAAACTAAATCAAAATTTGCTGTCAAAATTAACACTGGTGCTCAGAGAATTAAGTGCTACACTGTTAACAATTCCCTGTAGAATCTACAGTAATTTACTGGCAGCAGTTCGCCTGTAATTTACTGTAAATCAGTTACAGCAAAAATACTTTATTTACATTTACAGCACCATTTATGGTATATATGTATTAACAGAATTTTATGTATGTCTTTACTGTAAAATATACAGTAATTTTCACAATGTAGCTTTAAAATACAGCAACATATTGCATAACTGTCCAACAGTAAAATACAGTTCATATTACAGTTAAAAACTGTGTAATTTACAAAAATAGGTAACAGGAGGAGTGTTTTTTAGAGAGAAGAGTGTTTACAGGTTTTAAAATAAAATGAAAAATAAAATAAAAAGCTTGCCTTAAAATTATTATATAAATGAACTACTTGCATAATTATGAAAAAATAAGTCAAGTCAACTTAACGGTTACAACAGGATTACTCACTATTAAAAGAAAGAACAACTGGTTGCTTTAAAGGCTTTTTTAAGTAAAGGGTATCTATTTAAACAATTTTGCTTTGGGCTAGTTTCGCCATTGCTGTGGTCATCTAAATGTAATTGTACACTTTAATGACCTGTGAAATGTTAGTTTGTCAATCCTGGCCAACATTTAATCCCATTCACATCAACAACAATTGAACACTATTATTAAGAACAAGCTCATTATTTTTTACCTCAAAAGGTCTTTAAATGTTCTTGTTAAAAAAATTTTTTATGTTGCTTTGATTAATAGGTGTAATATAAAGAATGTCTTTTTACATGAATTCATTTCAAACAAATGATCATTTAGAAATGATAACTTAGATTATAGAGTTAAAGTTTGAATTTATTAAAGTATGGCACAAAAGGGGTGGCACGGTGGCTTAGTGGTTAGCACTGTCGCTTCACAGCAAGAAGGTCGCTGGTTCGAGTCCTAGTTCCACTTGGCATTTCTGTGTGGAGTTTGCATGTTCTCCCCGTGTTCGTGTGGGTTTCCTCCGGGTGCTCCGGTTTCCCCCACATTCCGAAGACATGCAGTATAGGCGAAATAAAGAAACTAAATTGGCCGTAGTGTATGACTGCGAGTGTGCATGTGAGAGTGTATGGGTGTTTTGGCTGGAAAGGCATCCGCTGCGTAAAACATATGCTGGAATAGTTGGCGGTTCATTCTGCTATGGCGAACCCTGATAAATAAGGGACTAAGCCGAAGGAAAATGAATGAATGAATGAATGACACATAAGATAATTGAATTGAAGTTGGCTGCAATTTACAAAGCATTTGATGCCATGTTTAAAAAATCTGTTTTTAAATGGTGTCTTCAGTTTTACAGCATTATTTGTTAACTGACATAGAAATCAGATTTACAAAATCAGACCGTTCATATATTTTAATAGCAATACATACCTAACCCACACATATGTAAAACATTTAGTGTACAGTATGTAGAAATTAAGATCAAACCTTTACACAAATATACTAAATGTGCATTTTATATTGTTTATATTGTAAATGTGCTTTTTTTTATATTATAATGAGTTGTGATTCAGGTTCATGTTCGCAGGTGAAGGAAACAATTTTCACCATAAAACACACTAATATCACACAACACACATTGCTTTTACATTGCTGTATATCCAGTGTTAGGTATGTGCTTTCAAAATAGTAATTATTTACTAATTACATTATTGAAACTGTATTTAAATAGCTTTCCTAATTACTTTGTCGTAAAATTAACTTAATTACTAAGGAATTTACTTACTTTGACTTAATACTACTAACAATCCATAACAATCTCAACAAACAACAGAAAATAAACTCTTTAAATCTGAGTCAAACCAGGCCTCTTAGTTTTATAGAAAAAACCCACACTTAAATAATATATAAATATAATATCAACACAAAAAAAATACTTTTCAAATGAATGACACCAAATGTTATATAAACCATATATTGACATCAATTTCTCACTAAGATTTCGTTACTCATATTTCTTAAACATATGCAACCGTCTTTTAAAATTAAACCTTCTTTATTTGAAACATTTAATTTTTCTGCAAAACATATTTTTATGTTTGTATATATCTTCTTTAAATTGATACAGAACTGTTGAATTTATTTAAAGCATTTGAAGTACATTATAAGTAACTAAATTACCAAGTAAATTAAATTAAAAAGTAATCACTTTTTCAGTGGAAAAGTAACTTAATTACAGTAAATAGTTACTTTGTAACTAAACACTCTTCATATCGGTATACATTTACTTTTGACTTTATTAGGTACATCTTGCTCATCGGGTTGTTCCCACTTTTGTCTTCAGAACCTTAATTCTTCATGGCACAGATTCAGCAAGGGGATTTTTGTTTATATTTGTTTATATTATATTTACTAAAATAGTGATTTTGGTCCATGTTGACTGCATCACACAGTTACTGCAGATTTGACAGCTATTAATGCATAATGTGAATCTCCTGTTCCAGCACATTCCAATTATTCGATTGATCAGATAGGCAGCTAAAACAAGTTAAATCTGGAAAAATACTTAAAGGGTTTTTACAGTGTTGGCTGAGTTTGGTCAACAGTTAAGAAATATACATGTTATGGCTTTTTGCCAGTTTTATGAGACACTTTATTAGGAGTTGCCCAGTATAAAAACATAAACATGAATACAAACATCTGAAGAACGTAAGGGTTGCTGAAAAGGAAAAACAATTCTTACAAAATGGGTAAATTGGTGGCATTTGGAGGGGCCCTTAAACATTTTAACATACACTAAAACATACTCTTAAAAGTCTCCATAGACTAAAGGTTTCTCTGGGATTTTTCACATGTTTAAAGACAATTTATGGGTGGCATTAAAGTCATTTTTGCTTGACTCGTGAACAAAAACATCTTTGCTCATTATGTAAATACTAAAGTCTGTGGCTGCCCATGTTTAGTGTTACCTGACTTTCAAAACCAGCTCTTCTAAATGCCAGTAAAAAAAAGAAATATGTTAGTAAAAAAAAGGAAAAAACTTTCCCGTTTTAATGCTGCTCAGTTCCCTAAAGGTCATTAGACCACATATGTACGACCAGAATCAGGATCCAGCTTGCCAGGCTAAAATATGTGCAGAGTTTTATCATAAACATGTCAACACATATCACACACATGTGAACCATTAAAATTCTGCCAAAGGCAACACATGTAAATGTACACATCCAGTCTTAAACACCTTTCTAAAATTTAGTTTGTCTGGTGATTCCGGAGTTTATTGTGGTATTAATTTAATTTAATTTAACATAAGGTGCTCCGGTTTCCCCCACAAGTCCAAAGACATGTGGTATAGGTGAATTGGGAAGGCTTAATTGTCCATAGTGTATGAGTGTGAATGGATGTTTCCCAGGGATGGGTTGCAGCTGGAAGGGCATCCGCTGCGTAAAACATATGCTGGATAAGTTGGCGGTTCATTCCACTGTGGCGACCCCAGATTAATAAAGGGACTAAGCCGAAAAGAAAATGAATGAATGAACATAAGGTAATCAATTTATTTCAGATACTTCAAAAACTCTGATTTAGTTTGAATGAGAAACAAAAGCGGTCAGATTATTGAGCCCTGAGGTACACCACTGGCTTGTTGATGTAAGAAAATTACCTATTCACATATATCGATGCTATATCTAATATGTTTTGTTCATCATGGGGCGTGAGCCTGTCATGTTTTTTTTTTTTTTTTTTTGTTTTTGTTTGTGTGCGCGTGTGTGCGTGTGTGTGTGTGCGTGCGTGCATGTGTGTGTGTGTGTGTGTAAAACTTACACAATATAGAAATCAGTGCATTGTCAGTATTTTTTTAATAGGACATGCATTAAAATGTGTTCTCATGTACACCAAACTATACATGCATGTAAGTAAGAACTGTTCAGGTTTAAAAATAATTGTATATATTGACTCATTTTTTCCAAACATAAGCATAATAAAATGTATCTTATGCTAAATGTCAAACTAACTGGACTTGACATTTTTAGTGTAGATTTTCTTCAGGCACAAAAAGTTTCGATATTTAATTGTGTTAAAAGTGTCCAGCCAATATATTATTCACTATTGCATTTCAGATGAGAAATCTATTAATTTTTTCCATAGTTTTCCTACCAAATGAGGAATTTCCGCACTGTTGTGCTATAAATGTCTCTTAGATGCTGGGAACGAATGTGAGCATGACTGGGAGAAACAGGAAATATATATATATATATATTCACTATTTATTCATATATTTTTTTCCAAGTAAGGAAATGTATAGCAGCATCATAACATTCTTTTTTGTCAAGTCTTCCACTGCTCTATTTTTAATGCAGCAGCCTGTTTCTCTATAGCAGAATGAACAAATGTTTTAATAGATGCGGTCATGCCAGTACATGCAATAAAAGTCCAATTAAACTAAACTGTAAACTTTCACATTTTCAGAGGAAAATGATTATCAGTAAAAGGCCTAATGAATTTGCCACCAGATAGACAATGTAAAATAGAAGTCATAAATTTCATATCAGAATGCCAATGGAACAGATGAGGAAAAATGGAAATTCCCGGTACATCAAGACCTCAGAAAGCTTTAAAAAGTTATGCACAAATGTCCACTATTACTTCATAGCTTTTTAATTTTATGGCTTATTATATAGTATGTTGACCTCCAATTCAGTTGGTTTATAGACTATTATTATGTATTAAAGCTTAAATAGCACTTGCAGAGCTGCATGCTTGTTTTGAAAAAGAAAATATTGCGCAAAGGGTCTAATGGAAAACTCTACAATATGTTGCTTACTATTTTGCAATAACTAAATAATCATGCTTTTAGACTGTGTATTTATTGTATATTGTTGTTTGTAGATGATGTATGCATCCAAAACAGTCCTATAAGTGAATATCAGTAATGTTTGAATTTTATTGTAATCATAATTTGCAAAGCTTCTGTATATGTTCAGTCAAATAAAACTAAGCAACTTGTGTCCAGGGAATATTTCTGTGGCCAAAAATATCTCTCAAGTGCCAAGGAAAGCATCAAATAAGTAAACACCACTGAAGGAACATGCTAAAAAAAAAGTCTGCCCTTATAAAATATGTTTTTCAAACCATTTTTGAACCTCAAAGACAAATGAGCAAATGTATAAAAACGTGTTCATGACCATTATGTGGAAATATTTCCCTATTTTTTTTCTAGGAATTTAGAAAAAAAAAGATGTAAACAGACCTCCACACAAATACTGTTTTGCACAGTGACTAACAAGGAGAGATGAGGCATGCAGAAACTCTGGTGGTTCATTAGTGGTGTTTACTAAGTCACGCAATTACTTTTGCTCATACTTACTGTATGAAACCTCTAAAAATAAGCATTCAGATGTGACACTTAAGACGTCCTCTAACATTTTGTGCAATAGACTTGCAATATCTGAAATCTAAAATATCAATATTTGATATTACTTGAATTCACAATCGCAAAAATTTATATATTTAACCAAATGTAACTTTCGAAGAACTTTCACAAATTATGAGCCAACAGGAAAACTTCAAGTGAAACATAAATTGTTGGGGTCACTGTCTCTTCAATATTTTGAGGTAGTTTTAACAGCAAAAAAAAGAAAAGTAAAAAATGCTACAGTGAAAACCTGTTACATGGCTAACAGTAAGTTTCCTTAATATATACTGTATGTTGAGTAACAATAAATTAACTTTCCCAGAGGCGTCACGGTGGCACAGTGGGTAGCACGATCACCTCACAGCAAGAAGGTCACTGGTTCGAGCCTTGGCTGGGTCAGTTGGCATTTCTGTGTGGAGTTTGCATGTTCTCCCCGTGTTCGCGTGGGTTTTCTCAGGGAGCTCCGGTTTCCAAGTCCAAAGACATGCGGTATAGGTGAATTGGGTAAGCTAAATTGTCCGTAGTGTATGTGTGTGAATGAGTGTGTATGGATGTTTCCCAGTGATGGGTTGCAGCTGGAAGGGCATCCGCTGTATAATACATATAATACAGTTGGCAGTTCATTCCGCTGTGGCGACCCCAGATTAATAAAGGGACTAAGCCGAAAAGAAAATGAATGAATGATTGCATGACTTTCCCAGAATTCCTTGCTTGACACGTCACTTTTTATGTTGTGTTGTTGACATTACTACAGTTCTTTTTAGTTTGTAAAAAAGCTATGTTTTAGTCATGTACATTAGACTTTTATGTTACATCTGTAGCATAAATAATGTTTATTGCATTACTTTAGTGTCATGTGTGTTAGCATAATGGTGTGTAGTAGTTGTGTGAATGACACTAAGTGCCTTTTACATATTAGTATGTATTTGTACTTGTGGAAAAGCTGTTTGGGATGAGCATTTGTTGATCATGACCACTCTCATCACCACTTGCTTTTAGTGGTGTTGTTATCTTTGTAACGAAAGTACTGTAACGGTGGGGTTTAAATAAAAGGATGTAATATGTAAATGTTATTATTTCAAAACATTGGTATTGACACTACAAATTAATGAAATATGGTCGTTTGCTATAAACGTAGAAATTCATTTTATTGTTTCTACCATATTTTTAACAGTAAAATTCTGCCAATTACAACTGTCATTTATTTACATAAATTTTTTTTGTTTTTTTGTTTTTTTATTACAGTGTGTAATACTTCAGAATATATATACTTCAGAAGATCACCAGCTTTGCACGGGGTAAAGATCTGTATTTCTACATACAATGACTAGACCTTTAAGAGAATTTGGAATGAAGGCCACTGCAGTGACCAAACATTCATCAGCAGAAATAATCAAAAGACTAGACTAAGGTTTGCTGAGGAGCATCTTGTGTGAACGGAAAACTGGTCTCTAATTTACCTAATTTATTTGTCTGTCTTTCGGATGAGACGTTAAACCGAGGTCCTGACTCTCTGTGGTCATTAAAAAATGGCACTTCTTGTAAAGAGTAGGGGTGTAACCCTGGTGTCCTGGCCAAATTCCCTCCATCGGCCCTTATACCGATCATGGCCTCTCAATCATCTCCATCCACTGAATTAGCTCTATCACTGTCTCTTCACTCCCCCTACAGCTGGTGTGTGGTGAGCGCACTGGTGCCATTGTCCTGTGGCTGCCGTCGCATCATCCAAGTGGATGCTGCACACTGGTGGTGGTGTGGAGAGACCCCCCCCCCCTCATGATTGTGAAGCGCTTTGGGTGTATGGCCATACACGATAAATGCACTATATAAATACACATAACATTACATTACGTTACATTACATTACATTTGTATCCAATGGGAAACATTACATCCAAAGTGTGTAAAGAATCAGTGAAAGGTGGAGGAGGAAGTGTTATGGTTTATAGATGTTTTCTAATGCAGGAGTTGTGAAATCTGGTAGCCTATACCCAGAAGAACTTTTAAGATTACTTTGTTAACTAAACTTACCTTGTTCAAACTACTTGTTTAAAATGAGACAAACCAACACAATTCTTGAGATTTCTTTTGGACAACTTATTTTTTATGTTCAATCCACTTAAATTTGTGAAAGAAAAAAGTTAACTTAATCGGTTTGTGTTGGGACAACATGAAGGAATTGTTTTTTGTCAAACAGTGTGCCCAGCATTTTTTTCAACCCAGTCTCATTCTGAAAACTTACCCTTATATACATTCCTGGAGAGCGCCAAATACGTCCCAGGAGGTACATTTTATTGCAGTTTTTGTTTTCGCAAATCCACCAGGCCGCTGTTTATGCTTTTTAAAATTTCTCTAGCAAGTGCCATTCGTGCCTGCTCTTTTCGTGTAAATCCATCAGATGCCGCTGTCAACTGACTGACCGATCGACTGACCCACCCTCCTCCTTCCCTAAACCCAACCAATAGTGTTTTCAAAAGCACAGATTGACTCACCCACCCACTTCCCTAAACCCAACCGACAGTGTTTTCTAAAGCAATCCAGAAAAAGAAAAACCCTCCCGGCAGCCTGATCATTACTGTTTTTAGATTTTACCACATTTTCACCCTGTTATTTACTTTTTTTATTATATTTTTGGCTTTTGTTTTTGTCTTACCTGCTTTCTGGAACCGTTCTTCTTCAGACTCGAACCCCATCGAACTCTGCTCCACATCACAAGTCCGCCGACTTACACGGTGAGCCACTGGACAAACTGGTAACAGCGGAAAAGGCATCCATGTGGAGGTAAGCGGTCAGCTGGTAAGCGCGAAAAGGAACATCAGGGGTCGTCACAATGGAATGAACCGCCAACAAACACTACAGCCAATTTAGTTTATTCAATTCACCTACAGTGCATGTCTTTGGATTGTGGGGGAAAACCCACGTGAACACAGAGAGAACATGCAAACTCCACACAGAAATGCCAACTGGCCCAGTCGGGACTCGAACCAGAGACCTTCTTGCTGTGAGGCGACAATGCTAACCACTGAGCCACCGTGCCGCCCCATTGTACCTTTGTTACACAGAAAAAAAACACAATCAAAAGCAGGCAGTGATGAGAATTAAAACTTCACCGGAAGGCTAATAATTTTGTCTACAGCTATAAGTTGAAGGACAGGTTGTGATGTCACTGGTACCTTTTTGTTTGTAATAAACCTTAAAATGTCACACTGCACATTAAAAATGCTAGAAATAATACGCTATCATTAATGCATACACAGTCTGTTAGAGTGTTATTAAGTCATCTGAATTTGGGAACAACATGGAAAAAAAAGTCTCTTTGTCGGGGCAGTGTGTGGGAGAAGGGTGAGAGAAGTCTGTTACGGTCGACAGTAAATCTTCCGCAAGCAGCTGCTGGAGCCCCACACCACACAAAATCAGCTCCACGGGCTGCTGAAGCTCTGGCACAAACCTTTGTTTACTTTGGGAGCAGCTTTTCTGTCTGAGAGAAGACTTGTTTCACAATGCTGGGACTTTACAGACAACTGGCACACTGGAAGGAATGTGTGTATGTGTGTGTGTGCGCAACATATGCTTCGACTGCTTGTTACATAACTGTGGATGTGTTGTTGTTTTGTGCTGCTTAAAATGTGCCCATGGCAAAGAAAAGATGTTTTAGAGAAATGTGATGCTAAAAATCATAAATTATGTAGGTTAAGCCGTAGGTGTTTAGATTAGAATTAGAAACAGAAGATCAAGACTGATTATTTTACATTTACATTTACTCACTTACAGTAGGAGACGCTTTTATCCAAAATGACTTACAAGTGAGGATAAAAGAAGTGCTTTAAAGAGAGAAGCAGTATACTGTATAAATGCTATGACAAGTCTAAGTTATTTTTCCGATATATATACACGAAGAGGAGAAAGTGTGTCCTACAGGTAGTTTGTCAAGCCCACTCACCTGTGTGGATCTCACTCAGAATTGCACAATGCTTTTCAGAAACATGGTGTGTTAATAAGAAAGTGTCAGGTGCATATGAAGAGGAATTGTAGTATTGTAATATTGACAATAAGTCAATCGTTTAATTATTGACAAATAATTTTAAACGTTATCCTACAAAAAACAATAATAACTATATTATTTTACTATGTTTTTGGCAAATAAATGCAGCCTTGGTAAGTAAGGCACTGTTTACACTAATGCATTTTTGTGTCACGGTCACACAAGGAAGTATAAACTTCAAGGGTGTTTATTCAAGCAACAAATTGAAAACACTAAAGACCCCATTTTAGTTCATACATACGGGTGTTCTGATTCAGTAAAGATGGACTGAAATGATAACTTTTGAAAACAGAGGCATGGCAATCCACATTGACTCTCTGATTGATCTTTTGGACTATTGTGTACCGTTCCCCGATTCATCAAGCCCCTCTCAGTTGACCATTATGCAATCGATAAACTGTAAGTATGGATCGTGAATGGTCATATCATGCACTTTTTTTAGATGCTGTATATTGTGTGAACGGATATTTTTCTTGAGCACAATAAAAAGTCAAATAGGAATGAGGGGAGCTTTCATTCAAAAACACTGTTTCAAAAAGAAAAGGCACTAATGTAAACACAGCCTATAAAACCAAAACTATTACAACTTTACTACAACTATATTACAACTTTCATTCTCATCCAATTTTGAACGGTTTATTAACAATATCTAGTGCTCTGTTTATGAATGCAGGCACTTCTGATCACATCTAAAATCATGTATTGTGCACAACATTTTGTGATTTAAGCGTTTAAAAATAAAACTCTTGCATTTACCATCTCCTAAATGCACACAACTCTGTTCTGTTCAAATGATGTTTACTTTTTTGAATTTCTGTTTTACACTCTGTTGTCTCATTCAAAATTAAATAAACTAATAAAAGTGCCCTGTAAAAAATGATTGTGCCAATTAGTTATCACAACTTAATATTTTAAGTTAAGTTAACTTATCTAGTTATCTAGTCAAGTTTTACTTGGCTGAACTTATTAGACTTATTAAAAACGAGTCAGCTCAACTCAAATATATTAGTTAACTTAACTGCTTTAAACATCTGAGCTTTATATAGAAATATGTGCAAATGAAAAAAAATAAATTTTTAATGAAATAAATCCAGTTTAAAATTGTATTTGTATGCATTTTGTAATTTTATTTATATATTTTTTATATCAGTTATATACATTTATTTATTTATATTTATTGTAATACTTTTACTTAAATTTATAAAGTTTACTTTTGGATGACGTCAGATGATGAATGTCTTTCTGAAGGTTTGGAATTTGATTGTGCTGGTAAATAAAGGCTTAAGGCTTACGCCATTTTCTCATTGTAATGTTGTGGTGTGTGTTTGTCTGAGGTTCTTCTCAGATACCTGCTTCTTTGGTGAAATTTGTATTTACAGACTTAAAAAAAAAATTGTATTAATTAATTTGAGGTAATTAATATGGCACGGTGGTTAGCACTGTCGCCTCACAGCAAGAAGGTCACTGGTTCGAGTCCCGGCTGGCCCAGTTGGCATTTCTGTGTGGAGTTTGCATGTTGTTTGTGTGGGTTTCCTCCAGGTGCTCTGGTTTCCCCCAAAGACGTGGTATAAATTAATTGAATAAATAAAATTGGCTGTATTGTGTGTGTGTGTGTGTGTGTGTGTGTGTGTGTGTGTGTGTGTGTGT
>CAIGQV010019090.1:2229781-2277268 GCA_903798115.1 Danio jaintianensis
GTGTGTGTGTGTGTGTGTGTGTGTGTGTGTGTGTGTGTGTGTGTGTGAATGAGTCAACTTCAATATTTAAGTAGATTAAACTTAAACCATGTCCATTACACTTGAATTCTATAAGAATTATAAGTCCTATCAACATCATTCTTAATTACAACAACTCATCTATTTAAGTAAACTAAACTTAGACCACGTCCATTACACTTGTATTGTCAAGTCCAGTCAACTTTAGCATGAGTTAAGACAACTTCACTATTTAAGTGAAGTAAACTTAAAATTTTAAGGCAGCACGAACATTTACTTTTTAAAGTTGAAACAACAATATTTTTTACAGTGTGTATACACTCAAAAAAAATATTTCTACTGCTTGTTCAAACACATATTAAAATTAAAATGAGCTGAAACAACACAGTTCTTGAATTTTGGGGACACCTTAGTTGTTTTATGTTCAGTCCACTTAAATTTGTAAAAAAAAAATCGTAACCTATTCATGTTGGAAATTTTGTGGAACCCAGCTTTTTTTTTTTCAGCGTATGAATAATATTTAAGTAAATATTGAAATACTTTTTGAATATGCACACTTTGTTCAGCTCATAATAGTTTTTATTTTATTTTATTTTTTTGACAAATGCTTAACCAATTGACCATTTTGACCAAAATGCTAAATATTATTTTTAAAATGTAAAAGAATAGGTTTAAAACTATTCTTTTCATATCCATGTTGAAAACTCATGTATGGGAGTATACGACCCGAAAAAATCTACTCCATAAATACAAGAAAATTCCAGCTGTTAAACTTACTTTTTTTTAAAATGTCTCTTTCCATGCACTGTGGCACAAACAACTCAAAAAAGAAAACGAACAAACAATCGCAGACCACAGAAATGTCAATAATAGTGGGCAGAAGTTTGTTTGAAGTCAGCTAATGTAGGATTTTTCACAAAC
This sequence comes from Danio jaintianensis, assembly GCA_903798115.1. NCBI lineage: Eukaryota > Metazoa > Chordata > Actinopteri > Cypriniformes > Danionidae > Danio > Danio jaintianensis. The sequence continues at coordinate 2,230,721 of CAIGQV010019090.1, forward strand.
TCTTATGTATCTCTCCTAACAAAACAGCCACACATGACACAAAGAGCTGTTAAACAACCAAACATACTGACATCTGCAAACCTACAAAATCCATAAGCATCACCCATTACCCATCATTCCTGCATCCTGTCCTTCTCTCTAAACATTGCAAGCTGCAGCAAAATCTTCCTGGAAGCTGCATGTGGTGTTGGTTTGTCTCCGCCGACGCTCACCCGTTACTGGGCCTCTTCAAAGGTAATTACAGAGTCACACGGAGGCTGCGAGATCGGCACAAGTTCAGCTTCTAAGAGGAGGAAGAAGACTTTACATGGTCACGACTGAGGAGACGCCCATCACTTTGACCTGTTCAGACGTTCACCGGACCAAACATCACAGCCACATGTCGGTGGTAATGTTCAGGGAAAGGTCAGGAAAGTGTGGTGTTTTCATGTAGTGTGGTCTGTCTGCGGGCTATTTTTGGTAACCGGACCTCCTCTGCACACTTTTTTCCCCCCTAAAACACTGATGTAACGTTTTTTTTCTATGGTCTGTTTTTCATTTTTATAATGATACTTGGGTATAGCAGTGTATCAAAACAAAACTCAATGTATCTTATTGTTTAATACTTTTAGATTTACTGTTATACATAAACACTTTGGGGTTTGGGGGTCCTGGAGAAGTGTTGGCATGCCCTGAAATTTTTATATTCAGTTTATAAATGTATTAAAGGCTAAAGTCTGATAACACTGTATTTAGAACAAACTGTACTACAATAATATGCAAGCAGCATGTATGTATGTATGATGTATTTTTGAGAAAAATGGGGACATGCATGTCCTATATTTACTTTAAAAGTCACTGAAATAAGAAACAGATATGTATATTTCTAGCTTTTGCTAACCAATTGATAATCGTTAGGTTTTTTTTGTTTCGTTTTGAAAATCACTGTTTACTCATTCACATTAAGATAAAAAATTATGCTGCAGTGATTTTTAACCCTTTAACACTTTTTAACCCTTGAAAGCATGAATTTATTCATTCATTCATTTTTCTTCAGCTTAGTCTCTGATTTATCAGAGGTCGCCACAGCTGAATGAACCGCCAACTATTCCAGCATATGTTTTTGCACAGCGGATGCCCTTCCAGCCACAACCCAGTACTGGGAAACACCCTTACACACACACTCATACACTACGGCCAATTTTGTTTACCCAATTCACCTATAGCGCATGTCTTTGGACTGTGGGGGAAACCGGAGCACCGGAGGAAGCCCACATGAACACGGGGAGAACATGCAAACTCCACACAGAAATGCCAACTGGCCCAGCTGGGACTCGAACCAACGACGTTCCTGCTGTGAAGTGACAGTGCTGAGCACTGAGCCACCATGCTGCAAAGCATGAATTTATGCAAAATGTTATTACATATTTGGGTCTTTAGCAACCCTAACCTAACGTCTAAAAGGGTTGGGCAATTAATTTTTCCATGGGCCACATTAAACTCTGGGTCAGTTTTAGAGGGCCAGACTCTGTTACAGTTAATTTGTTTTTTTTTAAACATTCTGTGAAACTATTTAATAAACATTCATAAAAACTCTAAAGTTTAAAAAAGAATCAACTTTACACAAAAATTATTTTAAAGACCAGCATCACAATATAACTTCATAATATAAATGCCACGGGGTTGTTTGTTTGATTGCTTCACCTTACTTAATAACAGGCTGATGGCCACCGACGCACTAAATCTCCAAAATAATAAATATTTAAAATAGGCACTATCCTTATAAATAAACGGCATAGTTGCAATCTAAACAACTACATTCTTGCCTAAAAAAGCCTCAAAATTACATTGTGTTGTCTAACAGCTGCAATACTTGTCAAACTGTAGTGAGTTTATTGATCTGCCGTCACTCTATTTGGGCAGAGTAATACACAAGGGTGAAGAGGCTGTACTAGTGCTGTTATTGCAGAATATCGCACGGCTATAAGCCAATCAGATTTGAGAACCAGACAGAACTGTTGTGTGTGTATATATATATATGTATATATATGGGAACTCGATTTATGACATGATGTCACAAGTCTTACACGTTTTGAACTGCATGAATGGAAAGGTTTGCAGCTAGGAAAAGGTGCATATTTGAAAGGCAAATATTATTTGCGTTAAAAAATTATTAATGCAAATGAACGTATTAAAATCATAGAAGTCGACATCTTCACAGTCAATGGAAATCAATCTGATAAACATGTTACCAGTTTAAATCAATAAAACATCAAATTAATACATCAAGGCTAGCTATGTAGAGTTATGTAACAATGTTATAACAGCTTATACAAATGTAAAAGTTTTTTTGTCAGTTAGATGCAGCTGCTTTCACTTTTTTTCACTGTTTTTCTATGGTTTTAGCAAAAGTAACACCTAACAAACAAGTGTTGTTAAAAACAACTGGGATACAAGTACACAAGTAAAAAAAAAAACATTGTTCTTAAAGTTTTTAGTTAATTTAATCAACCCAGGCTCATTCTGAAAACATACCTCTATATACATTTCTGGAGAGCGCCAAATACGTCCCAAGAGCTACGTTTTTTTGCAGGTTTTGTTTATGCAAATCCACCAGAGGCCGCTGTGTACGCTTTTTGAGATATCTAATTTCTCTCGCGAGTGCCATTCACGCCTGATGTTCTCGCGTAAATCCACCAGAGGCCGCTGTCGACTGACTGACTGACTGACCGATCGACCAATAGTGTTTTCAAAAGCACAGATTGACCTGTTCGTTTTAAAAATGAAATGCAGCCATACGTACTTCTGGCTAAATAATTTGCGATCTCCAGAAACCTATATAGAGCTACGTTTTCAGAATGAGCCCAGCTGCAGGATGTGAATGATCATAATTAGTTTGACCCACTAAACTAGTCTGTAATTTTGAGCTGGCAAGAAGTGTCATTTGTAAACTAAACAAATGAATCAGGCATTTGCTTCGGGAATGAGGCTCTGCTGACCAAATAAACAAAAGAGGTCATGTTTATTGGTCAGTTCACCGTCTGAATCATTCTTGTTCGAGAAAAGGACGTAAAGACGAAATAAAAAGTGTTTAAATGTGGCTGACAGTACATTACAATGGCACAAAGACATTACTCAAATGACTCTCATTTTTATTTCTGTATATATTGGTTAAAAAGTCAGGCTCAGCAGTTTACACAATGGAGGAAAAAAAACATTTGCTTTATCATGGATGGGAAAAAAGCATAGTGTAGATTTTGGACACATTTTAACAAAGTAAAATAAAAGTTCTTGTATTTCAGTGCACATTTTAGTACAAATAAATTCAACATTATTATGTTAAATCATGTAAAAGAAATTATAATTTGTGATAAATTATTTGAGAATATTTATTATATTAAAATAATATTTACAGTAAGGAAATAACTAGACATTCATTAATAATAGTGTTAACAATTAAATAGTGTAGTAATAATAAATAGTAATAATAAAAAATAGTGTAGTAATAATAGTGTAACAATAAAATTCTATAGATATATTTTGATTAAATAATAATAATAATAATAAGTTATTAATAATAATTCATTCATTCATTCATTTTCCTTTTCCCTTTCCTTTTCCATTCCATTTCCCTCCAAGGGGCTTAGTCCCTTGTTTATCAGGAGTCGCCACAGTGGACTGACCCGCCAACTATTCAGGCATATGTTTTACGCAGCGCATGCCCTTCCAGCTGCAACCAAGTACTGGGAATATTAATAGTAATAATAACAATTATTTATTAATTTTCCTTCGCATTAGTGCCTTTATTCATCAGGGGTCGCCACAGCGGAATGAACCACCAACTTATCCATCATATGTTTTACACAGCCGATGCCCTTTCAGCTGCAACCCAGTACTGGGAAACACCCATACACTCTCGCATTCACACACATACACCATGGCCAGTTTTGTTCATTCATTTCACCTATCACCTATAGCGCATGTCTTTGGACTGTGGGGGAAACCGGAGCACCTGGAGGAAACCCACGGCAACACAGAGAGAACATGCAAACTCCCCACAGAAATGCCAACTGACCAGCCAGGACTCGAACCAGCGACCTTCTTGCTGTGAGGCGACAGTGCTAACCACCGAGCCACCTTGTCGCCCCATAACAATTATTATTATTATTATTATATTTGAGAAGGTCTAAACCTGTCCGCTGACATAATATTTAGTAAAGCTGACAGATGCTTTTCTCTCCTGAGAAAAAAAAAGAGCAAAAGTTCATTAGTTTTAAGTATAGGAACCTCTGGCCTCCTTATTGTTTTTAATAGGACTGTATCTTTTATTTGCTGCTATACTTGTCTTGAGAAGCGTCTATTTTAAGTGGCAGGGGTTTCTGACATGCTTTATTTCCATTTCCTGACAGAGACGTGAAGCCTGTAAAATGTCTGTTTGAGGAACTTTACAAGAGCCGTCACTTTCTCACACAACCCTCAGTACGGCTTTGTTTTTTAGCTTTGCCTTCTGCTGTAGATTAGAAACATTATCCATATTCTCGATGCAAAATAATTATAATTATAATAGCATTTTTAATGCTTTTTAAATATAAACTATCTCTTTGAAAATGTTACGGTAAACCAAGTGACCTGCATCGGGTGATGTCAAAGAAATAAAATGTGTTGATGTCTCTGCAAATTGCTGTAATTAAAGTCGTTTTGGTTCTGGGACTTTTTTTAGTGACAGCCCTGCGCCAATACATGTTTCCTATCTAAAGAATTAAGAAAAACTAAAATATTAACATTTTTGTTGTTGTTGCTTGTTTTGTCTGTGTCCATTCTAAACATGTGAGGGGTTTCAACATTTTGGTTGAGATGGTGGCTCAGTGGTTAGCACTGTCGCCTCACAGCAAGAAGGTTCGAGTCCCGGCTAGGCCACTTGGCATAGTTTGCATATTCTCCCCGTGTTGGCGTGGGTTTCCTCCAGGTGCTCCGGTTTCCCCCACGGTCCAAAGACATGCGCTATAGGTGTATTGAATTAACTAAATTGGCCGTAGTGTAGTGTATGAATGAGTGTATGAGTGTGTATGGGTGTGGCTGGATGGGCATCCAATAAATATATATGTAAAACGTACATGCATCTAAAACATATGCCGGAATAGTTGGTGGTTCATTCCGCTGTGGTGAGCCCTGATAAATAAGGGAGTAACCCGAAGGAAAATGAATGAATGATATTAATTAATGATATTTTATGTGGATTGCAATAAAATAGTATAAAAATATATAATAATGAATATTTTTGTGATGTATTTTGTCTGAGAATGATAAAGTATACATTTTTATGGTAAAGCATTTTAAAAAACAATCATTTGTTTAATGTCAAATTTTGATCATACATTGCAGTATTAAGTGAAATATAATAATGAAAAATACTGTTTTATGTATTATTCGTTTCTTTTTTGCTTGTTTTTGTTTGCTTGTTTATTTGTGCTTGTTTTCTTTCTTTGAGCTTTGTGTGTTTTTGCTTTGCTTTTTATGTTTTTTTGTTTAGTTTTGTCTTTTATTTAGGGGGGGTTGCTGGTGTTGTTTTGTTTTTTGTTATTCGTGTTTTACATAAAATATGTCTGTTGTGTTTAAATCTTCGTGTGTTTTTGTTTTTTCTTTGTGTTGTTTTGTGCTTTTATATTTTGTTTAATGCTTTTAATTTATGTTTTGCGTTTTATTTTGTGTCAACATTCCACATTTCTGCTGTTTGGAGGTTATTTGTGTATTTTTCCTTTCCAGAAAATGAATGTCAGTGAGGCTGAACTTTAAACAAATCTGTCTGTGTTGTGGCTCTGAAGGTGTGTTCAAGTGTTCTCACTTCTTTTCTCTTATTGCAGTATGTGATTCAAACAGCAGGTGGCGCCATTGACAAGAAGAAGGTTTATAACCAAAGTCAACTTTATTATTCTGTACATGAGGATTCCTGTGAACAGTCAATGAAGGAACTGTGACTGCATGTATTGTGCACTCTCAGAAATAAAGGTACGCGAGCTGTCACTGGGGTGGTACCTTTTCAAAAGGTACAAATTTGTACCTAAAAGGTCCATATTAATACCTCAAGGGTACATACTAGTACCTAAAAAGTACAAAAGTGTTCCTCTTAAAAAAAATTGGTACTAATATATACTTTTGAGGTACCAATATAGACCCTTTAAGTACAAATGTGTACCTTTTGAAAAGGTACCACCCCAGTGACAGCTCGCGTACCTTTATTTCTGAGAGTGTGGGGGGAATATATGAAAAGTAATTCAATTATATACATATTTTTGCATTTGGTTTTAAAATCGAGAATAAAATTCAGTAGATGAGTATCCTACTATGTTAAAGTGATAGTTCACCCAAAAATTAAAATGTCCACAGTATTTATTTACTCAGCCTCGAGTTGTTAGAAACCTTTTTTTCTGTCAAACACAAAAAGAAGATATTTTGAAGAAAGCTGAAAACCTGTAACCATTGACTTCCATAGTAGGAAAAAACAAGTACTATGGAAGTCAGTGGTACTAGTTTACTACTAGTTTCTTCAAAATATCGCCGGAACAGAAGAAACAAAGTCAGGTTAGGTAGTTACTGTCTCTTTAAGTGGGGTTTTAAACTTAGAATTCACTGATGGTCCGTGTATGATCCGTTCATTCGATTATTCCATTTATTCTGGAAAACGAAACACCAGAAAAACAGTCAATATTTTGTTTTTCTGTTTATTCTGTAAGCACAAAAAAGCTCATCTGTTACCCTGTTTTTAACTCAAAACGGAGAATTAAAACAAACACAAAACAAAAACAACGAAATAATGAGTCGAAAAACTGTGTATTTATTCGTTTATTCCTTTGATCAAAAAACGAACACCAAAAAAACGGGAATTCAACGTGTGGGCGTGCACGAGACGCCCCTTTTTCTGATTGGTCAATAGCTATGAGGCGCTGTAGGATTTAAATACATTTATAAATTAAACTTCGCTTATCAACACACACATAAAACATGTGTATACACTTATAAATTACTCGCATATACACCTATGCTATTGGATGTCCAATCTATATGAAACTTGCATATAAACTTGATGCATGCATACACCCACATACGCACATAAACTCGCTACATGCAAACACACATTCGCATATACATATAAACTTGATCTATGCATATGCGCCCATAAACTCTCGCATATGAATATAAACTCGATGCGTGCATAAACACCCAAATAACACTCGTGCAAAATTCACAAACGTATACACAATTAGTTGTGAATACAAGTGATTTGATATGTGTATGAGCATGAACTTCTCAGCCTAAACGTCATTTTGAGCTTAAATGGACGAGATCATTACTTATCATATCAAAATAATTTATAATCTTATGAAATAGAAATAACGCGATTAATAGAGAAATTACATCTGTTGAATAATGAAAATAGATTATGCTTAAAAATATATTATTTTTAATGCTAAGGAATGCTCCAGCAAAATTAAAGGTTTATTTTGCAATTTAATTATTGGAAAGCAATGGGTTTAATAAATATAAGGTTGCATAAGTAATTATTTAGAATAAAACATATATATTTAATATTTGTTTTTTATGTTTGTTTGTTTGTTTGTTTTTATTGAATGGCAAACTGTATTCGTCACGGGTTACGATACACACTTATGTCCAGTAGGGGACGGGAAGGCACTTTTTAAGTGGGTTTGCCTGTCACCAATAAACATGCACCAAAACGCTGGATGCCATGGCTGCAGCCGCCGTAAAATATAGTTATTAAGAAAATAAGCAGTGTCCAGAGGATCTGATGTATGCCTTATATAGCTAGTTCGTGGGGGTTAGCTTGACCAACGTGATGAAAATAAACTTTTTATCAGCGTTTTTTTTTTTTTGTATATGCTGAATCTTGCAATTATGACATCCACATCGTAAACAACATAGGAAAAGAATAATAATTATAATAATAATTAAAAACAAAACAAGAAGGGTATAGGCTACGTTAGTATTTGCAATAGAAAAGAGGATGGTTTCTAAATATTTAAATCAGCCCTGAAATTGTATTGGACATCCTATCTGTCCATTTATATTTGTGTATGTATTACCTAAATAAATTAAACGGCTTAACATACAAATGTGACTATCTTTCTTATATGTTTTATATAGTCTATTTATATAATATTTTATATTGTTGTATATAATATATTTTCATTAGTTAACATCTATTAATCGCATTCTTTCTATTTCATAAGCTTTGCAATGATTCGTGATAAATTGTATATATGTTTGTGAATTGTATTTTGTATGTTTGCGCGAGTGTTATTTAGGTGTTTATACATACATTGAGTTTATTGATATGCGAGTTTAGGTGTATCAAGTTTATATGTAGGCTATATGCGAGTAAAGGTGTGTTTGGATGCAGCGAGTTTATATGTGTGCCTGTGGGGTGTTTATGCAAGGATCGAGTTTATATAGGCTATGTATATGCGAATGTGTATGTGTGTTTGCATGTAACGAGTTTATGTGCGTGTGTATATGGGTGTATGCGTGCATCAAGTTTATATGCATATGCAAGTTTCATATATATTGTTTTGTACATCCAATAGCATAGGTGAATTTATAACTGTATATGCACGTGTTTTATGTAGGTCTATGTGTTGATAAGCGAAGTTTAATTTGACAATTTATTTAAATCCTACAGAGCCTAGCTATTGACCAATTGGCAGAAAAAGGCAAGTACACCCATCTGCAAGTACACCCATCTGCAGCCTGCAGATTGGGGCGGGGCTGTATGTGCAGCCCCGCCCATAAGTAACAGTGGGCTGGACTGAACATGTCGCTCCGCCTACAAGTCTTTCATTGGTTAACGGAAACATATTGACGTTGACGTAGTGTATGCTTTCGATTCCGGTTTTCATCACTGCATGGTGAGTACACATCTTATGTCGTGTAAATTGTTAAATTACAGTGCAGTGCACGCCACGAGCTATACGTATTATGTGTAATTCATTTAATTAAAGTCCTTTATTCTTTAGCTGTGTGTAGCTGAAAAGACGTGAAGTTTAAAAACTTTGCTGTGTTAGGGTTGGCGTTTTCCAGGTTGATCGTACAGTTGGTAGTCTTATTCACTTAGATTAATGTCAACTTTAAAGAGTTTTGAGCAACAGTCTATCACATGAAGTTTATTGATATCAAAGATATGAACAAAATATATATTTTTCTTTGTGGCTTGTTCTCTAATTTACATATTGTGATAATGTTACTGCTAAATATATACAATATAAAACTTTTGATTCTTAACCTGTTGATCTATACTACCTTCTGTTTGCAGATCATTGGCATTGATATATCCATCACTATGATTTTTGTGGAGCATATTCTCTGTTTTAGTTCATTTTACCTCAGTTCTTTCTCTCTTTTTGTTTTAATTTATTTTTGCTTTTAATTATTTTTTATTTTTTTATTTACACTTCATTTTCTCTTTTTTGCTTACTTTATAACCCATGCATAAAACTGTTATGCAAGGGGGAATGTGAGCAGGGGGCATGCCTAGTACAAACATATTTAACTCTTTGAGTTTAACTTTAATATGCTGTATGTTAAGCAACAATTTGATGATTGTTGGCTATTTTGTACAGATGCCACCTGAGATCCTGCGGCGTATCCTCTTGAGAGTTGTCACACAGGATGTTGATGGGGCATTCCTGTAACTCTCACTGACATCCAGGACCTTCTGAGCCATTGTCACTGACCGAAAATTCAAGGAGCAGGCTCACTACATCTGGCTGAACAGTAAGTTATTTGTGGTTATTTATTTTTAAATAGTGACTACTGGGGAAAGTGCTTGGCATATTCCATATTTGTTTATATTCATTATAAAGTAATTATTGTTTGTTTGTTTATGTGTGTGTGTGTGTATGTGTGTGTGTGTACACACATGATAAAGAGTACAGAATATGCCAAACACTTTGTACAGTACTCCATTAATTGTAAAACTTTGAATTATGTTTGTGTCTTGCTTAAAAGTGTACCTGATTTTATTTAGGTGTCATCAATGGCAAGAGGGGAGTCCTGCAAGCATTCTGTTTAACAATTGCCTTCCCTGGAGGGGAATTCCCCTGTGAACAATATATAATTGCTTTTATGTTTATTAAAGATGATAATCACAAACTGCCGTATCTTAAGTGATTAATATTATTTTCTATAAATTGTCAGTCTTCCTTTTGTACATGTGTGCATGTGCATACACAGATGTGCTGCAGGTGAGACATCTGACATCAAAAAAAAAAAACGTACAGATTTTTACTTGAAGCAAGAAAGAGGGACTTTAAACTGTGTGTATTGCTTTGTGTTGTTGTTTTTACTGAAGATGAAGTTGGTATGTACTTGTCAGCATTTGTCAAATAAAGATTTCAGATGTTTACACGAGTGCTGCACTTTTTTTATGCCAAGTTTATTTTCATTAATTTGTGTCCTAATAAATAAGTAATAAATAAAACTGTGGGCGTTTGTGCCACCCTATTAATATAATATTAGGTCTATTTAATATTCTAATTAAATGAAATAGAATAACAATGTTGTATGTGACTCTTAATAATCAAAATCATTCTAAAATTTATTTTTAAAGATCTAGTATCTGTGCAGTGCAGAAATGGACCCAGAAGGGTTTTTAGAAAGTGGTATTAAAGTATTCACCTTGTATTTACAATATACATAATATAAAAATAACACTTTTTCACTGGAATTTAATTCAGTATTATTAGATTATGAAATTATTTGTAAATTATTAATTAAGATGTAGTACAGATATCAAATTAAAACCATCCAGTAGGTGGCAGTAGAGTATTGTCTTAATTCATTCAAATGGAGAAACTGAAAAAAACTTTTAATGGATCAGTAAATAATACATGATCAAACTGATTACATTTATAGACGACATATTAGGTAATATGAGAAGATTTAATAAAGAATTTTACTCGTGCTGGAACATTTACATATGACAGATAATATACATTTATATTCATAGCAGTATCAAAGTAAAAATAAATCTATTATATGATGAAATAAACTGATTAAATAAGTGAAAAGGTTGCAAACATATACTTCCCTTGATAAACAATAGCTTATTCCTGCTCTTAATTCCTGCTCTTAACTCAAAGCAGTTCAGTATTGAAAGAGAAACATTTGGTCACATGCCCAATACTTTTAATAGTCTTAAATCACAACGTGTAATGTTAATATTTTTAGTTTTAAAATTTTCAGAGAAGTCTCTCATTCATTCAAAAGTAAACCGGAACTGAAAATGAAACCTAACTAAAAACACTGCATTCATTTATTTATTATTTCAGAGTCCACCTTTATTTGTTTGTTGTAAATATGCAACCTCTAGCCATAAAAACCACATTTGATTGATGCATTTCATATTAATCTACTCAAAAATGTAACATTTTGAAGCAAAATAATAAACTATCATTAAAATATCAGAACTAAGAACATTGCATTGCTGAAAGGCAGAAGTGAAGTGACATCATTGTGAAAATTGTCTTTTTTTGGGATCCTATTTAATATAATTGTCGTAATATTTTTTAGCAGGAGAAATACCACTATGAAATCCACATAACCGTTTTCTTTATCGATTTTAACTTTATCGAAATTAATAATTTATTAATTTACATAATTAACATATAAAAACATTCAGCAAGAATGTCCACTTTTGTGTATTTTTGTGTTTATTAACAATAAAAACAATATTTAAGAAGTTGTTAATGCATTTCCTGTTTACTGACGCGAAGTAGTGGGGATCGACGCTATTACCTTTCCACTAACCAATTAAATTACATGTGGGCGTGGTTGAATGTGCAGCCCCGCCCCATATGCTGCCCCGCCCCGATCTGCAGGCTGCAGATAGGGGCTTCTCGCCCCGCCCCATATGCTGCCCAGCCCCGATCTGCAGGCTGCAGACAGAAAAAGGGGCGTCTCGTGCACGCCCACACGTTGAATTCCCGTTTACTTGGAGATGCTGCTCGCTGCAGAGCCATTTGGGCTCCAACGAGGGGGAGCTTGAGCTCTAGCTCCTCCTCCTATAAGCTGTTTTAATGCGTTCCCTCACCCCACCCCTAACCCCAACCCCCAGTGACATCACTAGTAGAAGAAGTGCAGCAAGGAGGAGCTAGAGCTCAAGCTCCCCCTTGCTGGAGCTCAGCTCTGCCCATGTGGCTCTGCAGTGAGTACCACTTGGGGTTTTTTTGGTGTTCGTTCAAACGAATAAACGAATAAATGCACAGTTTTTTGACTCATTTTCGTTTTTGTTTTGTGTTTGTTTTAATTCTCCGTTTTGAGTTAAAAACAGGATAACAGATGAGCTTTTTTTGTGGCTACAGAATAAACAGAAACACGAAATATTGACTGTTTTCTGGTGTTTCGTTTTCCAGAAAAAATGGAATAATCGAATGAACGGATCATACACGGACCATTGATATACTTTCTTTAAAATAATTCATTTATTTATTTGGTTGGTTGTTAGAAACCAAAGTGTTTGATGTGACTGTAAATACTCTGAATGGCAGATATTAATAGAAACACAGAAGCGTGGGCCGCACACATCAGTCAGCCGTGGGCACAAACAAGTAGGACGAGTTTTTAACTTCCGCTCCGCGTCACTTTAGTCAATACTGAAACTCTAAACAATGCCATTGGCACACCACTTTTAGGAACTACAAAACAAACAGATCAGAATAAACAGGAAACAATCACCTAGAATCAGATCAGTGTGTGCCTTCGCGTTTTCATGAGGAAACCCTTTAACTTGCCGTGAATGGAGAGCAGTTAGCGGTTTTGCTTTCATGATCTACTTCAATGTAGCGTTTGATATTCATTATATCAGAGGCAGAGACTTTGTGATGTGGCTTTATTCTGGTAAGCCACACATACAGACCACTTGTTATTTTGTCTAACTGCTATTAGACTGGCATGCAACCCTAAATATTGGGTTACGGAGGCTACAGTTGCCTGAAAAGAGCAAAAATGACATGAGGCATAAATAAAACTCCATAAGTGAGCAAATTGTGAATGAGCAAAATGAAAGTAAATTTTGGTTACAAAACACGAAAATTATGTCTGTTCATTCAAAAAAAAAAAATAATAAATGTGCGTGTGTGTGTGTATGTGTGTTAAGCTGCAGCAGGTGCAGTGATATAACACAGCTTCTAACAGGTGGTGCAATTGTTTGGTGCTGGGGATTATTTTTAGGTGTTGCGTAAGCTAATATCATTGGCCCTGCTGCAGCCATGGTACTGCAGTAAAGTTTCTTGATTATTAAGCCAGAATGAGAGCATAGTTTCTAGCCATATTGGCCTAGAAAATATCAACTTTTCATTTTCTGTTGGTCTTAGTATATGATGCAACTACAGAGGAGTCAACTCTTTGGTCATTTTTGAGAGAGATGCTAATGGTCTAATCCGATTCAATGTTTTATGCTAAGCTAAGCTAAAAGTGCTCACACTAGACCAAATATTGACTGAATGGATTGGATTAAAAATGGTAAAACGGAACTGTTTATCTTTTAGCTGGAAAATTTGCCTTTTTACAACCCCAGAGCTCACAACAGGTCTGTCTGCAAAACATTATCAGTTACTTTCAGTTTCCCTATGAAAAAAATATATAAATAAATTAGTTTCAGAACCAGAATGTTTTCGCACTGTATTGAAATCAGTGGTTCTGTGTGGAAACAATGGAATCATTCAATTCCATAAAAGAAGTAAAATGGCTAATTTAATTGCAGTGTTCCATTAAGAACTGTTCACTGAAATGTTATTTGAGGAACACAAAACAATTTGACTCTGTTACTGCTATGAAAATCCCCCGTTGGAATCTTTTTTTTAAAGCATATAGAAATGAAACCAAGGCATTTGATGTTACACAAAAAAAGAAAGATGCTGATTCTGCATTCTGCCGAATTTTTATGCGACTATTGTGCTTGTGGCTTGAATATCTTAAACACTCCACAAGTGGAAAATTTGTGTCAATGGCCCTGACTCATAGTTTTCCACTCACTGTAGCTTTAATATTTGTTCATTGTTAGAAAAAAATATATATATATACATATTTATATCAATCTATTCTGATTACTGTATGCTAAAAACAAAAATTGGAGCTGTTCATGTTGAATTTTTTATGCTGATGTTCTCGATTCGCTCCATGTGGGTGGAAGATGGTGGTAAGACACATGGAAAACAAAACAATAAGACATCAGACACACACAATCGCTTCTCACAACGCTGCGCTCATTCACATGCCACTAGCTGGAAGTCTAAACCTGCATCACTTCCTCTGTTTGTGGGCCTGTATCGCTATTCAGTCAACTGTTACTTTTAATCTGTTTCTTTTTTTATGGTGTATTGGCTTCATTTCAAGGCAGAGGCTATATGGACTGTAGTTGTTGCAGATAGTATTTGCACTGCGGTGTGAGTTATTATAATAATGCACACTGCCTTATTGGGACCTTATTTATATCTATGGCATATGCAATACTCTATAGTCTCTTATATAGTGGAATGCTTGCGTACACTGTAAAAAATATCTGTTAATTGACAGTTTCGGTATTTTGAGATTCACAAGTGTTTTCTGTTTATTTACGGTCGTGAATTGCATTATGGGATGTTGATCTGTGCTCTGTTGACTTTTGACGTTGAAAATTCAACTCTGCAGTTTAACAAAGTGACTTTCATTGACATTTTAGTGGTTTGAAGTAATATAATGTATAAGAAATAATATATAGAGAAATAAATCTGTAAAATAACAGAAAATGCAATGGCAGTTTATTACAAGATTTTTTTGTAGTGTAATATACAACACCGACCCAGTCAATATATCACTTTAAACTATTAAAAATGCTATTAAAAGTCACTTTTTCAAGGTTAAAAATTTGTTGGAAGAAAGATCAAGGTCCCATAATGCAATTTAAATGCATAAATAAACAGGGAAAAATAATAAATTAAAAACATGAATCACAAAATACGTAAAACTACTAATTTACAGATATTTTTTACAGTGTAGAGCAGGAAATGGTATCGATTGGTCAGCAGAAAATGATCAAATTGTTGAACATTTGGTGCGAATGCAAAGTATAATCATAAAAATTGAGGATATAGCAAACAATGCTACCAAAAATGAGTAGAATGTCCTTAAAAACGCACAATTAAACAATATATATTGCGTATTTTCATTCAAGCGAAAGTTAAAATGAGAGAAAAAAAATGTCAATTCATGACTACCGTTGATTTCTGATTTTCAAGATATTTGTCAGGGAACAGACCAGGAGAAATGTGTGTGATGAGATTTCCATGCAAGTGTGTTGTCAAACTATAACTTGCGTGTTTTGTGTTGTTCAAGCTCTCTGTACTAAGCTGTACTACATATAAATACGTTTAATAAAATAATTATAAAACACTGGCATTAAAAAGGTTATAAAAAAATAAAATGGAAAAAACAAATATTCTCGTAATGCTCAGTCAAAAAAAAAAAAAACAAGTCAACAGCAGGGCACGTCTGATGCAACATTTATTTAAGCAGAACCAAATCCTAAATTTAGTGAAACCTTTCATTCTTAAGTAATCTTGCATTTAAAAGAAAACACTAATCACATTTTTCCAGGAGGATGATGCATGATGCATTTCTGCTTGTTCAAACTACTTATTTAAAATGAGCTGAAACAACTCAATTCTTGAGATGTTTTGGGGACAACTTAACTGATTTATGCTCAATCCACTTATTTTGTTACGTTAACTTAATCGGTTTGTGTTGGGACAACATGAATGAATTGTGTGGAGCCCTGCATTTTTTACAGTGCAGATTAACGCGGATTCAACACTTCTTTTAGTAAAACCTTCAGAACAAGAATTAACTTTGAACTGAATTCGCCCATGTGAAACTATAAACTGAATCTCTGTGAACCTACAGTATTTAAATAACGCAAACGTGCTAATACTTCCAGGGCGCAAAATGACTGATTGACACGGACTTAGCAGAACAAAGGCAGAGTTGTAAATGGGAGGATCATAAATAGCATTTTCAAGTGCAGAAGAGGAGGAAGTGAACTTGTTCACTGCTAACCACTAACTTTAAGCGTACAAGCTAAACCTCCATAATCCATCTCAATGGGTAAGTCCTTATTTATTCATTTATTTTTGAACCCCATGATAAATTAATCTCTTAATTGTTGGTTTTGCTTTTGGGTTAAAATACTGGGGCTGATCATGTGTTTCTGGGAAGCCGATGTAACTTGTGTACGTCCCACCGAACAGATGAAATAGAGAAGGAACTTGACTGAGTTTGCATCCTCTTTCAGGGGATTTCAGCTCATTTATTTATTTTTAGAGGAGGTTGTAGAAGACACACTTTCCTTTCCTAAATGAAACCAAAGTTTGGAGTATCATCATAGTGCCAGACTTAAATATGCTGTGGCAGCTCACTGTAATTGAGTATTGTCGTGTTTGTGTTGGTAACAAAATCCTTACAGTAAAGTTTCTGAAAACATTTTCACAGTGATGCCATAGTAGAAGATCCATTTGGGCTTCCTCAAAGAATCTTATAGAAGTCAATGGTTACAGGTTTTCAGCATTCTTCAAAATATTATAGTTTGTGCTCAACAGAATAAAGAAACTTATAAAGGTTGAGGGTAGGTAAATAGTGAGTACGTTTCATTGTTGGGGTGAACTATCCCTTTAATACACTGTAAAAAATGCTGGGTTCCACACAATCGATTTGTGTTGAGGCAACATGAAGGAATTAAGTTAACTTATTAGTTTTTACAAATTTAAGTGGATTGAACATAAATCAATTAAGTTGTCCCAAAAAACTCTAAAGAATTGTGTTGCTTCAGCTCATTTTAAATAAGTACTTTGAACTAACAGCAAACATATATTTTTGACTGTGGATTGATCCCCAACTAAATTGTGATTGAGTGCACATTTTGATAATCCCCTTTATATTTGATATTTTTGATTTACTTGATATTGTAGTATCTTCAACTAACATCTTGGTAGACCTGTGGTTGGTATTTTTTACCAGCCATAAAACATGTTATATTTCTTTTTATAACAACAGTAAAATGACAAAACCTATAGCTATGCCATAGAGTTATCATTAAGCCATAAAGTTTTTATTTTGATATACAATTTTGAAACACTCTTTTTAAATGCTTGTCTTTTGTTGCCAAAGCGTTGTTATTAGAAACCAGGAAAGAGGTTTGGAAATTGTTTAATGTGTTTTAAATACATCTTATGAGCAACTCAAATTCACAACATTTGCAGAAATGAAGACAATTTTCTTCGAAACGAGACACTGACCACACAGTTATCGTGAATTCCTCAAATTAAAGATCGTGTCATATTACATATTTGCAAACTTACAACACTTTACACTTTGATAAATACAAACAAAGTTCTCTGGTATTGTTAGAATTACTGAAAAAAGTTACCGGCCGGCTAGCTGTCTCCTATACTTGCCAATCTCAATCTTTACTTTCATTTGGTGCTTGGTGAGCATTAATTATATCCCATGATTACATGTCACCTAACAGACATTACAGCATTAGTAGACTGTCTGTTTTAATAATTGCTAACACTTTATTTTGGTCGTCTCCCAACAGAAATTCGTCTGACCTCATGTGTCTATAGAGTGACGTCGCTGTTACTTTACATTTATACACTGAATTATTTGACGCTTTTATTCCAAGCAAAGACAATAGAAGTAATAAAAGCAATTAAAACCAAAATGTAAATGCCTTGGTAATTTACAATTAGTCTAATTCAGTATGCTAATTTACATATTTTATGACTCACTTCAGAAATGCCGGTACATTTTCCACTCATTTTCCTTTCACATGACATACTGTACAACAAATGTATGTTATTAATGTAAAATAATGCTTAAATAAGATAGGGAACATTTGATTCTGTTACTAATTGTTGATTATATCATTGTTAAAGAGCTCCTAATATGGGTTTCCATGCAGTGTGTAACACAGCTCTAAGTGAATGAAAACATCCAGCTGAGGTTTAAATCTGAAAGTGCGCCGCGTTTAAAACTATTGATTCTCAAAAAAAAAAAAAGATTTGACTCAGAGTTGATTGTATGAATCGTGTTCAAGTCTTTAGCCGTTTCGTGTTGACATCAATACAAAACATTGCCATATATAAGGCACCGGACTCGGGAAAACTTGAACCCGCCCTTCCCTTTAAACACTTACTAACACTTACTGACTGAAGATGAGTGATCACTGATCACTGTGAGATGGCTAGCAATGCGGGGCTGTCGCAATCACCTGGCGTTTGTCATTGCTATGGCCACAATCAGCTGTTTTTACACAGACATGAAGCTGTCAATTTCAAAATAGTTCATCTTTTGCCGCAGTGTTGATTAATACTCAGTGTTGGGGCTAACGCGTTAAAAGTAACGCGACTTACGTAATAATATTACTTTTCTAAGTCCCGAGTAAAGTAATGCATTACTTTTAAAAATTATAATTAATAATATTTGTAATGGGCGACATGGTGGCTCAGTGGTTAGCACTGTCACCTCACAGCTAGAAGGTCGCTGGTTTGATTCCCGGCTGGGTCAGTTGGCGTTTCTGTGTGGAGTTTGCATGTTCTCCCCGTCTTCGCGTGGGTTTCCCCTGGGTGCTCTGGTTTCCCCCACAGTCCAAAGACATGTGCTATAGGTGAATTGAACAAACTAAATTGGCCGTAGTGTATGTATGTGTTTATGGATGTTTCCCAGTACTGGGTTGCAGCTGGAAGGGCGTCCGCTGTGTAAAACATATGCTGGATAAGTAAGACCCCTGATGAATAAAGGGACTAAGCCGAAGGAAAATAATGACAATAATATTTGAGTTACTTTTGAAAAAATCGAATGCAAGTTAGTTTTTAGTTTAATTAATTACCTTTTAAGGTAACGTTTTAAAGTAATGTAACGCATTACTTACTATAAAAAGTAACTATGTAGTGCAACTAGTTACTTTTTGGGGGAGTAGCTCAATGGTGTAATGCATTACTTTCTAAAGTAACTTCCCCCAACAATGTTAATATTGAATGTATGTCATTGTAATCATGCAAAGGAGTGGTTTGGAAAAATTTAATCGCTGAATAAATCATATGGGAGTCGTTGGGATAATTGGGTAAATATAAATGCATATTATGAGACTTTTTTAAAGGTTTTTTGACCTTGCGTGCATATCAGTCTGTTGTTGGAGACCCATTCATTCATTCATTCATTTTCTTTTCAGCTTAGTCCCTTTATTAGTCAGGGGTCACCACAGCGCAATGAACCGCCAACTTATCCAGCATATGTTTTACGCAGCGGATGCCCTTCCAGCTGCAACCCATCATTGGGAAACACCCATACACTCTCATTCACACACATACACTACGGACAATTTATCTTACCCAATTCACCTATACCATATGTCTTTGGACTTGTGGGGGAAACCGGAGCACCCGGAGGAAACCCACACAAACACGGACAGAACATGCAAACTCCACACAGAAATGCCAACTGACCCAGCCAAAGCTCGAACCAGCAACCTTCTTGCTGTGAGGCGACAGTGCTACCCACTACGCCACTGCGCCACCCTGTTGGAGACCCACAAAACCAAAAATATGACCTTTTATAATGCATAATAGGAGTTCTTCTATTTCAAACAGAGTTGACATATTCCAGCATTATGTGCTTTATCTCAAGGTGCTAAGCTAAAAAACATTCCACATCATGGCGTGTCTAGAACAGAATTTGATGTATTTTCATCCTATTATAGTTTTTAAAAAGTGAATGAGAAATATCACAATAGCAGAGTTGACAAATGATTCATTTACTATTGGTGTATCCTAAACAGTTTGTACGTGAGAGAAGAATAAATGACACACGTCAATGCCTTCCAGAGTTTCCCGCCAGAGGGAGTGACATCACTTGGAGCAACTCGCTTGCTTTTTTATCAGTGCTTTAATAAAGAATAATATGCCTTTTTATAACCAATGTAACAGAGTTAACCTGAACATAGGGATAGACACAAAATGTATTTTTTTTTATAACTGAAATTACAAATAATACAGAAAACACTACTTAATAACATAGTAGTGTAAACTGATGAAAATTAGACTTGATAAGATGATATTCAATGGTAATTGAAACAATGTATGATTCAGGAGGTGGAGACAGTCAAAAACAGGTAAAGTGAGAGTCTTAAAGTTAATATTTTCAAGACAAGGTTAAGTTACACTTAATAGAATGTTCATAAAAAAAGGTAAAGTGTTGATGAATTCTTTAGTATTGTGTAGTAATATATAAATGCATTCATCCATTCATAATAACTCAGCTGACAAGATAATAGAAACAATCAAAATCAACAAAAGAGCTATAATGTTTTATTATTAATATTATTATTATTATTATTATTATTAACATGTCTACTTACAGCATTCAAATATCCTAATTGATCTGTAGATTCAAAATCTATTTTAGTGGGCACCATCAAAATAAATCGTGTGTATGTTTGATTGACTGAACTTAGTATCTTATGCATGTAATAAGAAAGAAAGAAAGAAAACTGTTTATACAAGCACCTGTATTTACCACAGTTTCAGGAAGATGGCCATATTTAACTAGAGACAAATGCTGGCATTCAAAACGTAGCATAGAAGCAGAACTTGCGGCCATAATGCAAAGCTATTGTAAGCGGATACTAGTTACATAGTGATTGTTCATATAGGTAATTTTATTTGATTTGGGGGCCATGATATAACTCAAAAAACTGACGTCATTCTGAGCAAAACAATGTTCATTAGGAGTTGGTTTAAGGAGTCAGCTTGCGAAAGGGAATGTTCTGGAAAAGTTCACTCCAGCTGTGAAACACCTTTGAACTCCCATTGGTCCTGTGGTAATTATGTGAAAAGTGGGTGTGGCTCTGTGGCTCAGCCTTTTTAATATGACTAGTCATTACATTTCTTCAGTTCGGTGAGTAACAGTCCTGAACGCACTAGATTTCTGCTGCTTTACTGTTGAAACTTAAGTTGTAATCAAAAGCGATGCTGGTGGTTTTTTGAAGAGGGGTATATGATTTGATACGAGGTGTTTTCTGGAAGTGTGTCTGGATCGGTTTTCTCTTTTAAACGCAAAAATGCAATTTTGCACAGTACATGCACAATCAGACCAAAGGACAAAAGAAGAAAACACACTAAAGAAAATATGAAATTGCATCATATGACCCCTTTTATGTACAGTAAATCTACTTGCTTCAAACCAACCTTTGTATAAAGCAATACACACATAAGCTAGATGTTTTGTGAGCTGATGCTAATATATCCACATCATCACTATGATAAGATGTTTTTTTGCCCCCTGTGGTCATTTTTGTTGCCTCTATTAGGTTATTTTGAACGCACACAGCACATATTTATACGTTCATCTAAACTCGATCTCAGCAGCTTGGGGATGTTTGCTAACTGTATAATACTGCTTGGTTATTTCAGGCTTTTTATGTATTACACTTTACTTTATTTATTTATTTATTAAGTAATATATAATCATTTATTTCCAATATTTCACTCCCAATGCCTTAAAGTGAAGTGAGCCTTGTCAAGTATGGTTTTACTCAAAATTGGTCTTCTGATTTTAACCTATCCAAGTGGGTTAAAACACACATACAAACACCTAGAGCACTGGGCAGCTATTGCTTCCAGAGGAGCAATTAGAGGTTAGGTGCCTTGCTCAGGGGGACCTCCGCTGGGTACCGAAGTTGGAGAGAGTGAGATTCATTTACTCCCCCAATCTTCAATTCCTGCTGGGATTTACAAGTCCAACTCCCTAAATATTATGCCACAATGTCCTCTAACTAAAGCTAAAGGATGTTGGGTTACACTTTATTTTGTAGTCCTGTTTATAGCCCTGTTTAGACATTCTGTGTAAGTACCATTGCAACTACAGGATGTCAACTAACTCTCATCAGACTGTTAGGTTAGGGATAGCGTAAGTTGTACTTGGTAAGTTATATCCCAGCAGCCACCTTTATGTCAAAACAACATCATAAAACATGTAAGAAATGCTAATCTATTTGATGTCAAAACATTAATGTCCATTTGACATCCACACATTGATGCCTTTTGACCACTAAAATGACAACACAAAAATTATTATAAGAAACTGTAATGCATCTGAAAGCTTCAATTTTCAAAATCCAAATTTACACTGTATTTTGTATCCCCACAATGAACTATATACCTTGATGTCAAATTGACATCTAACGTTGGCATCAAAAAGACATCAACAATTGATTACAGGACTGTCCTAAGTAAATAAACATCATATCTATTTGCAGTTTGCTGTCATTTTGACATTGTCACGTTTCTGCTGGGATGTATGTATAGTCAGTAGAAAATCTGTGGGGGAGCATCAAAATAAAGTGTTACTGGAAATTGTTGCCCGTTTTTGTGATAATTGTAAGCCTGATTGCTTAAAGTAACAGGCCACAACTGAGTTACTTTTATTTTGCATTTACTATAGGGACTGTTGCTGTGTGCTTGGTTCTAATTGGCTGATGAACATTCTAAGCTGTGCAATTATTTTCGGATAAACACACCCCTACAGTAGGTCCAGGCATATCTTGACCACACTACAGTTCCATATCACTACACTGAATGATTTCAGTTATTTCACAGCTACAACAGTCCCTCAATCAAATCAAAACAAATGGTTTTAAATGAGATGCATAATCAAATAATCCTAAACACAGGAGCAGTTTAAGGACAAAAATCTGATAAATGTCTTGAAATAAAACATCTGAACATCTGTGTTGTGTGGTAATCATAGTATAAGTGGAATAATTGACTCCAGTCTGTTGAATTATTAGACAATAATGCACACCCAAGGTGTAACACCCATTTCGTCTCATGTCTTGGGCACATCACAACCTCATGTGTGCTTTATTTTCCATATGACTCTTTTCACATTTTCAGGTTTCTCAGCAGCAGACGTGGTCATAGTTAGGTAAACTTAGAGCGCAGTGAATGGGAGAGTACAACAAATATATATTTTTACAATCCTATTTGCTCACATAATAACAGAAAAACTCAATGATAGTGTTATCAAGACTTTCAGAAAAAGGAAACAAATAGTGTAAGACTGAAAACGGCAGCCAGAAAAGAGATAAATGTCAAATTTACTGTCCCATCCATAGACAATGTGTTAGAAACACCTCACATAAGGGGTAATTCGTTTTTTGTAATTTGATGCAAAGATGACATAATACTTGGGTAAGTACTTATAAATGTACATATGTTTTTGTTTTTTTATCTAAATATTAAAAACTTAAGGATTTAAGATGCTGATGACCGTGAAACGTGTCCTGAAAGTGTTGTGAAAAGGTCCATTATTCAATCCTAACATAAACAACTTTGAAAGAGTTACACTCAAAAAACAAAATTGTTGGCATACAGTTACTTATTTTAATTACGATACACATTTCAACTAATTTGAATGGCATTATTTCACCTTATTTTATGCAAACTGAACCTAAGAGCAAAACTCATTTTGAACCAATGGTTGTTCAATCATTTGAACAAGCAGAATTTTCTCAGAACTAGTCTCAGAACTAGCATTAGCCCAGTTATAGCTCACTCAGAGAAACAAACATTGATGTTGTTAATAAAGCTACCACTTTACACTTCATAATCTTCAAACTAATGAAGATTAAACTCTTTTTAAAGACTTTATCGTAACTTAAAACACCTAAGATTACTTTTATTGTCAACATTTTCTCCTCTTAATGCAATCCCATTGCTAAGCATGCTGGGAACTACACTTCCACTACAAAATGAAGTGGACTAAACAAAAACAACTAAACTGTCCAAAAAAAATGGAAAGAATTGTATTACTTCAGCTCATATTAAACAAGCAGTTTGAACAAGTAGCAAAAATCTTCTTTTTTTTTAACAAAGGTGTTTGTTCAAATTCTTATCCATAATGCTAATTGTGATGCTAACCTATCTACAGACAACCATTAGACCATCAAACCAAATACAATGTTTTCAGACTCTGGTAGTGTAAATGAACTTACTACTGACTTTTGTCATGTCTCTAAAAGTCAACAGATGCTGTTGCAATTTTGTCAGTCTATTGTAGCCGCCTCAACTACGTAATTTCACATTAAAGTAGGCTGGAAAGTCCCTGCCAGTGAATTCGAGTACTGAGAACTTTGGCCAATGAGTTTGTCCATACAGCATGCAAAAGGAAGTGACTTGGTGACACAGAAAAAGAGCACGCCACAGTGGGGCCACAGGAGGAAATGACTTGCACTGTGCATGAGTTTGAGATCACAGGCTGTCTCGGCTCTATCAGCAGCGCCTGAATCCTCAACTCACTCAATAAACTTCAGACCGAACGCTCACAACATCAACCAGTAAAACATGGTGACGCATATCAGCCAGAAGGAATGGCTCTTTATGTGAAAAAAAAGCATTCCTATGGTCATTTAGAACAGTTGCATGCAAAGATGTGCATCCAAGATCTCTATAGCAAGTAAGTAAGCGGGTTTCTCATCTTTGTGTTTCTTGTACAATTCCATCCAAATGTGTATTGACGGATGTGCATGTGATAAGGCTGATATGATATTGATTAGTTGCTGTCTTTTGTGTCTGGACTTCTTGTTGATGGCATTAGTACTTGAAATATTGAAATATATAGTGTCAAAGCAGCTTAACATAAGTGGAGAAAAGAGAATAAAAAAACGTAACAATATTTCAGACTGTGGAACATTCCAGCAAATTTAGGCACGCAGGAGAGTAGTGGTGTAATTCTGGTGTAGTTCTAGATAAAATAAAACTGATTCAGTTCAGTTTAGTATAAATGTCACTGTTGACATTCAGTTTAATTCAGTTCAGTAGTATTTTTATGACTAGTACTGTGTATTTAAGAAAAGTAAATTGGATGGATTTTTGATTTTAAAAAGAACACCTGGTGTTATAATAAAACTTAATGACGTCTCTTATTGAAATGAAATAATAACCCATGATTATTGCCCATCATTATATCAAAAATTCACATTCATTTTGGATTATGGGTGTGTTATTATTGTAGGTGAACAGTGGTATCTGAATCGATGATGTCAGATGGACGCTACTGCTACAGTTGCTATTTTTATGCAACACATCTCAAAAATATATACTGATATGATGCCACATTGTTCAGTTTTTGCTTATAATTTTAAGTGATGCAAGTCTCCACTGCTTTTTTGTATTCTCCACTTTTTTACCAGTTAGTGGACCACAGTTACTGAAAGAATTACTCTTATGATCAGATAGAAGAGTAGACTTTACTACAACTATGTTAAGCTATGTTAAGCTGCTTTGACACAATCTATATTGTGAAAAGCGCTATATAAATAAACATGAATTAAATTTTATTGAATTTAACTTAAACCAAATGTCAACCATCATTTTTTGCCACCCCATTCTGTATAAAGCAAAATCCACTATAAGAAATGGCAGTCACTAGTAGATGTCATCCTGGCTGGATGTAAACATGCCAATGCTTGTCTGGACGATTTATCAGTTTCATAGCAGTCAGTAAGTGAACAGTTTTCTCAATTTATGATTAATGCAGCATCGCAGACGTATCTTGGCAATGTTTAATGTCTATCATTTCTTGACTTTGCCATTTCACTGAAGACTTACATCACTTCTCTTGTTGCTTTGTGCTTGTGTGTATGAATGAGAGAGTTTATGGATGTTTCCCAGCACTGGGGGTTTATGAGTTACTGAGTGTACTCTCAGTGCTGGGTTGTGGCTGGAAGGCATCCGCCAAATAAAACATATGACAGAGTAATTGGCAGTTCATTCCTCTGTGGTGACCCCTAATAAATCAGGGAATAACTGAAGTAAATTGAGTGAGTGAGTTACGGTAAAAATAGTAACATGTAGCACATGTAACGTACCCAGTGCAACCACATGCACCTCCAATAATCCAAAATAAATGTGAATTTTTTTATATAACACAATACATATTCCAGTAAGATACATCATTAATGTTATATTAAGCCATGTTAAGTCTTAATAAAAGGGTTTCTTTTTAAAACACGGGTCAAACTCAGTTACTGGAAGGCCACAGCTCAGCATAGTTTAGTTTTTACCCTAATTAAACACACCTGATCAAACTAAAGCCGTGGTCACACTCCACTTTTCTCCCCATAGACGTCCATTCATATGCACGCGAATGTGACAGACAAGAAACGCAAGCTCGTGCAGCAAGTCTCGCAGTTCGCTGCATTGCAAAGTTCAAGCTTGGTGAACTCTGACCTGCGAAATCGCTGTGTGAGACCAATTGAAGATCAAAACATGACCTCAATGTACAGAAATGTAAAATATGGACCAATCGCTCGCTTTTTAAAATGTCTAATCATCTTGTTTAATCTTGCTCAGAATTTTGCATGTTCAAACTCTAGTGTGATTGCTTGATTGCTTCAGGCTTATTTGAAACCTACGAGTAGGTGTGTTGAAGCAGGTTTGGAACTAAACTATGCAGAGCTGTGACTGATTTTGACACTCCTGCTTTAAAGTGTTACTTCACCCAAAATGAAAATCCTGTTACTGAATTACCCTAATGTCGTTTCAAACCCCTGACGCTTTTGTTCATCTTCAGAACACAAATGAAGATATTTTAGATGAAATAGCTCTGTCATCCTCCATTGACAGCAACCTTCCTGACACGTTCAAAGTCCAGAAAAGGAAACAAAAAAATTGTCAAAATATTGTCATTATAAATTACATGTAAATGTTGATTACAGCTATACAGCATAAATACAGCTCTGCAGCTGATTACAGCTGTAAATTTAGCAGTAATCATATGAATCTTAAAAAACGCTTTTGTGCACCAAAATAACTAAATATGCCTCTGTTCACCAACATTTTCTCACGACAATTCGTAAATTTTTGATTTAGTGGCTAATTCGTATGAATTTGTACGATCTCATTCGTACAATTTAGTACTATTTGCTTATCCCCCAATGACGGTTGGGTTTACGGGTGGGGTTTGGTGCCACGTCTCCTTTTTAAAATCGCACAACTGAACTCGTACGAATTAGCCACTAAAATGACAAAACGTAAAATAGTTATGTTTCCTCGTGAGATCTGGCTGTGTTCACCTGTATCTTCTCTCCCACGTCAGGTCATCAGGGTGCACATTTAATAGGGGTAGACTTTAATAAAGTACAATTAATAGATAATTTAATAAATAATAAAAATAATTGGGCGACGCGGTGGCGCAGTGGGTAGCACGTTCGCCTCACAGCAAGAAGGTCGCTGGTTCGAGCCTCGGCTGGGTCAGTTGGCATTTTCTGTGTGGAGTTTGCATGTTCTCCCCGTGTTCGCGTGGGTTTCCTCCGGGTGCTCCGGTTTCCCCCACAGTCCAAAGACATGCGCTATAGGTGAATTGGGTAAGCTAAAATTGTCCGTAGTGTATGTATGTCTGTGTATGAGTGTGTATGAATGTTTCCCAGTGATGGGTTGCAGCTGGAAGGGCATCCGCTGCGTAAAACATATGCTGGATAAGTTGGCGGTTCATCCCGCTGTGGCGACCCCAGATTAATAAAGGGACTAAGCCGAAAAGAAAATGAATGAATGAATGAATAAAAATAATTCTTGTTAACTTCCGGCCTCAGCTGTATCCCTTCTAGCAACAACCTAACAACAAAAACGGTGTTATGTGTTTTTCCAAATGAACTCTTCATATATAATCTGCTGTTTACCTCCAGTCATGTGGCACTGGTAAAATGCAGATTGGAGAAAACATACTTCAAGCTAAATGTTTTTCATTCATGATTATGTATGCAGGGAAAGCCCCCGTTGTGCTCTGTGGACTTTATATTACACCTTTACCGCTAAACTCCTACCTCATGCAAAAGGTGTTTACATGACCTTTTCAGAAAGGAGTACACTTTCGTCTGTACACATTAGGATGTGTGGAGGTGTATCCAGCAGACTGTGAAACTAACCTGTGTGGGCTGATGTTTGAAAGCAACTTCATGAGCCACTGATTGTACATCATCATCATCATCATCATCTCCTGTGTTATTTAAAGCAGGACTCAGGGACATCCGTCTGTGCACATATTAGGCAATAGGAAATGAAGGATGTACGTGTGAAACAAAAATAATAACTGCAACCGCTGCCCACAGATTCTCACTTTTGGCTTGTAACATAAGTTCAAATGATAAGGGAATGGTTCCCTCAGTGAGAGTAACTTGAGATATAATATATGTTAATTAAATCAGTTGTATCAAATGCATTATTATTTTTGATAGCAAATATTAATGAGAGAAATCCAGTCATTTGTAATAAGTGTCTGCTTGATTAAGAATTTCACCAAAGGACTTCCAATGCAATCTTACTGCAATTCTTGACTTTATGATTTAGTGGCTAATTTGTAGAAATTTATATGATCTCATTTGTACATTTTAGTATGATTTGCTCATCCCCCAATGAAGACTGGGTTTAGGGGTGGAGTTTTGGGTCACAAAATCATATGAATTTGTACGAATTAGACACTTTTCTGACAATACGTAAAATAGTTACATTTCCTCATGAGATCAGGCTGGAAGTTGATGTGAATAGACAAATAACAAATTTTCCAGCAAGATTGTCAAAATGTTGCTGGTATGTTCTCTAATGCTAATTTGGAGAGGAAAAGACTGCCTAACTGACATGCTCAGTGACCAACTACAATACTGACACCAAATTGATACTTTAGGAGCAGTAAATTTGGCTAAATTGACCTAAACTTTAAAACTAAACTAACTAAACTGACACTTAAAAAAAAAAAAGACCCACAAATCGACAGTGGATGCCATCAAAAAATGACTTTTGATTACATCTGGTAATATATATTAGGTATTGTTTGGGGTTTTTACAATGCCAGTGCTGATAATAAAAAAAAAAAAAAACACACACACACACAAAACTGCAAAAATAAGCATGGCTTTGTATCAATTTTTTTAATTATGCATAAATATAAAAATATATATAAATGCAAAACACAATAAATTTACATAACAAAAAAACTAAGTCAACTAACCCAGCTACAATAATTTAACAGTAAAAAGAGTGACGGATAACAGTCTGTACTCTTTGTCACCTACAAACCAGGTTAAAATTTCATTAGTTCTTTTGTAGAAATATAAGAAATATTGTTCCTAACAAAAACAACATCTCTCCTCATTTTTAAATGTATAGTATAAAATAATATCAATATTTTAATATGAATTAATATCAATATAACATAAATATTATTATTATTAGTTATATCTGTTTGACGTCATAAGTCCACTTTAATTATTAATAAAAATCTATTTGTACTCAGCACAGAAATGTTGGTCAACAGGAATGTTGGTTCTCATATACACAATGCTACTTACTGTAGCATCCATATTTGATGCCATTAATCTGTAAAATCCTAATACGTTCATCATCAGATTTTTATTAACAGATACTCATTGTATCTTAGAAACCTGACTTTACCCACAAATTGACAGTCATGTGTTTGTGTAAAATGATTTGTTTGTTGGTTTATTCTATAAACTACCGATGCCTTCCTAATTCTTCCTAATTTAAAATACAAATGTCTTTGATATTTTTGGTTTGTTTGCATTAAAAAATAAATAAGAGAAAAAACAAATATGAATTTTTAGACAACAAAATACCAATGTTTTAACTTCACAAGTAATTTGCATAGTCAATGTACTGAAGTCTGACAACCTTCTATACTCTAAATATATAAAAGAAATTATTCTCATTTCCACCTTCAGGTCAAGTTCTGGTCATTGACACTTGAATGGAAACACTGATAAATGGTCATAAATAGTAAACAATCTTGTCTGGAAATTTTAAAATAACATGATATCATTGCTTTTATATATGAAATTGATATTATTCACAAATTCTTGATTGTACTGTGAATAATGCTATTGTACATGGTATTTTTAAAATGAATATTCTTTTAATCAAATTGCAATAGATTGCAAACACTGAACCCTAATTTTCCACTGACATCATCATAACAACGTGGGTGGGGGAAAATGGCCAGATTTTTTTTTTCTTATTATTGTAGACGGCCTGACTTGAACTACTTTCAAGAAAAGGGAACATTAGAGAAGAGCCTTGAGGTTTTGTTGGCATTCCTGAATGTTTCCAGGTTGACAACATTTACTTCTTTATTTTCCACTTTTCTAGATGATTCGTCTGCGTGTGTAATTCTACAGAAATGGCCTATTCTGAAAGCATAAACTTTTTAAGATCCAATCAGATACAGATCAGTGTTGGAAAGTTACTTTTAAAAGTAATATATTGCAATCTTAAGTCACTTTACAAGTATGTATGTTAGTGTTGCATTTTTAAGATTCAGATTGTAACATATCACGTTTTAAAAGTATTTTACTCAACACTGATAAAGTTAATAGGTTAATAGTCCAACACAATTCATCACAATTCACCAATTAAGTCGACTGTGAACTGTATTTTGCTTCATGTTAAGCAGCACATGGATCAACAAAATCAGGAAGTTGTTTAAAAATAGCAAAATCGTCCTTAACCCACCTTGTTTTTTGTCACAGTTTCTATTAAGCGTGAATATCCTGTGCCTGATTATCAACTCAAGATTGAAGATTAATGCTTCATAGCTTATAGAGCAGCCTGTGAGTTTGTTAGCAGATCATTACTTGGTTATTCTCTGTAAAAATGAAAAATGATACTAAACCACATTCATTCATTCATTTTCCTTCGGCTTAGTCCCTTTATTCATCAGGGGTCGCCACAGCGGAATGAACCGCCAACTTATCCAGCATATGTTTTACACAACGGATGCCCTTCCAGCTGCAACAAAGTACTGGGAAACATCCATACACACTCATCCACACACATACACTACGGCCAATTTAGTTTATTCAATTCACCTATACCGCACGTCTTTGGACTGTGGGGGATACCGGAGCACCCGGAGACACTTTGTCGCATTAAACGGTTTATGTAAATACATATTTTAGAAATTTTAAACTGTTTCAGGTTTGGTTTCTGCAATGCCTACACTTAAAAAATGACTTTTGCTGCTTTTTTAAACTACTTATTTAAGTTTTTTTGGGACAACTTAATGGTTTATGTGCAATCAACTTAAATTTGTAAAAACAGTAAAGTTAACTTAATTGATATGTGTATGGACAGCATGAAAGAATTGTGTGGAACCCAGCATTTCTTTACTGTGTAAAGATGATTTAACGTGTATGAAAATGGTTTCTGCTTTTAGTTAAAAGTGTCATATAAACGCACATTCAGTTGCATAAGTGTTAACAAACCACACAAGCCCCTAAATATAATTAAATGACACCTGATGTCAGTCTCATGTCAATGTCCATCTCTTAAACCACAGCATCAACACCTCAACAGAAAGAACCTTCTCAAAACGTTAGCTCACTCGCAAAAACAAATCAGTGAAAATGCTTGTCTTTTAATTTCCTTTAAGTGACGTCTATATCAAGAGCGTTTCTTGCTGACATCGCCACACTAAACTTCTACTTAACTCCTAAAAATAGCTTCGCATAGCCACAAACACGCTCCTGGAACATAATTCTTCGGTTGGATATTACGTGGAGACTCTAGAATTACTCTTCTCTTTGAGGTCGAGTGTCCCGTGGGTTTCTAATCTTTCCACTCCACCCAATGCTAAATGGACTTTCCTCAGTTTTCATCTCCTGACCGGCACTCAACTTTACACGCCGGATAAGATACAGCAAATTCTGCTGTGCCTCGACAGCCCAGGAGGGGCTCAAACTTTCCAGAGGAAGCCTAGAGTTTCCTGTCCTTGCTTTGTCCTGTCCAGATTCACAGCTGTTGTTGCAGGACGTTTTTAGTATGCACTCAAAGTCTTGCTGGTTTCTGTTTTTTGGCAGTACAGTATGTTGAGGGAAATTTCAGCAGCACAGGGCATAAGGAGATGCGTCAGCCAGAGGTAAGCAGTGATTGTGGAGTGTGGGAGACGTTTGAGGATTGTGGGTGTTTGGGCAGAGTTAGACGTACCATCAAGATCATTAAAGCGTGTTTTAGCTTGAAGATATTATGGCATTGTTATTGTGTACTAAATGCAAATTGTTTATGATAAAAATAGCCTAAAGCAATTTTTTGTTCTTGTTTTATTCTGTAAAATACTGATGATATTTCTTTCAAATTGAAAAAAAATAAATAAATTCCTTTAGAGCCTAAAACGACACTTGGTCATGTTTTCAGATATGATTATATCCATTTTTAGACAATATAATAGCAATGTTTTATCTTCAGAAGAGTTAAGAAATCATACTAAAAATGATGGAGGGACTCATTTTCAATCATTACAAATTTAAATATATATATATATATTTTGATAAGTTGTCATATTCCGGGGGAAAATTTTAAATGGCAACATGCTTATATGATAACATGTCCTCAGACAAATATTAGCATTTAACCCATATATAATAAATCTAATAAATCCCCAAAAGAAAAACTCTGAACTCATTCAAATGGTTGCATAGTTTTTTATAGCTCTATAAATACTGTATGATATAAAAAAAAGGATAATGTGCTAGTTTTTTTGATAATTATAGCCCAGCACTTATTTTAAACTATCTTGGGATAATATTTCCAGGTATTTGGAAAACACCTTATGCTTTCAACATTATCCTTCAGTTTTTTATTAAGAGTGCAGGGCATCAGTAGGATAATGATTGTGGCGTGTGGGATCAGTTTGAGGATTGTGGGTGTTTGGGCATGTCCTGATTTTGCAGACTTTCCATATTTAGTTGATCCTGAAACAACGTTCCTGTCCAAAAATTTTATTCTTGCCCCTAAATGTTACCGTAACTGTAGGTTATTCTTAAAATTAAAGGAAAATTATAGTTGAATAGCAATGATGTTGAAACACTAAACCTAAACTTGACATCTTATATCCATCAAATCTGATTGGTTTATTAGAATGTTGTTGTGATTCAGAAACGTGTTGCAAATTTGTGATTATGTTGTTCTATTCCTGCGAATTAGAGTCATGTGGTCACTTGATACTAGTAAAATGTTATGTGGAAACTGTGGACGTGTAGCAGTGTTTTTGTTATGGCTCCTGTGATTGTTAGAGCTCTTTGAGTGTCTGTTTTGTTTTTTCATTGTTTATGCTTGTAGATTGTCTCATCTCTGTGTTGTCACCAAGTTTGCCCAATTTGTTTACAAGAATTTCCTATAATTTGTGATGCCTGTGGTTTGTTATGTCTGGTTGCTCTAAAACCTGTTCAGATGCTGATGGCTTTTGTTTATTGTTTAGTTTTGCACAGTGGTCCACGACAATGTTTAAAGGCCCTATATTTATTTATTCCTGTTTTAATTGCAGTTTCTACATACTAAAATGCATTGCTTGATAAAGTAGAAAAAAAAACAATTAAGAATCTTCAAAGAAAAAAGTTATCTCCATGTCAAATTTAAAGTATTATACATAAATTATGAAAGAAATATATTACTATAGTTTTTCATTAGAAAAATATTGTATTTACACGAAATATATTATTATCATTGTCTGAACGGAACCACATTTTGACTATATTTAATTGGCCCTAAATCAGGGTTGACAGGATTTATAAACAATGACATTTCAACAGAATTTATGGAAATATAAACAAAGTTTAAGGGGAGAAATATACATTTTTATAAAATATTATTATTTTTTTTTTTACATGTTTTTTGAGTCATTATAACAATAAATTGTGCAAAACATATATTATTTGCTTCGGCACATTGTTTTAATTTATTGGTTGTGCATCATAAGTGGACAGATTAATCTATTGGATTGAGGTTTACATATGAGCACCATACTAATCTGATTAACTACACTAACATGACTGATGAGACAAGATTTCTACAAGATGTATATTTGAATGTAAGTTATCGTTGGGTCTTCTATTTACTACAGTAATCCAGTGTAATGCCAAAATACAGATTTTCCTTAACTAAAGAATAATGTTGAATATAAATAGAGATCTTAATAGTAGACCTACTGAGTAGAACATTTAAGTTTTAATCAGATAAAATTTGTCTTGTTTATGTGTCCAATGGCATACTTTGCTTTAAAGAATATCTGCATGGTTTTCTATAGCCATGACATTTTAAAATTATTAATTAAGGTTTTTGCTTTAAGACATGTAGTTCAGCCAAAAAGACAATTCTGTCAACATTTACTCACCCTTAAGTAGTTTCAAACTTTTATGAATTTCTTTTTTTTTCTGTGGAACACAAAAAACGATATTTTGAAGAATGTTGAAATTCAGTAACCATTAACATCCATAGTATAAAAAAAAACATACTTTGAAATTCAGTGGCTACCGGTTACCAACATTCTTATTTTTTTGTGAAAAAAAAAATGAAGTTCATAAAAGTTTGAAACTACTTGTTGTTGAGTAAATTGTGAGTACATTTTCATTCTTAGAGTAAACAATCCTTAAACCCCATTAATATTCTGAAATAGTCAGAACATTAGTACAGTTCTGATTGCGGGTGTTCTAGTATTTGTTATATCAGTGCTAGGATGCTTCTCAGTGGTTGTTGGGATGTTGCTAGATGGTTATGCTAGTGTTCTGGGTGGTTGTGTGAATATTTTCACCTCCAAAAACAGTGGAAAAAGATACCTCAGCCCTTCAGCAAGGTAATTGCTTAGACTGTAGCCATTAAATAATATAACTGTTAACAAACAAACCTTTGCTGCTGCTTTCAGAAACATGGCTGCACCACCGGTCTCCTGGCCCATTCCCATGAAGGCTATCGGAGCTCAGAATCTGCTCACCATGCCTGGAGGAGTCAACGCATCTGGATATCTGCACAAGAAAGGAGGCAGCCAGTTCAGCCTGATGAAATGTGAGTTTTGCATGGCTATCTGATGTCCATCTGACATTAAACACATATGAGCATTAGTTAACAATTATTTTACTCCTCTAGAGTTAATAGTTGAATTTTACCTTTTTTTGAATCCATTCAGCCGATCTCCAGGTCTGGGGGGAGCACTTTTAGCTTAGCTTAACATAGATTATTGAATCGGATTAGACCATTAGCATCTCGCTCAAAATGGCCAAAGAGTTTGGATAAATTTCTTATTTAAAGCTTGACTCTTCTGTAGTAACATCATGTACTAAGATTATTACGCCAAAATGCAAGTATAGTTCCAAGATATATCGGCCTACAAAATAGCAACTTATCATTTTATGTTGGTCTTAGTACACAATGTAACTACAGAAAAGTCAAGCTTTACATAGGAAAGGGAGATGATCTTGAGTGAGATGCTAATGGTCTAATCCGATTCAATGATCTATGCTAAGCTAAGCTAAAGGTGCTCCTGCCAGACCTGGAGATTGGCTGAATGGATTCAAAAATTGTAAAACTAAACTGTTTAACTCTAGGGAGTTGTAAAATGGGCCTATTTATAAAAAATAAAAATAAAAGTTGAGTGTTGCTTTAAGGGACACATTACTTAAAGGGACAGTTCATCCAAGCAAAATTTATTCTGTTTTTATTAAATCAATCTCACTGTCGTTCTAATCCTTATAACTGTGTTATCTTCTGTGGAACATATTTTAAAAACAGTCAATCAGTGAGTCAGCCAATCAACTAATGATTATGATTATTGATATACAATTATTCATAATGATTATTTATCTTTTAATCACATGAAATCAAGTTTTAATAGCCTGTTAAAATATATTGAAGAGAATAAATATTTAAATTGTACAATATTTTTCACAATTATTACTTTTATAGTATCAAATGATAGTAAACATATTCATATAGTACGTTCATGTGAAGAAACAATTACAGCTTTGTAGATCAATAGCTAAACAGCTTTTAAGTATCACTTCAGGCTTTTAAAATATTACCAAGAGATAAATACATTTATTGGTGGTTAAGATTATTTCTGCAACTGCAGATGTTTTTTTCCATGTTAACTAACCTCTAATGTTCTGTAACACTTTGTAGTTGAATTGTGGTCATATTTGTTAATGCATTAGGCATAAATAAACATTGATCAAGTCCTATTTCCATAATGTAAAACCTAAGTATGTCATTACTATGTAAAAGAAAAAAAAATAGTAGTTTGAAGGATAAGTATAAGTGAAGTTTATTTATAAACTAATTTCGATCACGTGCTTATGATTATGATGGAGCCGGTCCCACATTAGCTAATACATGATCCTCCAATCTGATGATTTCTAAGTCACAATAAATAACCACAGTCTTCATTCCACAACCATCTTCGGCTGGAAGAAACCTCCCTTCCTCCCCTTCTCCTTCCTCATTTACCTAGATTGGGTGGCACAGTGGCCCAGTGGTTAGCACTATTGCTCCACACAAGAACACCACCGGCTCTGGTCCTTGCCGGGCCAGTTGGCGTTTCTCTGCTGAGTTTGCATGTTTTTCCCATGTTTCCCCCGGGTTCCCCGGTTTCCTCCCACCATCCAAAGACATGTGTCATACGTAAACCGACTAAGCCAAATGGGCACCATAGTCTAGCGTCCAGCATCAATATTTTTCCTTCTTAAAGCAGTTCACCTTTAGCCACATCAGTGGGGGAGTTTTTGAGATCTGCCTGAGCTCAATCTCCCGTCTCGCCCTGCGAACGGGAGGGAGCCCTGGGCTCGAGAATCCCTTAAGCTCAGGACTCTCTCCCAGGACAGCGTGCCAAACAAGCTTATTACAAATCATCAGCTAAGTGTGAACTCTTGAAAGGTTTATTTAAAATCTGCAATCTGTTTTAATATGTCATCAAAAGATTCTTGTTATTTGCTACACATTGGATTTACATAGTTAATGTATATTTTTTCAAGCATTAAAACAATAAAAATGTAACACAGTTTTAATTGTTTTCTGAACATTATACTGTGTCCTGTTTAATTTATATTTAATTATATTGTATTGTTAAAAAGTGATTCATTGGATAAAAAAATAATAATAATAAAGTTTGTATGGCCTAAGTTCACCCTTATTGTTTTAATGCTTGAAAAAAGCATATTTTTATGCATTATGTTAACAAATTGAACAGCAAAGTGCTACTGAATATTCATTTGATTAAGCTATGTTGAAAGCTGAATACTAATAAAATATTTTATTTTATGTGCAAAAAAAAGATTGTTAATGTGGCTTTAAGAAGCATGTACTGACTTTCTGCCGATTCCACAGGGCCTCTTCGCTTCATCATCATCCACAAAGGCTGCGTCTACTATTTCAAGAGCAGCACGTCTGCCACACCGCAAGGAACTTTTTCACTCAATGGATACAACAGGTAAGCTGACTTACATCCATTTCCCATATAACACAATGCGTTTGCTCACGTGAAGTTCTGGTGTTGCCAAAAGTAGCAATACTGAAATATTTGTCTGCTAGTCACAGTCTAATCTGTCCCACCGCAGTTTCCCTTTGTTCATTTTTCAAGAGACTTCAGTATAGCTCATTTCACAGATACTGTGAACGCAATTCAGGGCTCAGTTTAAAGATCAAGCACAAGAAACTCAATACCTTTGTGGTGTTTTTGTCCCTCTTTCAATGCTCTGTGTTTACTTTTCATGGTCTTGAATTTAAGGTATAGTATTTTGATGTGAAAAAAAGTTCTTAAAAGGACGGCAAATATTCATCTGTATATTTGATTTGTCTTATGGTTTTAATTGGCTTACATTTTTTTTTGGCTTAATACTGACTGTTAACTTTTCAGTAATGGTTTCATTTTATTTTTGTGAGGTTATTTATATATTAATTAGGGATGTATCAGCCACCATCATTTATCAGCCGATATTGGATTAATTTAAATGTATCTTCAATAATATAAAAAGGACCGATATTGATGGCTGGTCATTACACGGAGGCAATGAGTTGCACGTCTTTATCCAACATTATTCTCAGAGTAAAATCATTAAATGCTTGCAAACACTAAATATAATCTTTACAAATGTCAGATCAGCACTCCAAAAATGACTTTTGATGTTTATTCAAACTACTTATTAAAAATGAGCTGCAACAACACAATTCTTGAGGTTTTTTTGGAGACAACTTAATTGTTTTATGTTTAATCATTTGTAAAAACTAATAATTTAACTTAATTCCTTCATGTTGTCCCAACACAAATTTAATGTGTGGAACCGAGCATTTTTTACAATTTGAGTCTAATATGTACGGATTGACATATAATTAATTGACACACATTGCAACAGCACTGGCTTTGTTTGGTAGGTTTATTAAATAAAAATGTTTGCTATCAGTATATGTCAAAAAACAAAAATCACTTTTGATGATTGCCATGTTGTCACTTATATATCTTAATCTTGTGCCTCTCTTAAAAAAGTGGACAGCTAAATGATAAATTGGTCTAATGTTCAGTAAAGCTAATATTATGGGGGGAAAACTAGCTAGTACTGTATAATACATGCAATTGACCAATATTGGTATCAGTATTGGAATTGAAATGCTAGTAGTTTCTTCTCTAATGTTGAAATTTGGATTGAGATAGAATGCTGCATGGCCTTCATAATTAATTAATAAATTGTTTTTACTTCATTATTACTTTTCAGCTGGACCAGTGAAACTTTAGGCAGGTCAAGTGAAAATATTAACCCAACTGGACTAGTAGTAAAACTTCTTAAAGGGATAGTTCAACCAAAAAATGAAAATTCTGTCATCATTTACTCTCCTCCACTTGTTCCAAAACTGTCTGAGTTTCTTTCTTCTGTTGAACAAAAAGGAAGATATTGTTGATAACCGGTAGCCATTGACTTTCATATTATTTATCTTTCTGATTATGGATATCAATGGCTACCGGTTACCAATATTCCTCAAAATAATTTCAAAAGAACTCGGAAAGATGTGTAACCACTTAAGGGTAAATAAATGGTGATTCATTTTGTATTTTGTGCTGCAGTGAATTTAAACATTAAGCCTTGCTTTAGGTTTCAGCACTTGCAATTGAAAAAAATTTAAGATAAGCATAAATATTATCATTTTAATTGATCCTGTGCCAATATTTCCCAATAGCACTGAAAATAGTATAGAGTATTGATATTTTTCCAGATATCGTATCGAAGTTAGAAATTCAAGTATGGTGATTAACACTAGTCTATGGTCTACTAGTCTATACTCAGGCAGATCCAGTTTCTGTAAGCCACCTCTCTGCATGTTTGCTGCTGTGTAAGTTAAGATATGCAGTGGCCATTTCAGCAAGATCACAGGCCACATCCTGTCCACAGCCCTGCTTTCTACAGGTGGCCTTTTTTAAGTACAAGAGTTTCGATTCTGCACACAATTGGCCTTCATATGTTTCCTGTGCATGTTAAAGAAGCCTCTGCGTGTCTTTCATGTGTGTTCATTTCAGACTCAAACTTACCATGAGGTTAAAGTGGCGGAAAATGTTTGGAGTCATGCATGTAGTTTCTCTTAAGCAGGGTTATACTGTGGTGTACGATGAACGTAATTATTGTGCATATGGTTTTCATGCAGTGGCTGGGTGAAAAATAGCCCTCTGAACTATTAGAGCAGAGAACAGGAAGGGTTTGCAGATGAGAGAGTCATTCGTGGACCCTTTAGATATATGTGTCTGAAAGAATAACTATTGGTTAAGAAAACGGCAAATCTTTGTACAATGGGGTTTGTTCATACAGTATCACTAAACTGTAATACAAGGATTTATTATGAATCACCACTAGCCATCACAAATGTAAAACCGTTTTTCACAGTAATACAGAATTTCACAGTATTACAGAATTTACTGTAAAGTTGTTATTGTACTGTAATAAATTCCAAAACGTTTCTTTTTTGGGCACGTTTGGGGTCTTAGATATTTCTTTAACAAACACTTTGCACACATTTTGGTGGTCAATAATTAAGTGTTCATGCATCCATCTTGAATAAAAGTAATAATTTGTTTGATTTATGTTTTTTTAAACTAAGGTAAACTTTAGGTTCCGCTAATTCAGCTTACCAATACAGTTTTTATATCTATTTCAGAGTCTTACGAGCAGCAGAAGAAACAACATCAAGCAACGTTTTCCCTTTTAAGATCGTTCACTTCAGTAAGAGACACAGAACGTGGTATTTTTCAGCTGCGAGTGAAGACGAGAGAAAGGTGAGGTCCTGCTGCACGCATTTCAGATATGCGTTTGCTTTGTTTTGTTTTTTGTGAATATTTGATTAAAAGAATTCATCATTAAATTAAATGTGCATTTGTATTTTTGTTTTCATTTCTGACAGATATGGATGCGACACTTAAGAAGAGAAATCAACTATTATAATGATAAAAAAGATTTGCCACTTCCAAGGTAAAACCTACTGTGCCATCTGCTCGCATGCTGTTAAAAAAAAAAAAGAGTAAAATTTACAGTAAAAAAAATGACCGCTGTGGTTGCCAGAAGTTCAAAATGTGGTTGGATTGTAAAATAATTGTCTAAATTTTATGGTAAATTACCTTATATTGTACTTTTTTTTGTTTCATACACCAATGTTTTGAAGAACTAACATCTACTTAACTTTATTACATGGACAAAAACACAATCATAAGCAGGTTGAGAAAGACATATAATGAACCAAAGCTCTTCACAAACAACTTTCCCTTCAAGCAGGGAAGAAGCATACTAATATATAGAAGGCTCTCAGTGACATTTACTCAACTACTAAACACAAACATGGTAACACACATAAAAAGTTAAATAATGCAATAAGCATTATTTATCAACATTAGATGTAACCTAAAACTCTAATGTGCAAGAGAAAAAAAACACTAAATAGAACCATAGTAATGTCAACAAAAAAGTATAAAAAGTGAATTCTGGGAAAGTAAATTTATGGTTATTTACCGTATATATTAAGGAAACCTATTGTTAAACAGGTTACAGATTTTTATTGTAGAATTGGTAGTTTTTTACCTTTGAAATCACAGGCATTTTTTACAGGAGTGTTCAAACTTTACAGGTTTGGTTTGATTAAAATTAACTCTGTTGCTGTGTTAGTGCAAGACCAGAATAAAATGTGGTTGTGAATAGTAGATTAACCACATAGTAGAACGTAACGGTTACTAAAGTAACCCTCGTTCCCCGAGGGGGGGAACGGAAATGCTATGTGGAAACTTCCACTATGGGGATTTCGTCAGAAAGCCAATCATTCTGAAGAGTAATTAAACGGGCCAATGAAATGCCAATGAGTTGGCGGTGTCAGCGTGCACAGCTGGCAGCAATCATAATCAGCTTGTGAATAAGAATGCCCGCTGTGCCACACAACCACACCTTTTCTAGCTGAAGAAGCCGAACTACAGCTGTCAGCTAAGGCGCAATCCCTGTGGCGAAGGAACATAGCATTTCCGTTCCCCCCCTCGGGGAACGAGGGTTACTTTAGTAACCGTTACGTTCCCCAGCGGGAGGGGAACTACAATGCTATGTGGAAACTTCCACTATGGGGAAATCTATGGAAAACGCCACAGTGATTGAACCTTACCACGTCGCTGGTGAGAGGTTTGCCAGGCTCCGGCGTGAGCGAACCATCATCACCAGAGACGCAGCCCACCAACGTGTCCCCTGGCCCTAACTTACCTTACTTACCTGTGAAGCACTTAAAGGCTTATTTATATTTTTTGGGGAGTCGTAAAAAATACACCTAGTTAAGATACTAGGAATTTTAAATTACGACAGTACG
Source organism: Danio jaintianensis (assembly GCA_903798115.1). NCBI lineage: Eukaryota > Metazoa > Chordata > Actinopteri > Cypriniformes > Danionidae > Danio > Danio jaintianensis. Next base: position 2,272,447 of record CAIGQV010019090.1, read on the forward strand.
TTGGGAAGCGTGCAGTCCCGATAGGGAGGACGCTGCGGAGGCCACCTGCTGCCCAATGGGGAGACCTGGTGGCAGGAAGACATATGGACTAACCCTGAAAAGGGGGAGAACACATATGAAGGATGGTTAGCGGGGAGGGAAGACACGGGCCCGCCTAAGAGGAGGAACTACACCGTGGCTGAATGAAGCATATGGGATCGCCAGCGGGGATCGCGCATAGCAGGCACCTATACCCAGAACGCGGGCTGACCAAGTGGGCATGCCAACTACGTAATGGGCCAGGCACCTGACTCCTCCGCTGAGTGAGATGCTGGGGGCCTCGGAGGAACTCTGCAGGGTTCGCCAAATGGGGAACTCAACTGAACAGAGTGAATAAGCGCACGAATCTCTGTGTTTAGAGAGAAAGGCGCAGCAAGCGTGTTTCAACACCGTACTGAATTTCCTCATTCACTGGCGTATCCAGCACACGTGAGGAAAATCAGCCCACTCAAAGATTATAGAATCTTTACGAATGTATTAGGTGTCGCCCAGCCCGAATCTCTACAGATGTCTCACCCTGGCATAGAAAAGCGAGGGAGATGGCATCCACTATCCAGTGGGCCAACCTCAGAATGGATATGGCACTTCCCGTCTGCCGATCATAACAGAAAAGGAGCTGCTTAGAGTCGTAAGCTCTAATGCGGTCACAAGCGCCGAGCGCGAATAGGACACAGCAAGAAAGGGGCTGGGTCTGCCTCCTCCGTGGGCAGCGCTTGCAGGTTCACTACATAGTCTAAAGAAGCGCTGTAGGAACCTCGGGCACATAGGTGGGCCGGGGTCTCAGGAAAATGTGAGAGTGGACCGGCCCGAATTGCTGGCACACTTCGCTGACCGAAAATGCCTCCAGATACCCGACCCTCTTGACCGATGCCAACGCGACCAGCAGAGCTGTCTACCTGGACAGAAAACTTAAAGATACTGAGTCGAGTGGATCGAGCAGACCTCTCCTAAGAGAGATCTCCAAGTGGTATGAGAGGGGGACAGGATTGATTTAATTAACCAGCGTCTCGCCCCTCTGGGAACTGGATGATGAGGCGATGCTTTCCCAGCGCGCCGCCATCCCCGCGTCCTCAGAGCGGGGATGATCGTAACGCCAACCCCTCAGTGCGAAGGGGACAGCCTTAGCTCAGCCAGCTGAAGGAGGAAAGCATCACACTGATCTGGCATGTCCGGGGTCTTTCTCGGAGAGAAGTACACCACACAGCGAATAGACTCCACTTCAGGGCGTAGGCATGCCTCGTAGAGGGTGCTCTAGCCTGAGTGACGGTGTTAACCACCGAACCGGTAAGTCACCTAAGTCCTCCACGCTCCATCTATGGACCTTACACGTGATTCCAGAGATCTGGGCGCGGGTGCCAGATGGTGCCTGTTCCAAAGAAGAAGGAGCTTCTTCAAAGGGATATGCCAGGGAGGGGCCGTCACGAGGAGAGAGCTGAAAACAGATCAGATTGAGCCAGAGGCGCAATAACAGACCTGGTCCTCGTCCTCCCTGACGTAACACAGTATCTGCGAGTAGGCTCACTGGAGAGAAATGCGTATTTACGCACGCCCAGGGGCCAGCTGTGTTAGCCAGCGCGCAGAGCGCACCTATAACAGCTGGACAGCCGGGGGTGGAGTCTCAGTTTTCCCGGGCGTGAACTGCCGTGAGAGCGCATCGGCTGCACAGTTGAGTTCGCTGGGGGAAAAAAATGGCACGCAGCGATTCCGCCGCGAATGACTCCGGAGGAGCAGACGGCGAGCGAGCTGAGACATGCGGCGAGAGCGGATACCCCCTGTGCGGTTGATATACGCCATCGTCGCCGTGCTGTCCGTCCTGACCAGCACGTGTTTCCCCTCTAGCACCGGTAAAAACAGTGCAGCGTGAGATACACTGCCAACAGCTCCAGGCAATTAATATGCCAATGCAACCAGGTTCCTTCCACGGACCCCCAGCTGCATGCCCGCAACACACGGCCCCCCAGCGCGTACTGGAAGCATCCGTCGAAACGACGACATGCCTGGATACTTGTTCTAGAGGCACACAGGCCTGTAGAAACCCAGGGTCCGTCCAGAGGCTGAGGGCACGGCGACACAGCGGAGTGACAGTCACCCGGTGCGTGCCCGCGTGCCATGTGCATCTAGGGACCTGATCGGGAAGCCAATGCTGAAGCGGTCTCATATGGAACAGCCCGAGCGGCGTGAAGCGGCCACGGATGCCATATGCCCCAGGAGCCTCTGAAATGATATCAGTGGGACCACAGTTTTCCTGTCGAACTCTCTCAGACAGGTCAGCATCAGCCCAGCGCGCTCTCGAGGGAGGCGCGCCGTCATGGTGATCAAGTCCAGCTCCAACCCGAGAAAAAAGATGCTCTGCACGGGGGCGAGCCTACTCCTTTCTCGGTTGACCCGAAACCCCAACAGGTCGAGGTGCCGGAGCACCCAGTCCCTGTACATAATCAATTGATCCCGCGAGTGAGCTAAAAAGCCAGTCATCGAGATAATGGAGTATGCAGATGCCCGCGAGCCAAAGGGGCATTAGGGCATCCTCCGCGAGCTTCGTGAAAACCCGCGGAGACAGGGAGAGCCAGAAAGGGAGGACTTTGTACTATCATGCTCGACCCTCGCACGCAAACCGCAGCCGGTGGCGTGGGAAAATGTAGAATGAATGTACGTGTCCTTCAGGTCTATCGCTGCAGACCAATCCTGAGGACGGACGCACCGGGGGATGTGCTTCTGCATGAGCATTCTGAGCGGCTGCTTGTAAGGCAGCGGGTCAAAATGCGCAGAACTAGGATTGGTCATAACCCACTGCTCTTTTAGGGTACGATGAAGTACAGACTACAAAGCCCATACCTCATCTCGGCTGGAGGGACCGGCTTGATTACATCCTTCGCCAGGAGGACAGCAATCTCCTCGCACAAGAGAGGGGCGGACACAGGGCTGACACCTGGTGTAATACACGCCTGTGAACTTGGGGGACCGTTTAGCGAACTGAATCGCATAGCCGAGTCTGATTGTCCGAATGAGCCATCGCGACGGGCTGGGCAGCGCTAACCAGGCTGGCAGAGCCCACGCGAGTGACATCATCGGTGCAATCACTGACGCACCAGCGGTGGGGCAGCACGGGATGGGAGAGCTCACCCCGGGAGGCATGCGTCCCAAGGAAGAGCGGAAGTTTAAGAGGTTTAATCTTAACTTCGTCCCAAGAGCCCGCAGGGCGGCTAGGAGTGCGAGAGAAAGGAGCCCGTCCTCTGGCACTCACAGAGCCTGTGGCGAAGAGCACCGATCCTGCGAGCTGGAAGGCATAGCGTCCCATACTGGCAGTGTTCGGGCTATCACACCCAGAGAGAGGAAAAAATTGCTCTTAAAAAATTTAGTAGCCATACGGCCTTTTTGTTAATGATATGGGTGTCCCTGGCCCTCCGCCAGGGAAAGAGCAAACATCCTTTTCTCCGAGTGGCCCGTCTCAGGGACGCTTCGCGGTCCGTACTGGACTTAGCAGCGCCCTGAGGCGGGGGGCGGTGATCGTCTGTGAGGTGCTCAACGCTGCCGCTTAACCAGTTGAACGGACAGGGCGGCGGAGCAGATTTTGGAGCCACAGACGAGCGCCCTCGGCGAGAAGCAGCCAAAGTGGACGAATCGACGGGGAGAGCGGTTTTTGAGCCCGCCGATCGCACTTGACTACTCTTTCACCGAAGTGAATTCCTGGGTGAACTCACCCCGGTGTCGCCGAACAGGCCAGCCTGGGATATGGGTGTGTTAAGAAAGCGAACTTTGTCAACGACACGCATATCTGCCAGGTTTAGCCAGAGGTGGCGTTCCTGGACCGCTAGTGTGGTCATCGTCCTTCCCAGGGCACTCGCAGCCGACCTGGTGTTTTTAGAGCAAAGTCGGTTGCAGTGCGTAGTGCATGAAGCCTGGGTCGGAACCTTCCTCGTGCCGCTGCGCCAGCGCTTGGACTAGCCGTAGCAAGCAAAACGGAAGCAGCCTGGCCCGCAGCAGTGTAGGCTCTGGCCCTGAGGGACGCAGACAACCTACACGCTTTGGACGGGAGCCGAGGCTAACCACGCCAGGAAGGGGCACCACGCGGGCAAGATTGACCGCGCTAGCACACTCGACCTGGGGTTTTGCCTCGTACCCCCTGGCTGCTCCGTCATCGAGGAAGGTGAGGGCGGAGCGCACGCAGACCGGGCAGAAAAAAGGTGCCCTCAGCGCTGCGTGAACTTACTGTGCACCTCCGGGAAGAAGGGGACGGGAGGCTTAGAGGGTTTCCCCTTCTTATCCTCCACGTAACACCCGTCTAATCGGTCCGGCGACGAAGCTGGGGGACAAGCCATCTCCAGCCTCGTCGCCGAAGCAGCCCGGGTTAGCACAGCCATCATATCAGATGCCATATCCGGAGCCTCGCTTACCACCCCTGAGGGAGGAAGCGGGTCCGAATTGTCATCGGAAAATGACAGCCCACCCTCCGATGCAGCGATGGACATCTGGTCCTCGGTGTCATCGAGTGAGAGGGCAACCCTCCCGAAGGATGGTGCGCTTCTCTCACTCGAAGCTTGGATAGAGCGCGCTGAGGAATGGGAGGTCCGCAAGCCCGAGGGCGGCGGATTGACCCCCACTGTGACCCTCAGATCTGCCCGAGTGCCAACCGCTATTTGCGGGGGACAACAGGGGTGGTTCGCCCTTTTGCAAGAGCGAACCGCGATCTTAGCTGCGCAACAGACATGCCATCGCAGTGATGGCATGCGCTGCCCGCGAGCACCGCATTAACATGCTGGTCCCCCAGACATGCAATACAGTGCTC
>CAIGQV010019090.1:2292268-2343872 GCA_903798115.1 Danio jaintianensis
GAAGTGTTGTTAAAATAGTATAGTGCTGCATTTATTTATATTAAGGGGAAATAGTTGTAATAAAATAGCAAAAACATTGTTAAAGTATAATGACAGAAAAAAAAGTATATTTTGATGCAAAATTATAATTGGAAGCAATACATATTTTTACGTTTTGTAAAATGTATTGTGAGATTCACCCAGAAGTATGAAAGCTTATTAAATGTAAAAAAAAATAAAAAATAAAAAATGATAGCGATGCCAGTCATGTTTGTTATCAGGTGCTGCACATGATCCACAATGACAGCTTTGAATATCACACAGAAACCACAGACTCTGATGACGTCCGACTGTAAAAATAGCTTCTGTATAATGAAAAATGAAAAGGCATGAATGTCATTGCAGTATTTCAGTCATATGTGTTACATTTTGTATAAATTGTGTATTATATTGTACATTATATAAGCCATTTAATAACTGAATGTATTGATGCTTGTACTTTTGACACTGTACTCTGTTATGAGTTGAATTATGCACACTGTAAACATGAAAAATATTTTTAGCACTGGACCAGGCCTATTTTATTTACTGTACAAAACATAAGAATAGTAACAATATTTGAAAATCTTCTTGAAAGTGAACTCAAAATAGCTTGTGCATAAATTACATCAGTGTTTCTCAACCACGTTCCTGGAGGACCACCAACACTGCATGTTTTGGATGTCTCCTTTGTCTGTCACACCCATTAAAGGTCTTTCAGTCTCTGCTAATGTGCTGATCATCTGAATCAGGTCGGTTTGGTTAAGGAGACATGGCAAATGTGCAGAACTGGTGGTCCTCCATGAATGTGATTGAAAAGCACTGAATTGCATAATTATTGACCTATTACCTAATGTTTCACATACTATTATAAGTTAAAAATGTAAAATTAGTTGTTGTTGGGTTTTTTCAGTTTTAGATATATACATCCAGAAAGCTATTTATGGATTTGGACACAGCTGACTTACAGCACAGGATTTAATGTGCAAAAGAGTGCCTGCATTAAAGGGAAGCTGCTGAATAAATGATCATAACAGAAGATGATTAAAATTTAGCATGGTTCTTTTTCGTTGGGAAATGGAAAGTGAGCTGTAACAGCAGGACTTCCTGCGAAGAGACTAAACATGAAGGCAAAAAGAAATGCAAAAATGTGGATGTTAATTTGGTGCTACAGAAAAAAAAAATCATTAATTTAATTTAGAAATTAAAGGATTTATTAAATTGATGTAAAAGACATTATAATGTTTAAAAAATATTGTTTCCACAATAATATTAAGCTGCAAAGTGTTTTCACATTGATAATAATGATTTCTGAAATATCTGAAAACTCGTCTGTGAATCTCAGGACTAAATTACATTTTAATGTGCTTTATATATATATATACAGTTGAAGTCACAATTATAGCCTTCTTGTGATTTTTTTTCTTTTTTAAATATTTCCCAAACGATGTTTAACAGAGCAAGAACTTTTTCACAGTATTTCCTATAATATTTTTTCTTCTGGAGAAAGTCTTATTTCTTTTATTTCAGCTAAAATAAAAGCAGTTTTAAATTTTTTTTAAAAACCATTTTAAGATCAATATTATTAGCCCTCTTAAGCAATATTGTTTTTTCAATTGTCTACAGGCTGCACGGTGGCGCAGTGGGTAGCACGTTCGCCTCACAGCAAGAAGGTCGCTGGTTCGAGCCTCGGATGGGTCAGTTGGCGTTTCTGTGTGCGGAGTTTGCATGTTCTCCCTGTGTTCGCGTGGGTTTCCTCCGGGCGCTCTGGTTTCCCCCACAAGTCCAAAAACATGTGGTATAGGTGAATTGGGTAGGCTAAATTGTCCGTAGTGAATGAGTGTGTATGGATGTTTCCCAGTGATGGGTTGCAGCTGGAAGGGCATCCGCTGCGTCAAACATATGCTGGATAAGTTGGCGGTTCATTCCGCTGTGGCGACCACAGATTAATAAAGGGACTAAGCCGAAAAGAAAATGAATGAATGAATTGTCTACAGAACAAACCACTGTTATACAATGATTTGCCTAATTACCCTAACTTACCTAATTAACCTAGTTAAGCCTTTAAACTGCACTTTAAGCTGAATACTAGTATTTTAATAAATATCTAGTAAAATATTATGCACTGTCATCATGGCAAAGATAAAAGAAAACAGTTATTTACTTATTAAAACTATTAAAAATGTGTTGAAAAAAATCTTCCTTCCGTTAAACAGAAATTGGGGAAAAAATATACAGGGGGGCTAATAATTCAGGAGGGCTATTAATTCTTTTGCCACTAACTCCCAAATAACTGTTTTAACCAATTGACAGCATGAAGTTTTTAAACATATAATAATATCTAGTAAGATCACCTATTCTTTTTCATTTCCTTTCATTTTCCTTCGGCTTAGTCCTTGATTTATCAGGGGTCGCCATAGTGGAATTAATTGCTAACTATTCTAAATAAGTATACAAATAAGTTTTATAGATAAGTTTTTTATAAAATATTATAAATAAGTTTAGTAACATTAAAAAAAAATTGTCAAGACCATTTGATAATATTTTTGAACAGTGTAGTACAGGTCAAAACAAGTAGTTATGTAGTTGTACATAAATACGTATCTGTCATTCAGAATGATGATGGAATATTATTTAACCCATATTTTGACATTTATTTGAGCAAAAGTTTCTGGAGAATGTCTTATTTCTTTTAGCTTGGCTGGAATAAAAAAATATTTAAAAACTGCTAAGGTTAATATTATTAGCCCACTTAAGAAATTATCTTTTTTTTGATTGACTTGGATAATTATCTTAACTTAACCTAACCTACACTCAAAACATTATGATTGCTGTTTGTTTGTTTTTGCGACAACTTAATTGCTTTATTTTAAATTCACTTAAATTTGTAAAAACAAATAAGGTAACTTCATTCCTTCATGTTGTCCCAACACAAATCAATTGTGTGGAACCCAGACGTTTTTACAGTGTAACTTAGTTGACCTAGTTCATCTAGTTAACCTAGTCTACCAATTAAAGACAAAAGAAATGACTTATTAGAAATGACTTATTAAAAGTATTATGTTTAAAAAAATCTACTCTTCTATGGAAATAAAAAAGCTTTCTTCCAACTATCGGTAACTGGATAATAGATGCTGTGCTTTATTTATCTGGAAGAAATCTGATATACCATGAAATTTTTTCAAGACATGGGATCTATTCAGAAGAATATTCTCTTTAGAATATGTGGAGAATTCTTCTTTGGACCATCAGTCTAAAAAACTTAGGTGATCCAACTACACATTTAAAAAATGACTTTGCTTGTTCAAACTACTTATTTAAATGAGTTGAAAAAACACAATTCTTAAGTCTTTTGAGGGACAACTTAATTTTTTTGTTCAATCCACTTAAATTTGTAAAAACTATTAAGTTAACTTAATTAATTTGTGTTGTGATTACTTGAATGGGCGTCACGGTGGCGCAGTGGGTTGCTGGTTCGAGCCTCGGCTGGGTCAGTTGGCATTTCTGTGTGGAGTTTGCATGTTCTCCCTGTGTTCACGTGGGTTTCCACCAGGTTCTCCGGTTTCCCCCACAAGTCCAAAGATGTGCTATAGGTGAATTCATTCATTCATTCATTTTCTTTTCGGCTTAGTCCCTTTATTAATCTGGGGTCGCCACTGCGGGATGAACCGCCAACTTATCCAGCATATGTTTTACGCAGCGGATGCCCTTCCAGCTGCAACCCATCACTGGGAAACATTCATACACACTCATTCACACACATACACTACGGACAATTTTTAGCTTACCCAATTCACCTATACCGCATGTCTTTGGACTTGTGGGGGAAACCGGAGCACCCGGAGGAAACCCACGCGAACACGGGGAGAACATGCAAACTCCACACAGAAATGCCAACTGACCCAGCCGAGGCTCGAACCAGCGACCTTCTTGCTGTGAGGCGAACGTGCTACCCACTGCGCCACCGCGTCGCCCTATAGGTGAATTGGGTAAGCTAAATTGTCCTTAGTGTATCTGTGTGAATGGGTGTGTATGGATGTTTCCCAGTGATGGGTTGCAGCTGGAAGGGCATCCGCTGCATGTGCTGGATAAGTTGGCGGTTCATTCCGCTGTGGTGACCGCGGATTAATAAAGGGACTAAGCCGAAAAGAAAATTAATGAATAAATGAATGAATGGGACGACATGAAGGAATTTTTATCATGAAGCATTTTTTTACAGTGCATAATGGGATTTTTGCAGATTGTTTTGTTTGAATTCCAGTGAATTGGTTATGTGTGCTTGTTTTGACTGATGATATAGTAAAATACTCCAATTTATAAGCAGGGGTGGACTTATTATTCCAGGTATGGGGCCCTTGTACTCAAAACATTCTCTTTCTCTATGGATGTTTTTTTACTCTGTAGATTTTATTTTATTTTTTTGTAAATAAACTGCATGTTAAAATACATTTTAAGTGCAACCTTTATCTTCTTAATGTAAAATTAAATACAAAAAATTCACAAATAAAAAACAAGTTCACAAACTATGTACAGTTAATTAGCCATATTTGTAATTAGATTTTAATACTTGCATGTGCAGTATGTTAGTCTGTTTTTCATTATCCCGAGGTCGCCGTAATACTAGACCAGGCCGTATCCTGAGCAGATGCTGTGGTGGTTGTGGAGGAGTGGAGAGCATGAGACTGATTCCTGAAAGACCCCAGTGACAGACAAGTCTCCGCAGTGATCCCTGAACACCCGCCGGTGACCTACCCACACCTGCAGCTTCTCCACGATGGACGTCCAGTGTTCTCCAGCCTCCAGCACCTAGACTGCAGCTCTACACAGGAAGTTTGGCCAGAGCAGGATTGATCATGCCCAACTGAGCCTGGTTTCTCTCAAGGTTTTTTTCCTTCACTTTCATCAATTGGTGAAGTCGCCACTGGCTTGCATGGTTCGGGACCTGTAGAGCTGCGCATCAATGGATTTGCTCTTCAGTGTTTGGACTCTCAGCAGTGAAAATTTAAACCACACTGAACTGAACTGAACTTAAACTCTAAAAACTGAACGGACACCATTCCAATTCACTATAATCTTCTATGTGAAGCTGCTTTGACACAATCTACATTGTAAAAGCGCTATAGAAATAAAGATGAATTGAATTGAATTGAATTTTGTTCCTCACCACTGTCGCCACTGACTTGCTTGGTTTTGGGACTTGTGGAGCTGTGCATCGATGGATTTGCACAGGAAGTTTGGCCAGAGCAGGAATGATCGTTCCCAACTGAGCCTGGTTTCTCTTGAGGTTTTTTTCCTTCACTTTTGTCAATTGGTGAAGTTTTGTTCCTCACCACTGTCGCCACTGACTTGCTTGGTTTTGGGACTTGTGGAGTTGTGCATCGATGGATTTGCTCTTCAAAAAAACACAAGTTTGGACTTTCAGCAGTGAAAATTAAACCACACTGAACTGAACTAAACTGAAGTTCAACTCTGAAAACTGGACTGACGCAGTTTCAATTTACTAGAACTTCTATGTTAAGCTGCTTTGACATAATCTACATTGTAAAAGCGCTATAGAAATAAAGATGAATTGAATTAAATAGCAGTACGGAAAGAACGTTCCATTATTCATGGGAGCCCACGTTTTTTTAAAAAAGAAGTAATAACGGTAAAATCTTAACAGTTATAGACAGATTTTACAACGTGTGATAGAAAATGTATAAAAGAGCTATATGATTAATATAGGCTTCTTGGCATTGGTCAGGGCCCCTTAATTCCCCGGAGCCCTAAGCGGCTGCTTACCTCGTTTATTGGTTAGGTCCGCCCCTGTTTATAAGTATAACTTTTTTTATTCATTTATTTATTTTTGGGGCGACACAGTGGTACAGTGGGTAGCATTGTCACCTTACAGCAAGAAGGTCGCTGGTTCGAGCCCCGGCTTGGTCAGTTGGCATTTCTGTGTGGAGTTTGCATGTTCTCTCTGTGTTCGCATGGGTTTCCTCCAGGTGCTCCGGTTTCCCCCACAGTCCAAAGACATGTGCTGTAGGTGAATTGGGTAAGCTAAATTGTCCGTAGTGTATGTGTGTATGTCCTGGTCCTCCAGGTTGGGGGTTGAGCGTTGGGCTAACAACCCACCTCATAGAAACTAGATGTTACGAAACACCAATATGGTGCGGCTAAATATCAACTTCGATATAAATGGCCCTGGGAGTAAGTAAGTATTTATTTTTATTGTTTTTGATTTGTTTTTGGTTACGTTTTTGATTGTCTAATGGGGAAGGGTGGGAAATAATAGTTTTGTATTAATGCTTATCTTTCTGTGTAATTATCCTGTTACTTTTGCAAAAAGTTCAATAAAAAGTTTTTAAATAAAAGTTCATTCATTTATTCATTTTCTTTTTGGCTTAGTCCCTTTATTAATCTGGGGTCGCCACAGCAGAATGAACCGCCAACTTTAATAAAAGTTCAATAAAAAAAAATTTGTCTTCAGCTGTACATACAGTATGTGCCCTTCCATACAAATAATAATGGTTTCCTTAGCAAGCACCACTAATCAAAAAGCTTTCATTACATAAGATAAATAGGATATTAATGGCAAGTGTGAATCATACATGAGGGGATGAAGCTGCAGAAGATGAGAAGAGGAGACTGAGCTGTCAGGATGATGATTAATGAAGAGTGTGAATGTACTGCTTCACAATCATCTGTCTGGCTTCTGCTGAGAACATTGATCCCAGATGAATAAAGGATCGATATGCATGAAAGCTTCTGATCTGAGAACAGTAACCCTGCTGTTCACATAATCCTACTTTGAAGAAAAAAACCCACCTTGATCTTCGATCGCTGCTTTTCTTCTGCAGTGTTTAATCCACTGCCCCTGATGTCTTTATTGTGATCAAATAAACGTGTCAAATCTTTAGTGGAATTGTTATATTTTTAAGTACTTTTCAGAAATATAATGAAGCTGGAGGATTAATCCAGAATTCAGGATGATGCGTTGAAATTTGTCAAAGAAGCAGGGTTATTCTGACTGGGTTAACATAATCTTTACTTAAATATTGGAAGATTTGTTATATTTGATCATGTCTGTGGTCGAGACACATCCCTGCGGCCCTGAGGATTAAACAGTTCAGAGAACGGATAGATGGATATTACTTTATGAGATTTGATTAAGCCATCGTCTTTGGATTTAGTATATTTTAGATTATTTTCTTACATTCTTATGTATATAAGCTCTTTCCTGCTTCTCTTCTCTGCCACTTTATTAGGTAAACTTTGCTTGTACAGGTTTCCTTTAGAACTGCCTTAAAAGGGACAGTTCACCCAGAAAATGTAATTAATTTACTCACTGTTTATTTGTTTCAAACCTTTATGATTTTCTTTCTTTTGTTGAACACAAAAGAAAAATATTGGACACCTGTAACCATTGACCTCTATAGTATTTCTTTTCCTCCTATGGAAGTCAAATGGTTGCAGGTTTTGGCTATCTTCAAAATATCGTATTTAGTATTCAACAAAAACTTCAGTGGTTCTAAACTTTTATGAAATTCTTTCTTCTGTTGAACACAAAACAAGATATTCTGAATCATTTTATGAACTTTAAAGAATTGTAAATGTAGTGAGTAAAACAATCTATTAGAGACACATGGCAGTTAATTCCATCAGCATAAAGACGTTATAAAGACGGTAGACGGTATAAAGTCCCTTTAGGGAAAAAGGCCAAGTATAAGAAGACATTTCAACTGTCATGGGATTTTTAAAATAGCATTTAAATAGTAATTTGCTAATTCTTTTTTGTATTTTATTGTACACTGAAAAATGATTCATTGGATTTACTTAACAAGGTCAGTGGTTTCAAACAGTTTATATGGGCTGAATTTACACAAACAAATTAAATTAAGTAATGTAATAACTTAATTTATTTATTTAAATTCAACCCATATAAATTGTTTGCAACCACTGACCTTAAAAAATGTTTAGTAAATCCAATGAATCATTTTTTTCAGTGTATTTGTAATGTTGTATGTGAGATTTTGTCTAAAGACAATTTGAAACCCTTTTGGGAATAGACAATAAAGCTTTCAATTGAACTGAATTGAATTGATTTGATTTTAATTGAATTTTGGAAAAAAAGAGCCATTACTTATGTTTACATCCAAATATGTGAATTAAACTTATGCGTAAAACTGGAATATCACATAAAACAATTGTGAATAAAGCACAGTTTCCATCCAATGAGTCAAAGAAAACACAATCGTTACTTCCTAATAAACTGGCGGCAAACATCAAAAAAAAAAATTTAATTTGTTGTGGTAGGAGAAGCCACTGTGGGCCTTTTTTCTTATATAATAAATTAATTCGATTCAGAAGATGAAGACGAAGCGCAATGAATGTATGGTGGCTTTTGGGGGTGCAAGACTGCTCTTTGGGAGATAATAATACTGAACCACTTTGATGATGGACTTTAGACTGACCAAAACAACATTTGAGATGGTTTACAATGTAGTCGGCCAACTGGTTTGTCCATTGCCATCCAATCGCATATGGTTTAAGCACAATTCACGAAATGTATGCACATCTTGGTGTTTCTATTAGGCATTTTTTTATGTAATAGTTCAAATGCGCATAAAATAGGTGGATGGAAACATAGCTATTGACATAGTAGGAACAAAAAATACTATGGAGGTCAATGACTTCTTTCGTGTTCAACAGAAGAAAGAACCTCAGACAGGTTTGGAACAAGTGGAGGATGAATAAATGATGACAGAATTTTCATTTTTGGGTGAACTATCCCTTTAATTCTGCACAGACTTTTGAGTAGGATGAAAAAGAGAAAAGAGGCTGCATGTTCATTTCAGAGTTGATTTTAAAAGCTTGTTTACAAATCTTAAAAATGGTTTGTCCACTACTTGTCTTTGTGAACACTTCAGTCTTTCAGCCAGGATCTATTATTTACTCCTAAGTTGATGTTTAAAGGGATAGTTCACCCAAAAATAGACCTGATCTAAACAAGGTATTTTATATCCACAGAACTGCCACTCAATGGATAGTGTCTCCAGAGATGGTTGTGTGTGAAAATATCAGTAAATCAGCAGTTTCTGAAACACTTAAAATAGCCATGCCATCTTAAAAGTCACTGAAATCATTTCTCTTCTCCATTCTGATACTCGGTTTAATCTATGCAGCAAAACGGCTGGATCACTTCTATAAGCCTAATTGCATACATATAGTGCCAAGCATACACCTAGATCTCTCTTTTAAATTAATATTTTCTTTAGAATGCACACTGGAACTAATCTAACAAAATAACTAAGATCACAGTGCAAAAACGAGTACATGAATATTTAAAAGAAAAATATTAAATAAAATCTTAATAAAGAGGAAAAATCAAGAGAACTATATTTAAAAAATATAATTTAGTTGAAATTTTGCAATTTGTAATTTTTTTGCAACACCTTATTACTAAAGATGTTAGGTGATCACACTCTTGTTTTAATGAATAAAACTTTACTTTTAATGCATATATATATATATATATTCAAAAAGAGTGTACTCATTTATGCTGTGCACTGTAAGTGCCATTTATAAGTGTGGCAGCAGTGAAACTTCAAAATTTAATTTATTACAAATTAAAATGACTTTAATTATTCATTCATTCATTCATTTTCTTTTCGGCTTAGTCCCTTTATTAATCTGGGGTCGCCACAGCGGAATGAACCGCCAACTTATCCAGCACATGTTTTACGCAGCGGATGCCCTTCCAGCTGCAACCCATCACTGGGAAACACCCATACACTCCCATTCAAACACATACACTACAGACAATTTAGCTTACCCAATTCACCTATAGCGCATGTCTTTGGACTTCTGAGGGAAGCACCCGAAGGAAACCCACACGAACACAGGGAAAACATGCAAACTCCACACAGAAATGCCAACTGACCCAGCTGAGGCTCGAACCAGCGACCTTCTTGCTGTGAGGCAACAGCGCTACCCACTGTGCCAACGCCCCGCCCCTGACTTTAATTATAGCAAATGAAAATTAATAATGCAATTTATTTGTAATTTATTCCTGGTAATTCTGAACATTCAACAGTCTTAATATCACAGGATCTTTCAGAGATCCTATTAAAAAGCCACATTACTGCAAAATAATTTAATTACTATTATCAATGTTGAAAACAGTGACAGATAAAAATGCTGTGGAAATTTAATTTTATTGATTTTCAATGAATAAAGAAAGTAATTTTTAAATAGATTTTTAATGATTATTATTATTATTTATTATGTATTATTATTTTACAATTACATACATTAATTTACTGCACCCTCACCATGTAAAATTACTATTAGCCTATTATTATTATTATTATTATAAATATTATTATTATTACTATTACTACAATAATAATAATAATAATAATAATAATAGGCTAATAGTAATTTACTAGTCATAATTATTTTTACTATTAAAAATGATTACTAACATGAAAATTTACTTTAAAAAAAACAACAATAGCTTGATAAATCTAGCATGGCAACAAGCCACAATGTCTCCTAACATGTCAGCTTCTTTATATGCCAAATATAAAAACTAAATGGACTTTCCTCAGGGATGTGAAACATCAAAATTATACTGGAAATTTTACACCTGACTAATCTTAACCCTTTCCAGGTTATTTAATGGAACTCCAAACCACATTCCCAAATCCCAAAGTAAACGTAGAACGTTTTATATTGTGTTTTGATACTAATTCATTAAAATTCACATCTTTATAACTATCAATCTTAAGGGCTCCTAAAAAGCTGTGTAACAAAGACAAAGTTTAATTTAAACTGACAGAAACACAGACCAATGATACGACTGTATTTTAATTTCAACGCCTTATTAATCATTTTCAAACGCCACACGGAGACTGCGCTGAACATGCAAGCCAATGGAAAATGTGGCAAACAAAGGGTTAAGAGTGTGTAAATGACATGTTGAAGGAGAGAAAAAAACCACACGCCTGTGTTCGGCAGTGGCGCGGTTATTCGCTGCAGGTTCACGAGATCATTCAATCAGGACATGGATTGCGGTTTTGTGACCGTTTGTCTTGCGTGGAGAGACTGACCGGGAAGCAGCCCAGATGAGATAAAAGCCCGCGGGTCGCGCAGGGGATTTTTTTCCCCCGTTTGTCCCACGAAGACATATCGGCGGTGTTACAATATCAGGGACGAGGCCACAGACAGACAGACACCCCGGCGGTCAGCTCTAGCGCGAAATGGTCAGGTCTATGCTGGGGCTTCTTCTCCTCCTGCCAGTATGTCTTCAGCTGTGGGGATATTCGCGCGGTGAGTGTTCTAAACGAGGATGGTAACAATGGTTGCCATGGGCAGATCATATATAGAACAATGCCGCGTTCTGTGGATACAGTGTTGCAATCTAAATCTCACCTCAGAGGGTATTTAGTGCTGTCTAGTAATGAATTGTACATTTATATGCAAGGGAAAAGCATTCAGTGTAGATGTTTAGGTTGTAAAATATGTTTGGCTGGCTGTATTGATCGCTTTATTGAAAATGCGTCTAAATGTATGGGGCCTTGGAAATGGGAGCAATCATCCCTACATTTAGCAATATGGAAGGTTTTATTCCCTAACACTTTCATTCATTTGACTGCAGTGGTTTCCTTTTTTATAATAGAAGTATACGCGTTTTTTGTAATCTGCGCAACGCCTGCTTGTGTTTGATGGTTTCTTTATGCATATATTAATCGAGCAGTTCCATTAAGAAGAAGCATGTATGTTGTTAATTTGGATTTTGTTTTGTTGGTTTAATTTTCTCAATCATCACGCACGCTGTTTAGCTCGGTCCAGAAACGAGGCGTGTTTGGATGCGGTAATTAAGCAGGTGACTCCGCTTGGAGCGCGTGTGAAACGTGTACATGCGAGTCTTTATTCAAGCAGCGGTCCGCTTGGCTTTTGCATTAGCTTTGGGGGAGATTAAGAATTGATATGTATGTCATACTGTTGCAAGCAAACCTCCAAGCGATGCGTTATTATGACGCGTTCTTGCATTTATAAACAGGCAAACAGAGAGAAACGCAAAGGGGGCGTTCACGTATAACGCGTTTTTGATTGATTGCTATCATATGTGAGCATTATGAGTGGGAAGCATAAAGAAGTCTATGATTCTGCTTCTTTTGAACGGTTTCCTTTCTGAATGGTTCTTTATGCGTCGTACCCAAAAAAATTGACTTTTTTTTTATTTATTTTTTATTCGTTTGATCGTTTTGTTAATTATTAAAGATAATTATTCGTGCTTATACCCACTGCTTTTGATGATAGGGGAGAGCGGGGACGAAAGTACCATTTTTCATAAACTAATTTTTAAAGATAATATTTTAGACAGAAATATATTTTGGCTGTGGTTACTAACTCAGTGTGGTCTGTCAATGTCGCGTGGTATTTTTTGAAAAAATGTAGAACAACTTCAAAAATATTTCACTTAACAAATTGCACAGTTACTTTTGACTCCATCAGCAGGGATGAAAGTAACACATGGGTGGAACGAAAGCAACACAACAATATTTGCTAGATTTACTGGCTTAATCTTGTTGTTTTAAATATATCTGACTATGACCTTGTTAATGTTAACTACGAACATATTTTGTCTTATTTTTGCAAAAAAAAATATTAAACTGCACTTTCATTTAAAATTTCACTTCCATCAAATGTTTCAAAAGCAATCCAACAATACAATGGTAATTTTCTACAATTTTGGAATATCAAAACACTGAAAACTCTGTGGAAGTGAAAACTAAGGCATGGCTATTAGCAGTGGGGCATAAATAACAGTGTTACTTTCGTCCACACAGGAACTCTTGCCATTTAAACCTGATTTACTTTTAAACTGACAAACTCAGAGATTGCAAACTTAAGGATGTGTTATTGCACTAAAGATTGCACCTGTAGACTGATCATTCCTGTGAGGCATGAAAAGAGAAACAACTTGTAATAAAAAAAAAAAAAAAGAACAGCTACAATTTACTTTCTGCACTTAAAAACTGAAATTCGGACCTAACCGCAGGACACGGTCCCGAAATCAGGCGATATTTGGCAACTCCATCAAGGGTTGCATGCTGAATGTGCTGTTATAGTCTCCCCGCTCCCCCTACATCATAAAAATAAAGGTTTCAAAATTTAGTTTTGCCATAGAATCAACTTTTTTTAGGTTCTTTTAAAGCACCTTTCAGCAAACATTTTCTTTCTTGGGATGTTTTTTTTTAATATAGATTTATAGTTCACCCAAAAATTATAATTCCCTTATTTACTCTCTCTTCACTTGTTCTCAACCTGCTTTTTTTGGGTAAACTGTCCCTTTTTAAAGAGCCATGTTTGTGTGGCACATTTTTTTTCCACTATAAAGAACATTTTGTGGATGGAAGTGGTTTGTAATTCTTAAATGATCCTTTATTATTTTAGAGTGAATAAAATAATAGATGTGTGAACTATCGCTTTAACAGAAGCAGGAATAAATGGATTCATAATAGTTCTGTTGTTGACTGGCAGTTTTAACCCAAATGACCAGTGTGTCAGATGAAGAAGACCCGTCAGAGAATCAAAGAAAGGTTACGGATGATCGTTTGCAGTTTCATCAGCAGAAGCCAGCTTCAACACTCACACAGAGTTCATAGGCCACTCTGCCTACAATCTCGAATCAACAACAATTATACTCTAACATGCGTCACTAACTGCGTAATATTAACCTAGTTGGTTAAAGCTCTTCTTAATCATGCTGAATTTACGAAATAAATTAAAAAGGAAGGAGAGTGCATCTATTAAATGGATGGCAAGATGTTAAGAGAGTTAAAGTAAGTTATAAAACATTGCCACTTTTTAAAGAAATTAGTTTTCCCAGAGCATCTAACCTTTTCCAACTTTAGAAAATGCATGGTATCCACAAGCCATTGGGATGTAGCTGGAGGCTTATTTGATTTCCAGTGAAGTAGAATACGACGCCTAGCTAATAATGAGGTAAAGTTGTTTATATCAAGTTGTTTAGAATTGAACTGGGACCAAATCTTTGGAACCCCAAAAATGGCAACATCAGGGGATGGGTCTATATTTACCTGCAACACCTTAGACATAATTGTAAAATAATTAATCCAGTAATTCTGTAACATAGGGCACATAAAGAACATATGACTTAAATTACACTGAGGTGCATGACATCTGTCACATCTGTCTTCAATATTGGAAAAAATTTCAGATAGCCTGGTTTTTGAGAAATGGATTCGATGAAATACTTTAAATTGTATCAGGCTAAGGCGAGCACAAATTGTACTAGAACATATTCTCTGCAATGCACCAAGCCACCATTCTTCCTCAAAACATAGTCCCAGTTCATTTTCCCAAGATTTTTTTAATTTTAGTAAGAGAACAATCATCCAAGCTTAAAATGCACCCATAGATTTAAGAAATTTGTGATTTGTGTTGAGGGTTTAGTTGCAGTAACTCTTCCCATACCTGTAGCTTGGGCAGAGATGGGTAACCTCAAAGTATAGTCATTTTAATAATTAGGCATTGGAACCACAATGTGAAAACGCAAATCCTAAATAAATATGAATAAATGTTAACAAAAAAGTGCAAGGTAAAAAAGTAACAGAGGCTGTGATATCTGCTACTGGATCTATTTTCAGTTGTCAGACACCCACATGAAAAATACCAAAGTAATTTATAGTGAAAACTATAGTTTTTTTTTGTTTTTTTGTTTTTTTACCATACTGACACCTCAAATAGAGATGTTGCGCAATCAGCTAAAATGTTGCTAGAATTGCTTTGTATGTATGGGCGATATATATTGCATCACCAAAATTAAGGTCATATTCATGTGTTGTGCGATAAATCAATATATTGATTATTGTGACAGGCATACTTTTATGTATGACACAAAGCAACAGTTCTATGAGGATAGTTCACCCAAAATTCTGTCAGGATTTACTTACCCTTCACTTGTTCCAAACCAGTTTGAGTTTTTTCCGTTGAACACAAAATATATTTTGAAGAAAGTTGGAAACATTTAACCATTTCTTCCATGTTATTTGTTTTTTTACTATGGGTGTCAAGTTTTCATCTTTTTTATGCATGCATGCATGTATGCATGTATGTATGTATGTATGTATGTATGTATGTATGTGTATATACGCATGTATGTGTGTGTATATATATATATAGATAGCCTCGGCTGGGTCAGTTGGCATTTCTGTGTGGAGTTTGTATGTTGTTCGCGTGGGTTTTTTCCGGGTGCTCTGGTTTCCCCTACAGTCCAAAGACATGCGCTATAGGTGAATTGGGTAAGCTTAATTGTCCGTAGTGTATGCGTGTGAATGGGAGTGTATGGGTGTTTCCCAGTGATGGGTTGCAGCTGGAAGGGCATCCGTTGAAATTTTTGCACTGGGGAGTGCAAATTTTATCCAAACCGACTGTTAGGGCTGCACAATATATAATTTCATCATCGATATCGCAATGTGCAAATCTGCAATAGTCACATCACAAGATCTGCAATGAAAATTGGCATTATAATTAACCAGAGGCACTGCAGTATAATCTAATAGTGGGATCAGATTTTTATTTGAATGTGTTTTTACCATTTGAGCACAAGAAATTTATAAAGTTTGCCACTTTAGTGAAGATTAACTGTTTAATTATTCAATGAAGGCTATGTACAGTGTTATTTTACATTTCTTTATTGAATTTCTGTACCTCAATACAGTTAGACTCCACCAAAAACCATAGTGCTATTTCATTTTCATCAATTTTTTAAAAATCTTTGCTTTAATTAGTTTTTTTTATTTTGTATATATTTGGATAATTTTGTATGTTTATGCAGATCCACATCCATACAATGTCATCCCAATCAGTTAATCAGTTGTAAAGTTATGAATTCTTACCAAATAATTAATCTTGCGGAATTATATTCATATCGCAATATATATTGCAAAAAAAGTAAATTTTGCAATGTCTTTTTTTCCAATATCATTTTAAGGTGCACATATCTGTTGATAAATTCCCTGGGAATTAAACACTTGACCTTGGTTTCGCCAGTGCCATGCTCTGCTGTTTAAACAAGAAAGTCTGGTCTCTGTTGTGACTGAGCAAGGCCTCCGCTAGCTTGTAATAGGAGTTACTGTAGATCTCCTTGCATGAAAGTGTTTGCTAAATTACATGTTTGATGTAATTAGTACCAGTCGTGTAATGGAGAAAGATAAATGAGTTTTATCTGAAGGAAGTACTGCTCGTGTTTCTCAAAGGAAGGTGAAATGCTGATATGAGGGTTTAGTTTTGGGATTTAAGGTCGCTGCTGAAGTGGTTCTTTAGATTAAGGCCTCTGCATTCTCAGCATCTGTCAGTGATGAAGCAAACATTAAATATTCTGATGAATCAGAGCTTATGAAGTCTTGTGGTAAATGTTTTACTTGCAGAGATATGAAATAATAAAGCTTGACAAGTGCACTCTTTTAGTAGGCTCAAATGTTGCAGTGGTCTTCCAAGTGAGTCTCGGAACTGATGTTTTTTTTTTTTTTTTTGTTTATTGTGTGAGTGCAGCATTTTGTTAACCTCGGAATTACTTATTTTTGCCAGGTGGTTTGCATAATGCACGCTTTGAATTAGTTGGAAGCTTTTTCGTTATTTGTCAGATGATTTTGTATTGGTATAAACGGGGTTGGCGTTGTTTTAGTTTGTTTTTAATAAATACCAGTAAAGGAATTGTAGAATATTTATCATGAATCTAACTAAAAGATTGTATATGACTCTTTTTCAGTGTTGTTGTTTTTTTAATGAATGTTTATTAAGAAACCGATATGATTGCATGTTATATATTGTATGTTTAGTATAGGTTTTGCCATGAATATAGCCACAGCTGCTAATATGGCATTAAAACAATAAACAAACAAACAAACAAACCAATACCAGTGATGAATTGATACTTTTAAAATGTACTGGTGCCAAAACTGATACTTTAGAAAAAGATCCACAAAATGAGGTTGGGTTAAAAATGCCTTTTTTTATTTATGAAAAAGTATAAGTTTGGACAATATATTCAAAGTTAAAGAGCTAATAGAGCTGTGGTAAAAAATCTTTTGAGAAATCAATTCGGCATTGATTCTGAGATTTTTTTTTTTTTTTCAAAATCTCATCGCTATTCTCTCTTGAATCAATTCTGAGCTTAGTTTTTTAACAGCAGATGGTGCTTATGATTAAACACATAATCATTAATAAAGTTGGGAAAGGTTTAAGTGAATTACAAAAGTGTTAAATTTTAAATTTACATTTAATCTCTTGACATAAGTCAACTTGCATGAATCAGTTGAACACAGGCACTTTCTTGTTTATGGTTAAACTAGCTTAGAGCGCCATCTGCTGTTTAAACTAGCCTAAAGCGCCATCTGCTTTTGAAAAACGAGCCTAGCGATTCTAAAACTAGCCTAGAGCGCCATCTGCTGTTAAAATTAGCCTAGAGCGCCATCTGCTGTTAATAATTAATCTCAGAATCAGTTGCAGAGAGAATAGCGATGCCTTTTGGAAAATCTCTGAATCGATGCAGAACCAACTTCTCAAATTATTTTTTAGAAATAAAAATGAATTGATGTCTTCAGTAGTTATGTCATCTAAATTCTGGCTTTGAAACAAATGACAAACAGCTTTAGCACCTTGTGGACCAAAAAAAAGGATTGCAAAAAATTATTCAAAGCGCATGTGTAAGCTGTCGAGTCTCCAGGAGTTCCCTATGTCTGTGCGCTTAGAGATGTGTGTCTGTGGTCCTTTACTGACTCTGTAGGTGCAGAGAATAGTGTCAAACAGCCGTGTGTGTATGGCTTATCCTGTTGCAAAATGCGGCTAAACGTCCTACACGGCGGTAATAGTTTGATTATGGCATTTACATGTCTGTACTGCACTTCAATAATGCAACTAAAATAGGAATACTCCACATGTCTTAATTTGATCTGCGTTCACGACGATTATGACTTTAAGCATAAATAGCTAATGTGCTATTCCATCGTATGTTATGAGCCGTGGTTAATGTGTGTGGTGGCAGTTGTAGCAGCCTTTGTTTTTGGACATGGCAACCTTTAAACTCCGGTGAAAAAAGCGGGTGTCACACCTGCCCAAGCAAACGAGTGATGTGGAACATTGAGGCAGCCCAGGTTGCCAGGTGTGTGCAAAGCACTTGATGTGCGGTTCAAATCCAATCCTGCCTCCAATCTTCAGTGCTAAATTCACCCTCATGCTCAATCATAAGATCACATCTCACAAGAAATCTCATCGCGATTTGGTCTCGTAGCCCGAGATCTCGTCACACCCCTACTGCTCATATATTGTATGCACAAAGAAAAAGGGGGGAAAAATAGAAATGTGAAGCTGTGAGCATATTAAGCTGGTATAAATATAATTGTGAATGTTTTTAAAGGAATATTTAGTTTATAGACAGACACTTTTGACTATTAGTTATAAAATAGCAGATTTCCAATCCTCCGCTTTCTGTGCCTCAGATTTTTGTTGTTTTAGTAAAATTAGGATTTCTGATTGGGCTCTATAGGTTTTGATACCCAACCTTAAGTTTAAACTGCAAAAAATAATTCTACTCAAGTCTTGACTGGTAAAAAAAACCCAAAGAAAATATTCTCTATAGTTACTGCTGTTACAAAACTATAGTAGTATACTATCAGCATTACATCGATAAGCAAGTATTAAATTTTGAACAGTCGTTCTTTGAATCCCAGTGTTGCACAGCTGGTGATATGGTTCTCAAATGCCGTCACGTTCGGGAACAGCTGTCTTGCATGTGCACAGCTTGTAAGACAAGTGTAAGGCTGGAAACTTAAAGGCCGCAGCTAGTCTAGAGACATCTACCAATCCAATTTTTCATTTTGAGTAGGTTGGAGTGGTGTAGATTTAATTACCATTGACGATGTTCCTGTCCCGGCTGGGGACAGATCTTCCACTGAATGGCAGGAATGACATACGAGTGGCTGACTTTGGGTAATGTCATAAGGGGGAAGTGGTGCTCATGAAGTGACCGCATTGTTTCAAAGGACATCTGTGCCGTCTTTTATTCAGATGACACACAGGCCATGTTATTCAGACATTTGCACTTGTATTTGTTATTATTTAGCAGTTTTTGAAAAATTTGAAAATGACTTAATCCTCTTTCCAGCTCTATTATGCTATAATTGAAGGCCATTAGTCTTTCCAAAAAAGTATTGATTGCAGTTTTTTCGCTAGTGTTCCTGTCTGTCTACCATTCATACCCATTTGTAGCTTTTTGGTGGGCGTTTAGTCAGATCTTCCTCAAAGACAATTGTAAATCTGCTTGTGTGTTTAGGTCTCTGATCAAACTATAAACCATCTAATCAGATCATTAAATTGTATGTTTGGGTTTGCTAGCTTACAAAATGTTTTGGTTGTTGAAGGTTGAGTTTTTTTTTTTATTTTTTTATTTATTTATTTTTTTTTTTTTATAAATGTCAAGGACATTAGCAAGTTCATTACCTGGCTCAGTTTGGTCACGTTATTTACAAAGAATGTGCAGACATGTTGCATATTAATGGAAGAAAATGCAACATACAATATGATGGAAGGCTTCTGACTTCTACATAAAATGGCAAATCCCTGATAGGTAAAGTTTGGCATCTGCCATTTAAAGTCTGCATGACCTGAAAGTTGAGACTTTTATTTCAGTATGTTGATGTACTTCCAACTGAATCTGAAACAGAATAGGGGGTGGGGCTTTCTTTGTGTGCATCGTTCCCTCATAACAAACTAATGGTAAGAGGGGCATGGTTAAGAACATTGTGGCTGAAACTTTCAAACTGTCATCATCAGAGAAGGACTACCACTACAAATGCAGGAGCAAATAGACAGACTTTGATTGTACAGTCGTGGCCAAAAGATTTGAGAATGACACAAATATTAGTTTTCACAAAGTTTGCTGCTAAACTGCTTTTAGATCTTTGTTTCAGTTGTTTCTGTGATGTACTAAAATATAATTACAAGCATCATACGCTTCAAAGGCTTTTATCGACAATTACATGACATTTATGCAAAGAGTCAGTATTTGCAGTGTTGGCCCTTCTTTTTCAGGACCTCTGCAATTCGACTGGGCATGCTCTCAATCAACTTCTGGGCCAATTCCTGACTGATAGCAACCCATTCTTTCATAATCACTTCTTGGAGTTTGTCAGAATTAGTGGGTTTTTGTTTGTCCACCCGCCTCTTGAGGATTGACCACAAGTTCTCAATGGGATTAAGATCTGGTGAGTTTCCAGGCCATGGACCCAAAATTTCAACGTTTTGGTCCCCGAGCCACTTAGATATCACTTTTGCCTTATGGCACGGTGCTCCATCGTGCTGGAAAATGCATTGTTCTTCACCAAACTCTTGTTGGATTGTTGGAAGAAGTTGCTGTTGGAGGGTGTTTTGGTACCATCCTTTTATTCATGGCTGTGTTTTTGGGCAAAATTGTGAGTGAGCCCACTCCCTTGGATGAGAAGCAACCCCACACATGAATGGTCTCAGGATGCTTTACTGTTGGCATGACACAGGACTGATGGTAGCGCTCACCTTTTCTTCTCCGGACAAGCCTTTTTCCAGATGCCCCAAACAATCGGAAGGGGGCTTCATCGGAGAATATGACTTTGGCCCAGTCCTCAGCAGTCCCTTCGCCATACTTTTTGCAGAAGATCAATTTGTCCCTGATGTTTTTTTTTGGAGAGAAGTGGCTTTTTTGCTGCCCTTCTTGACACCAGGCCATCTTCCAAAAGTCTTCGCCTCACTGTACGTGCAGATGCGCTCACACCTGCCTGCTGCCATTCCTGAGCAAACTCTGCACTGGTGGCACTCCGATCCCGCAGCTGAATCCTCTTTAGGAGACGATCCTGGCGCTTGCTGGACTTTCTTGGATGCCCTGAAGCCTTCTTAACAAGAGGTTCAATCCTTTCCTTGAAGTTCTTGATGATCCTATAAATTGTTGATTTAGGTGCAATCTTAGTAGCCACAATATCCTTGCCTGTGAAGCCATTTTTATGCAACGCAATGATGGCTGCACACGTTTCTTTGCAGGTCACCATGGTTAACAATGGAAGAACAATGATTTGAAGCATCACCCTCCTTTTAACATGTCAAGTCTGCCATTCAAACCCAATCAGCCTGACATAATGATCTCCAGCCTTGTGCTCGTCAACATTCTCACCTGAGTTAACAAGACGATTACTGAAATGATCTCAGCAGGTCCTTTAATGACAGCAATGAAATGCAGTGGAAAGTTTTTTTCAGGATTAAGTTCATTTTCATGGCAAAGAAGGACTATGCAATTCATCTGATCACTCTTCATAACATTCTGGAGTATATGCAAATTGCTATTATAAAAACGTAAGCAGCAACTTTTCCAATTTCCAATATTTATGTAATTCTCAAAACTTTTGGCCACGACTGTAGATTACTAAAACAGAGTTGTTGTTTTTTCAGTGGATTAACTTGCTCAGATAAAATATTCACATGCAGAATAACAAATGTGCGCTAGCAAAATTAAACCTTGTTGTTGTTGTTTTTTCTGCACTTTTTAAGGCAGGATGAATACTTGTTTGTTGTTACTATTTCTGTGCTTCAGCAACTGGAGAAATATTCTGGAATGTTCCAGCAATATTGTTTCTTTGTGCGTGAATCATTTTTTTATTTACAGTATTTAATTTCCTGATATACTACAAACAAAAGATGTAGACAAAGGTGATGTGATTTTTAAAATAAAACACTTTATTTAGAGTAAATTTCAGTAGGTTTAAACTGACTTTTTCCACAAGTTAATTTCAGCTGTTAAACCTTTTGAACTTCCATTGGTCCATGGTGAATTATGTAATAAGTAGGTGTGGCTTTGAAGCTCCACCCTCTTCCTATTAAGTTTTCTTCATCAAGATCAGACATAGAATAAAAACTTTATCAATGACTTTAAACAACATGTAGAATGACCCCAAAATTTAATATATGAAATTCAAAAGATGACAAAACGCCAAAAGAAAATTTATCTATATAGGATGCAAGTCACTGTCAGACTGACCGATGGCGCCTCTTTCTTCTTCCAGGTTCCCGAGCAGAATGTGAGCAGTCTCAGTTCCAGTGTGGAAACGGCCGGTGTATCCCGTCAGTGTGGCAGTGTGATGGGGACATGGACTGTTCAGACGGCAGCGACGAGACGTCCTGCGGTGAGTATATCTGAAACTACTACATTTGGTCAGTCATTTACTCATCTCTATATAGTGGAAAGCTGTTGAGGGGACTATAATGGGAATGAGGGAACTACAATGTGTGAGTGAATTTGGACAGTAACGTAAATGGTGCAAGCAAGTATTATAGCCTTTTTGGCTTTATGAATTGATAGTTACTGCATTTCTTATATTTATTACGTTTTAGAACAGAGACCAAAAATGCCAGCCTGTCATGCTTGTTTACTTTTTTTATTTATATATATTTAAAAAAATAAAAATAAATACTGGCACATATATTTGTTCATAAAGAATATGCATGTAACCATATATAAATTAAAATAATAAAGAAATGGTAATGAACAAGTGAATGAACATGCCTTTTATTTTCGCTGGGTTCCAGTGTCCTTGAGTGACTCCTGAGGTAAATCTGGCTTAAATTATGAATGAAATTTGCCGCTTTTGGTGTTCACATCAGCTGTTTTTCTTCTCATGCTCTTTTGCTGCCTCAGATTGGATTTTGAGAAATGCTTCTTCAACATTGGTTGTACACTCAAAGTCAGTGTGTATTGTGGGTAAAAAGTAGTGAATGTTTGTAGGGAAGATGGCGCTCACTCAAGTTATGTCCCAATACACATACTATCTTTGTTAAATGGTATTTGAGAATTGATTTATGCCCCAAATCGTAGTTTTTCCAAAGTTACCTAATTGGTCTTCTGTCTACACAATATATTCGAAGTTTAGATCTGCCCACTGCGCACTCTTAATGAATCGCTATTATCAGTGTTGAGGAAAGTTACTTTAGAAGGTAATGAATTGCAGTATTGAGTTACTCCCCCAAAAAGTAACTTGGTGTGTTACTTTTTATGGAAAGTAATGCATTACTTTAGTTACTCAGTCTTGATCTCTCTGATGTTACCTTCTGAGAACTTCCTGACGCTATACATGTCCTATACACAGATTAATGAAAGTTGAAAGCAATATGTTAGCGACTTTTGTATTTTTGTCTTTATTACTTTAGTAGAATCACTGTTCATTGAGGCAATCCCCTTTTCTTCAATGTGTTCAAAATAATGAGTATACATTCATCACAGAAATGTAAGGCTCTGCCATCTTGGTTTCTGTCTGTTCCTGCGGGGAGCTCACGTTGAACCACACTCTATGAGAGAATGATTACACTAATTTTAATTCAGCAAATAATTTATTAAAAGCGAATTAATTAATCAAAAAAGTAACTCCTTTAAAAAAAAAAAAAAAAAGTAACAAATATTATTACTTACATTTTTTTTAAGTAATGCATTACTTTACTGGTTATTTAGAAAAGTAATATTACGTAACTCCCGTTACTTGTAATGCGTTGCCCCCAACATTGGCTATTATTGTCCACAACACATTGCGTATTATCTGTAAATTTGATTTAAAACAAAAAAAACAGATTAAAAGGTGTTAACTGTCAGTCTGCCGTGTTTGTGGTTTTAAGTAAAGAGACTTAGGCTAAGTAAATGATTTGAATGATCTAAGCCTGCTTTATTTTTTTTTAACTGTTATGTCATTTCATTTGCAACAACATTTTAAAGGTTTGTGAAGACTTATTTGGTCATTTAACATTTGAATGCACAATTATGCAAACACATGGAGATTTCTTTGCATGAGACGACCCACTAAATTGCAGGTTTACATGCAACTTAATTTTCAAAGCAATAAAGAATTATGCAAACTACATTATGTCAGTTCTAAAATGGGCTTTGTGACATATTCTGTCTTGTCAAAGTCTTCTGGTTCCATTTTTATCTTATTTTAGAGAAATGAAAACCACTAATCTTTACAACATTTTCAAAGATTTTTTGTTTCCTCAGTTGTAGAGTTTGCATAGTTACTGCACTTTGTTTTTGAAGGGCCATACAGAAGGAAATTAATCATAAGAGAAATGTGGAGGATGTGACAAGATGATTGACAGGGCACGTAATGAAGCAATGGAGCCTTTCACATTTCTGGCTTTCTCAGTAGTGGAAGTCATCATAGTTGGGTTAACTTAGAGAATGGGGGGGGTACATCAAATTAGTTTTTTTACTTTTATATTTGCTCCTTTTGAGGGGAAAAAAACTCAACAATAGTGTTTTGAAGAATTTTAGAAAAAAGGAAACATTTTGTGAAAGAACAACAAATATACTGTCCCACCCATAGATGCTGCATTTGAAACGCCTGTTGTAAGCGGTAATTCGTTTTGTTTTTGTAATTTGATGCAATTATGACAATTATAGCTTTTATAAATGTACATGCATAAAATATTTAATACCCTAAATATTCAAAACCTGTTTTTAGATGGCTATGACACTTATAACAGTCATCAGCGTCTTGTGAAAAGAGTCCATAGAACAGTTTATTACATGACAAAGTAATTAATATTTATAGTATGTACATTTTTCATTCATTCATTTTCCTTCGGCTTAGTCCCTTGTTTATCAGGGGTCGCCAGAGCGGAATGAACCGCCAACTATTCCAGTATATGTTTTACACAGCGGATGCCCTTCCAGCCACAACCCAGTACTGGGAAACACCCATACACTCTCATTCACACATGCACTCATACACTACGGCCAATTTTGTTTACCCAATTCACCTATAGCGCATGCCTTTGGACTGTGGGGGAAACCGGAGCACCCGGAGGAAACGCCATACAGAAATGCCAGCTGGTCTAGTCGGGACTCGAACCATCAACCACCTTGCTGTGAGGCGACGGTGCTAACCACTGAGCCACAGTGTCGCCATGTAAATTTTTCTTCCAAAAATACCTAAAAAGGTAATACAAGTAGGCAAATTGGAATGAACCATCATAATTCGGACACTACTAGAAAATGGTGGACACCCGATACAGTACATTACACAATAGTATATGGGAGCCTTTTCAGACGCAGCTTCTGTGTGCATTGGTGTGTATGAAAACTCTCAACTCGTCATCGGAGCGTTACATCAGCTCTCCAGCACAACATCTGTCATTGTTCTGACATGTAGGCGTGATTGTGTTGACGCTTGCCAGAATGGCCACACCTGCGTACTAGTGTAATGCCAACCCATGAATTTTTCTTTTTTTTTTTTTTTTGCCTGAACCACATATTTGAACTCCATCTTGATATTCAGAGCTGATGTAACTCTTGTGTAATCTGTCAGTATGGGTGCATAAAGTGATTGGACCATGGCACAGAAAAGATCAAATATTGATGAGCTACTGTTGCTTGTTTGATACTCATCCTTATGTCTGCGTGCTCTGTGGTTTTTAAGTGTAAAGCTTTTCCCAGAAGTACAGTCCAATGCTTGAACATGTTCTAACTAGGTCATTGATGCGAGGGAAATTACAAATGGATGCTGGCACAGATATGATGAGCCGGAGTCTTTTTTTGGATTCCGGCGTTCTCATTTAGGCCTCTTCACCTTTTACTCTGGGCCATTTCCTTTGTGAATACTGTGGCTTATAAATATAGAATAACAATAGTGAAATGCAAATTCTGGTAAAATATCCTGCAGTTACATCATGGCTGTGATTTTGTAATGGATTGTATTATACGCCTTATTGAATATCCAGAGTCACATTGCTGAAGTAAATAATAATTGTGGTTCGCCTCATGGGCGTAAATTTCATTTAACAGTAGGGGTGGACAATAAATCTACATTTTTTTCATGAGCAATTTTTGAAGGGGACACAAATAATAGTCAAATTGTACATATATAAATGTACTTACTGTATATATGACCAGAAGTGTCCATGTTAATTAAGACACTTAAGGACAGAATATAACTTAATTGATGAAAAAAATACAGTGGGGTCAGTTCGGACGTAGCACAGTGCTCATTTAGTAAATGCACAGCTAAACCATATGCCAATTGTGGCCGTTAATGTTAAGTTAACATTATCCCAAGTCGTTACAAATAAAACACTGCATGGGGAAACTGCTTTGGCGTGTTAGTTGCAGTGCACTATGCAACAAGCTATTGTAAACAAGCTAACGTTAACTAAAGTCATTTTCATCACTAATATAGCAGATTCATGGAAAATTACATCTGTAATCAGCATTTTTGCTGCAACTAATTTATGAATGAGTCTGTATCAACTACATTAAAGAGAATCGCTTTATTTACAAAGAATAAAATACCCTACTTACTGGAGTTCAACATTAACTGAGCCGCAGCCGCACACATGACCTGTGTGTGATAGGTGAGATGAACTGTTTTTTTGTTTGTTTGTTTTTTTTCATATATATATGTACTTGCGCAATTATTTTAGATATACATGCATATATTTTTCACAATAGAGAGTGCTATTTTACACATCCCTTTCGTCCCCCCTGGGGTTTAAGCCCGTGGTCTGCCTTTTTGTTTTACTTGAATATTTGAATAGCAAGTAAGAAGTTAGGTGTGATTTATTTTAAAAGCTAAAATAGTTAATTTAACAATGTAATTATCAACCATTTTTATTTAAATTTTAAATATGTTATAACTTAACTTATTCCTGTGGTGCAATTTTCAGCAGCCTTACTGCAGTCACATGATTCAGAAATAATTTCATTAATTATCCTCTGCTAAATTAGATCAGTTACTGTACTTTAATATTTTTTGTGGAAGGCTTTTTTTGAGCATGAATGAGGTGCACTGAATGTAAAATTCAAAAGCACAGCTTGTATTCAAAATGGAAGTCTTTTGTGAAATTACAAACACCTTTGCTCATACGTTTATTCTACGATAAAGAAAAAAAAAAAGTAGCTTTCCGGTGGATTTCAGTAAGAGTGAATACACTTCTATTCGTATACAGGGTGAATACACTTTTATTCATATACACTCTCAGTATACTGTAACGGCCACTACTATGAGTATACCACAATTATGTATGTATGTTGCCCCTTTAGGAGTTGCACCCCAAACCCCCCAGTGTGTGCGCTGCGGGTGTCTGTGTGAGGAGAGGGAGAAAGGAGTGTGTGTGCTGCTCTTCCCCTAAAATTGTAATCTTTTTGTGATGCTGAAGGAGGCTAATCATAAAGGTTTGAGTCTGAATGCTATTTTTGTCTTTAAGCTCTTTTATCCCATTGGCTATTCAGCGCAAAGCGTCACAATACACTAAGAAAGAGCTTGTTTAAAGACTTTAGGTACATGTAGATTTATTTTTTTTTAATACAGCTTTCAGGTGCCCCAAGAATGTGTGTAAAATTTCAGCTCAATATACTTCACAGATCACTTATTTTACCATACAGTAACCCATTTTGGGGGTGCAAGTGAAATCACGTTATTTTTGTGCACGTCTCTTTAAATGCAAATGAGGTGCTAACTTTACAGCTCATGCATAAGTCACTCTGCCACTAACAAACAAAACAGCAGCATGCGTTTTACAGTCTTGTCAATTCAAACTCCTCAGACTGTTTTCTGAACATCCAGATATGCTTTTATGCGCAGTTCTCTTGTACACACTTTCAAAAGCACATAAGACATGAGGGATGTAATGATTCACCTTGAGCCGGTTGAAAATTTATTCAAATTGGTTGATGTTAAACGTATCGCAATATTTGTATCCCAGGGACTGTTGTGTTTTACTGCAAACTGGTAAACGTGGAATGATAGCGAACAAGTTGTAGCAAATGGTTTAAAGCGACAGAGTGTGGCTGTTGATTATTGAGGAAGCTTCATCCTCCTCCAAATCAGAGGAGTGCCGGCCCACATAAACTGAATTTATGGCCTGCATCGTCTCACAGTTGGTACGACATATGACTTGTCATGTTATTTGTTTACGGTCATTGATTTAATGCAATTTGACTTGCTTGTAAAAACTGTAAGAGATGATGAGTGCGGTGAAGTGGAGATCACACGTATGTATGTCTGCTCATCTGCTCTGCATGTTCTCCATCATCAGTGGAGCAAACTCCACCTCGCTGCAGCATCTCCAGCTTTTTTTACAGGCTCAGTCAAAACGTAAATATTTGTTTCGTTTGTATCATACCTTTTTTAAAATGTAAAATTATTTAAAATTAAATTAGGAAAATAGTAAAAGGCCACTTCAATTAGTCTCATCAATATTTTGAATCGTGAATTGAGAGAATTGGCACATTCCTAGTTAATGTTTATCTTTTTGATACATTAATGTAAATGACTGAGGAGGAAATTGCATGTGTATCAGTATATTAGATCTGTGAAATATGACAACACACTACTAACTGAACTCAACCAGTCCAAGGCAGACTTGTTGGTTCACTTATGAAAACTTAGTTTCTGAACACCTCAATTGAAGTCCTATTTACTCTCTCGAGAATAACTGCCTTTTTAAGAGTGACTTTGAGAGCAAAAACACATTTATTTATTCAAGTTGTTTTTAGGTCATAGACAAGGTGCCTTTTTAAGGTCGTACTTGGCAAACTAAAATGATTGAAGCATTTTATTGGACTAGTGTTTTTTTTTTCTTGTAAATAGACCATGGTTTTATTTAGTTTTATGAATTTTATGTAATATAATATTGTGTGGATTTATATCTCTAACCTGAATGTATTTTTTTTTGTCTAGTTTTAATCTGAAATGTCTTAACTTTTTGTTAATTTGTAATTTTTCTGAGATCGCTATGAAGATGACCTTGGTGCTGGCATGACAATAAAAAGTAAATTAATAGTTACTTTATGCTTTGTTACTTGCATAATACATAGCTTAATAGAGGCCCTTTAACTGTAATGTGCATTCACATTGGAATAAATAAGCGAAGAGGGGACTTTACCTCCATTTCAGAAGCCACCAAACTCCACTGCGTTTGCTCTTCATCAGCAGTGGCAGTAAACACTCGTCCCGTGTTGAGAATGTGAGTTTGCACGGCTCCGTCTCTTATTGCCATGGGGTCTGCAGGATGCCTCCTGTTTTGAGTGTGCACTTGTGCTCTGAGTGGACATGAAGAGACTGTGAATGTGTACAGCGGGAGGGAGCTGGGATTCGGAGAGCCTCCATCTCTAGACGCCACTTTAAGGTTGAAGTGTTTTCTTTTAAATTAATATCCAGTGCTGAATTAAGCAAAAATGCGTAGGCCTTTGTGTAGATCTCATCCAATATGGTGACAGGTGGATTCTGCAGAGATGTTGAGTGATTATTGCTTTTTTGTTGTTGTTGTTTTTGTCTTATGGTTTGAGAAAAGTTAGATGGCTTGTAGGGAAATGGCTAACATTTATATGGTAAGTAGATGTCTCTGACTGCAAAGAGATGTAATTTGATGAAATAAAGTGGTGTTTAAAAAGTTATTTTTTTTCTATTGTGTATTATGTAATTTGAACATTTGTATCAAAGTTCTTATTGCTTAATGAATTTTTTCTTTAAAAAAAAGACAATTTTGTTTTATTTATTATTATTATTATTATTATTATTATTATTATTATTGTTTTTGTTTTGTTTTTTATTTAAGTTATTTTTATATATTTATTTTTATAAATTAAACTTTTTATAAAGTAAACGATATAGATATATATATATCTCCATCCAAGCGAAGATTTAGAAATGCTGCCGTTTATCAGTTGGAATTGCAAATCTTAGGCTTTGGCACACAGTTTGATCACTTATGCAGCAAATAATGCAATGTGGAACCACTTAGGGAATTGTTTACATGGACCATAGGCTGCTTGGAATAGTTGGACAGTTTTTCCTTGGTGGATTTTTTTTTTATTATTATTATTATTTTTTTTTTTTATAAATAAATATAAAATCTAAATAATAACTAAATAAAAAAAAATATATATTTATTATTATTATTATTATTATTTTATATAATTTTTTTTTTTTTTTTGATTTAGTGAACATTAGTTTAACTGTTCTCTTCCTTGACCGTTTCAGTGAGGAAAACCTGTGCCGAGGTGGACTTTGTCTGTCGCAGTGGACAATGCATTCCCAAAAGATGGCAATGTGATGGTGAACCAGACTGCGAGGACGGCTCCGACGAAAGCATCGAAATGTGCCGTAAGTCAGACTTCAAGTCATACAGTATTTATTCAGCAGTATTGCCTTCTTCTGATTTGTGTACACTGCATGAACTGCATTTGAGTGGGTTGTAAATCCCCCAGTTACTTTCTAAGCTGAATCATAAAACCTCAAGTTTATTTTTAACTACTTCAGTGTGTGTGAGTCTTATCTCAACTGTGAGGTATATTTAGATTCACCCCTGTGCACTAGATGAACATTTATTAAAAGCATATGGC
Source organism: Danio jaintianensis (assembly GCA_903798115.1). Taxonomy (NCBI): domain Eukaryota; kingdom Metazoa; phylum Chordata; class Actinopteri; order Cypriniformes; family Danionidae; genus Danio; species Danio jaintianensis. The sequence continues at coordinate 2,322,705 of CAIGQV010019090.1, forward strand.
GTGTCATCTATGTAAGGCCTTGTTCTTTTGTAGAGAATCAGAGGATTAGTTTAAAGGGATAGTTTAACCAAACTTGAAAATTATTACCATTTACACACTTCATCTATATTTAATTCTTTTACTGAAGAAAAAAAAAAGATATTTTGAAAGCCATTGACTTCCGTAGTAGGAAAAGAAAATGGCTTCCAGGTTTTGACATCTCAGTATATATATATATATAATATATAATTTTTATTTTTTTTGTGTGTACGTATTCAAAAGAAGACAATTTAGAATAAGTCACTACTCGTCACTTTCCATAAACCCATTATATGCTAATTTTCTAGCTTCATAAACACCAAGGGGTGCACAAATTCAGAAAATTCCCAAAATTGAGTAGGATAAACTTTTTTATTTATTATTATTTTTTTTTTAATATCTGATAAGAAAATGTGTAAACTGATGAAAATTCACTTATTGAATAAATTCCAGATTGAGCATCAAGTCCTCAGCAGATGATGTGTTTGGATAACTGCAGTTGAAGTCAGATTTATCAACCCTCCTGAATTATTAGCCCCCTGTATATATTTCCCCCCAATTTCTGTTTAACTAAAAGAAGATTTCTTCTAAAGAAGATTTACGTAAACGCATTTCTAAACATAATAGTTTTAATAAGTAGTTTATAAAACAATTTCTTTTATCTATGCCATGATGACAGTACATAATATTTTACTAGATATTTTTCAAGATGCTAGTATTCAGCTTAAAGTACAATTTAAAGGCTTAACTAGGTTAATTGGGTTAACTAGGCAAGTTAGTGTAATAAGGCAAATCGTTGTATAACAGTGATTTTGTTCTGTAGACAATTGGAAAAAAAAAAAAATAAAAAAAAAAAATATATATATATATCTTAAGGGGGCTAATGACATTAACCTTAATAAAGTGTCATACCTTTTTTTTGTTATTTGTATATTATGCTAGTTTGTACATGTAGTTTGGACGATTACATTGTGGATCAAGTAATATAAGTCCAAGCCACAGACTGATCTGAATACCGACTTGAACACTCGCCATTCCCTGAAACCGTAGATGCATACCTGCATTTTACAAGGGGTTTGCTGCATTTTTCCATCCACAAAAGGAGTGTTCAACAGCAGCTTCACCATATGTTGATGTAGAATATTAGCTTGCTGATGCGGTCATCTGTCCACTTGTATTTGTGATCTTTTGCAATTGTACTGCAGACATTCGAATTACTACTACAAATATTGCCTGCCCATAACACCGTTTTTCATGCAGTCCTTGAACATTTTATCGAACATAACACTAAATTACCAATGTTTAACACATTGTAAACCATGCGTTTATGCAGATATTTACGAACATTAACATCTGCATGACCCAGAAGTTTACTGGTACTTTTATTACAGTATGCTGATGTACTTCCAACTGAAATGGAATATTGAGTAGGGGGTGGGGCTTTCTTTTTGCACAACATTCCCTCATAAGTAAACTAATGTTAAGAGGGCCATGGTTAAGAATACTGTGGCTGAATCTGTCAAACTGACATCAACAGGGAAGGACCGCCATTACAAACACTGATGCAAATGGTCAGACTTTGATTTGAAGTTTACAAAAACGTTGTTGTTTTCAGTGGATTAACTTGCACTGATTAATTGATTACTTAAATAAGAAACACAAATTAAACATTGTAACTTTTTAAACACTAGTCTATGGATTTGTAGACAATTTTTATGTTTTTTTTCCGTCATCTTAGTGTAAACATCGATATTGCATTATGATATTCTTCAACTACCACTTGCAAAGTTCATCAACCCAATGAAAAAATGAGCTGCTGCTTTAATAACTTACATTGGCTGTACATTCTATACAGTCCGCTGTAGAAGTATCGGTGTACGTGCAGTTATGCAGGTCAGCTTTCTATATCAAGTCTTATTTGACCAGCTGTTGGAAAGTTATTGAGCAGAAAATGGAAGGAGACCAACTGTGTGTGTGTGTGTGTGTGTGTGTGTGTGTGTGTGTGTGTGTTCGTGAAGATTTGCACACGTGTTGCTATAAATCTGTAATGGCCTTTTACTTCAGTTTTACGTCAGTATTTCCGTCAAGATTCCCCATCATAAATAACTCGAATGAAGACATTTCAACTTTCAGTAAATTATCAAAGGCATCACGCATTATGCAACAGGTCTATTGCACCATTCCTCCTTTTGATATTAAGTTTCCCATTGCATCTAGGAGCCGCTAGTGTCTCTTAACCATGGCAGGCTTTGGAGGTTTGCCAAAGGGATAGATGTTTCAACCAAATTGTTAACATGAGTCTAAAGGTTATTTCCATGTTAAGGTTTACACCAATGTTAAGTTCTGTAAAATAACGTTTGTTTATGCAAAGCCTGGCAGGCACATAAAATAAAAAGGAATATTTTGCAGCGTTTCACCAAATATGATGTGTGAAAATGGCTTCTGGCCAACGCAGCTAAAGTTTAAACTCCCACATTATTGCTTGAAGCATACTTTCATTTGCCTTCTGGAGAGCTGTAAAATCGGACATTTAAGGTGAATTATTAACTCCTGACTGGCTTTTTCCCCTTCCAGATACGCGAACCTGTCGAGTGAATGAATTTAGTTGTGGTGTCGGCTCCACACAGTGCATTCCCGTCTTCTGGAAGTGTGACGGTGAGAAAGACTGCGACAACGGAGAGGACGAGATTAATTGTGGTGAGTTACTAGACACAACAGCAGCTGAACCGCCTATTACCATCGCTTTCAATTCCCCTTTCTCTTGCCTCCTCTGCTGATTCCTTCAGAAATTAGTCACTGACAGCCAAAGTCAAACTTAAAGGAAGAAACATTTAATTCCTTTGTGGTTTTTCTTGTAAACCTTGATCGAGTTAAGTTAGAATAGTTTATCTTTGTGGCTGATGTTTTATAAAATCCTGCTTTATTGGTAAATAAAACTTAATATAACGTATGCAGAAAAAAGTTTGTTAGTGTTTTGATTTTGGATTTTTCTGTGTGGTTTTAATTTGGTTGGTGTTTATTTGGTTTGGGTTTAGTTTTGCTTAGTCTTTTGTCCAGGGGTCCGTTCTTCGTACGTGGATTACTCAATTAGCTGGATTTGGTTATTGACGATTGTTCAGAACTCATCCGAGAGTTGCTGTCATAGCAACAGGTCTGGTAGCTCAAACCTGCTCAGGAGCAGGCTTATTTCATATAAACAGGATTAGATTGGGTCATTTCAAGCTAAGGTAATAGTGAAAGTATGTACCGAATGCTGATATTTTCTTACAATAGGAATCTATAGACTATATATACTGGGGAAAATTGTATTGTATTGTATGCATAGAATAGACCTACTAAAATCCGGTCTAAAAGTAAAACTAAATAAGTTGCTAAATACTCTTGACCCATGAAAGTGTAAAGCATGCAGCCCACAACAAATGTAGAAAGTTATTGCGTATCATATTTACCAAACAGTTTTCTACGAATTTTATATAATTTTGCTCGCATGGATAATTGAATATTAATCAGATGATGTCATTATGCTGCTGTGCTGTCAGCCAATCGTTGCATTGCCGATCATGATTTCGAGGATCGATAGATCAGTCCTTCACAACACACGCAGCGATCTCAGATCAGTTCATCCAGACATTTTAATCTGATTCGTGAACTTGTTTAACCAAATTAGCCAGAGATCAGTTATCAAGATTAAAAGATCCAGGATCTGCCAAATCATCTTAGATCATTTAAGTGAGGTACGAAAAACGAACCCCAGAACTCCAAAATTTAGGCCACGTACACAAGTATTTTTATAAACAGTTTTCCCCACTTTGGTTTAAAAAAATAAACAAATAAAAATCTCTGTCCAAAAACGCACTTTGATGCAGGTTAAGGGCACGCCGAACCAACAGGCGGAGATAATGACACTTAATTCCCTGTTTGGTGTGAACCCAGAGTAAGTACTTTCACAAGTAGATCGCATATACAAGTCAATGCAAATGTGAGAACAGAGGCGAATTACCATCCTGTGGTGCGAACGATGCAGAATACGCATTGGAATGTGCCTCATTCGCGGTTTCCACATTTGATGTGAATCCAGCTGTGTTGGCCAATCAGAAAGGAGAAAACGTCATGAGGCACAACTCTGGTTATAGTGTCCACATGACCAAACTGTGGCCAGGGTGAAGATTTTCCAAAACTCCAGGTAGAGTTTTCAGAAAGTTTTGGTTTCAGTCACCCGATACTCCATTTTTCTTTTGTGTGTGTGGACAAACAGCAAAACTGCGTAGAAAAAATTACCCATGTTTGTGTGGACAGGGCCTTTAGTCTAGAGTTTAGTCCAGAGCAGTGGTTCCCAACCTTTTTATTTTATTTTTTTTAACATGTGGTCCACTAAATCAAAAACCCCTATGTTTCCACAGCCCCCCTGCAATTTTTAATTGAACCTGTTATTTGTTGTGGGTTGGTTAATTACTCTGCAATCAGAGAACAGTTTAGACTAGACCTGCGTGTGACACTTTTTCGCAATATTGAAGTTTTTCCCCGCTCCCGTGCAACATTTTGGGTTTAGATATGAGCAGATACAAATGTGACCTTGTTGACTAAAACTGCAACATGCACACCGCACGCAACTGGACAAAATGCTTCAATGTAGAAATGGGCAGTGAAAGTGAAAAGTCGAGAGGAAAAAAAAAAATAAAAAGGAAAAAAAAGTGAAAAGTGTCTAATTCAATCAAATAAAATGGACACATTATTTCAATTGACTAATCTATGATATTACACTTCGTTTTGAAATAGTTTCAACAAGGTGTTGACTTCCTCAGGCAAAAGTCAAGCTCCCAACCTTCCTTGGTTCTTGCTGTTTGCCTTTTCCGCCACACTTCAAAACATAGTCATGCCTCAAAACATAGTCTCTTAAAGCAGCAAAATAGCTTTTGGTAGTGTTGTCTGCATTAAATTTAACAATAACAAGTAGACTGTTGCCAACCTGAGAGCCTTGTTTTACAGGAATCTCCATGTAATTATTTGCTTAAGTTCAAAATGCCTTTCTGAAGCATTTATTGATCTTTTGCCAGCCCGTTTTAACTCTTCAACACCCATTTTCCTGTGTCATGTTTGTTAGGTAACATTACATGTGCCCCTCTGGAGTTCACCTGTTCCAGTGGCCGCTGTGTTTCTCGTAAATTCGTCTGCAATGGTGAAGATGACTGCGGTGACGGCAGCGATGAACAGAACTGCGCTCCTTCCTCCTGCAGCCCGAGCGAAATCCCTTGTGGGAACAATACGTGCATTCCTAGAAGCTGGTTATGTGACGATGATGTGGACTGCCAAGATCAGTCGGATGAGTCTCCAGAGCGCTGTGGCCACAACCCGACGCCGCCGGCCAAGTGTTCGCCCAGTGAGATGCAGTGCGGATCTGGCGAATGCATTCACCGGAAGTGGCGCTGCGATGGTGACCCAGATTGCAAGGATGGCAGCGACGAGAAAAACTGCTGTGCGTTCCTCCCCTTTTTATTTTATTAATTTATTTTTTGTGGCTGGCGGTTTGGCTTTGTTTTATCTCTGTTGGTGTTTTTGATGGGGTGCTGGTTGGATTTTTGGTTCTTTTTTTGTTTTGTTTTTGTTATTTGGTTTTGGTTTACTCCTTTATTCTGTTTTGGTGTTTGGTCTGGGGCCTTTACCATGAATCGGGCTAGCCAGTTAAATTTTAGTTTGCACCAATTCTGGGTTTTGGTTACCATGAAGGTAGCTCACCTGCTTCATAATACCATGGCAACAAAGAGTGACTAAAAGTTGAGCTGACTTCATGTTACCAAAAACCCAAGATTGGTGCAAACTAATCAAACTTAACTGGCTAGCCAGCTAATCTAGCTTCATGGTACAGGCCCCTGGTCTGGTGTTTTGGTTTGTCGTTGTTTTTGTTTCGGTTTACAATCCAATTTTTGTTTGCTATTGGTTGGTTTTGTTGTTAATTTGATTTGGTTGTTTTATTTTCTTATTACTTTTGGTATGTTTTGTTGCTGATTTAGCTTTACCTTTTTGACTTGGGCACTTCACTTTTATTTTTTGGTCTTATGCTTTGATTTTGGTTCTGAGGTCTTGCATGGTATGTTTATTTCGTATATTTCGGTGGTTTTTGTACTAATAGTCTTTTTTTCTTTTCTTTTTTGTGCTTCACTAACTGTTTGTCCATGCCCTTTCCAGCTGCTCGTACCTGCAGACCTGACCAGTTCAAGTGTGATGACGGCAGCTGTATCCATGGCAGCCGACAGTGCAACGGCTTCAGAGATTGTGTAGATGGAACAGATGAAGTCAACTGCAAAAACTGTGAGTCCACTGAACTGAAACAAATTCTCTCTGAGTGCTTTTACTTGGGAAAAGTAAGACATCGTCAAAATTCAAGACTATGAAACTTGGTATAACACTGAACCAATGATTAAATCTGTATTAGTAGCATTCATTCATTCATTTTTTTCGGCTTAGTCCCTTTATTAATCTGGGGTCGCCACAGCGGGATGAACCGCCAACTTATCCAGCATATGTTTTACGCAGCGGATGCCCTTCCAGCTGCAACCCATCACTGGGAAACATTCATACACACTCATTCACACACATACACTACGGACAATTTTAGCTTACCCAATTCACCTGTACCGCATGTCTTTGGACTTGTGGGGGAAACCGGATCACCCGGAGGAAACCCACGCGAACACGGGGAGAACATGCAAACTCCACACAGAAATGCCAACTGACCCAGCCGAGGCTCGAACCAGCGACCTTCTTGCTGTGAGGCGAACGTGCTACCCACTGCGCCACCGCGTCGCCTATTAGTAGCATATAATAGATTAAAGAACTGCAGGTCAAAGTATGTCAAACAAAAAGAATTGGGGAATATTTTAATTGAAATGTTTAATTTGCAGTCCTAACTAATGTGTTAAGAACAGAATTGACGGCTGCTTAACTTTATCATTTTGCATGCTTTGTCTAGTTTGCATTTGTCATGGACAAAGTGGATGTTCTTGTTGTTGTTTTATTTTTTCAGTAACTCAATGTAACAGTTCTGACCAGTTCAAGTGTCGAAGTGGAGAGTGCATTGAGATGAGTAAAGTGTGTAATAAGGTCCGTGACTGTCCTGATTGGAGTGATGAACCCATCAAAGAGTGCAGTAAGTACATACAGCTGTTCTCATTACCAAAAACATTGAGCTTTCTGACATTTAAGTATATATCTTAGTGTCCAAGAATTTCACTAGTGTACACAAAGCTTGAATAAAATATCTTTGTCAAAGGAAAATGTAAATGCAAGAATTCTTAGAAGTGTGTAATGTGTGCTTATCACCAACACATAATTACTGTTTGTAGTTTCCATGTTATTTGATGCATAATTTTCAACTTCCCCCTTACATCAGAATCAATTATAGCATTTATGAGTTCTATCAATATTTTAGTTCTGTATTATTGAATTGCATCATTAGTACTGTTAATTTGCAGTTTTTGAAATCTAAAGACTGCTATGTGACTAAATGAATACAAACATAACATTCATGTTTAGGTCAATGGAGATGTTTTTTCAAACTTTGATCTTATAATGGTTTACTGTGAAACTATTGGTTTAATGTTTTGTTAAATGCTGGCTAAAACATTGTGGGTTCATCGGGAGGCAGAACCTGCAGTATGTTTAGTCCACAGTGCAATGATAGGCAGGGTTGTTAAGTCTGAACGTTTGTGAGTAAATTATTTCAGGCTGTATGCGAGCTTGACCTAAATGCTTCTTAAATGCTCCCAGATGTTAGGGGTGTGAACAGGCTAAGGGGACTGGTATATGAGATGCTGTACAGGAATTGATTTGCAATGTTTTTACATTTTGTTGAAGGATAATTTTAGCTCTAAAGGAAAGTGACTAATTTAGGATGTTTTAACACTGGAGTCATCTTTAAAGGTGATTGAAACTTCACTAACAGAGCAATCACTGTTTAAATGTGAAGACTACCTACTAAATCTTTGAGCACTAGGGCTGCACGTTATCTGAAAAATCTGACATTGCGTAATTTTGTTTTGTTGCGATGTGAATATAATCAAATAGCTCTATTTAAAAATATCTGTATAATTTAGATCGCCTGGAGTGATCAAGTCTTTTCAATGAAGTGCGTCTGCATAAAATATAGTAAATTACAATCATACGACAGCATGGTTTTCTGAGGAGTCTAAGAGTATTCAAATACAAAAATGTAACAATCAAATGTAAAATAACATGGTCGTCATTGTGGAAATAATTTTATACAATATTATAAAAAATAATATCTTTATATTTTAATCTTTAATAAATTGTCTAATCCTGCAATGTGGCTATTGCGGATACATTGCAATATTGATGCTCAAACGATATATGGTTGAGCCCTAGTGAGTACCAAACAAAAGACATCTAGACTAATAAAAAAACAAGATGTACGTTTACAAGAGTACCATTTAAAAAGGACAAAATTGCATATTTATTTACATTTTATACTCTTTGTTCATATTACTTTATTAAAATGAGCTGAAACGACACTTCTTGAGGGGACGACTTAATAGTTTTGTTCAATCCACTTAAATTTGTAAACTCATAAATTAACTTAATTCCTGTGTTGTGCCAAAACAAATCGATTGTGTGGAACCCAGCATTTTTTACAGTGTATTATCAAATCTTTGTTTCTGTGTGTCAAGTCAGGAGGAATTTCAGGGTTTTTACATTGCTTTAGGTCTGAAGCAAACTAGTGCCTAAAAAAAGTACTAGAAGCCACAAATCCATTTCAATTAAGTGCAAACGCTTCTTGTTTATTATAACACCAGGTGCATGGAAATGGATGCTAGTATGTTTTGCAGATTAAATGTTAAACTGTTTTTCATATCCTTGACCAAATGGAAATTGTGAACCAAAGGGGAATAAATCCAGTTCTCATATCCAGCCTTTTTTTGGGGGTTATATTGAAGATTGTCATAATTTATTTTCAATCTTATCATTTCAAGCCTGTAGGCCTATGACTTTAGTGCCACCTTTTAAAACCCTTCTTTTTGAATTTGTATGCTTGCTTACAGTCCGTCACTTGCTCCAATATTTGAAAAGGCATCAGAACTATTTGTATCCATCAGACCTTTGACCTTAATTTGCTTGCTATCTACATCAGGATTGCCTGTGTTTGTTAGTCCGCAGTTTGGCTCGCAAGGCCACTTTTTTGTTTTAATGAGTCTGCAAGTCAATATTTACTTTACGGAAATTACTCCCTCAATGCCATGCTACATCAGCAGTCTGGTGACCAGCTGGAGGGTAAAACCGAGCAACTGCTGGGATTTCAAGTATGAAACAAAATCTCAAATCTCCACTGACTCTTTGTTTTGTTTTTTTGACACCATTCATGACAATGGTGTGTGTTTAGCCTTTGGGTCTGAAAAACAACACTTCAATGTTAATATTTGGCTGTAACTGCACACCATGCATACACACACAGATACAATTTGTGGACCATAGACATGAATCGTTCATGCTTTTGTCACACATGGGCTATAGTAAGACCTAAAACACTTGGTTTTATGGCACATTTGTCCAGCATGGAGTCAATTGAATCTCACACTCCATGTTTTTAAACCTTTTCCAAGGACGCTACTGTGTATCACCATGTGGGACGTTCATCATGTGGACCCCATCTGGATTTATTGATCCCTGTAAATCTCAGCATGTCGACTGCATGTGTGTGAAATGTACAGCATTGATATTCCAAGTGTGTAAAATGTACCCATTCACTGTTTGTTCTAGATATGAATGAATGCTTGCTCAATAACGGAGGCTGTTCGCACATCTGTCGGGACTTGACGATTGGCTATGAATGCGACTGCACGCCGGGACTCCAGCTCATCGATCGCAAGACCTGCGGTGGTATGAATAGCCACACATGCCTTTTGTAATATAGACAAATAATGAATTTATTATTGATTATGGTGGGTCTTAATAATGGATCTTTTGTGAGCGTACTCTCCAATAGGAACTCAGACTATGATTGTTTCTTCGCAGATGTCAATGAGTGCCTCAACCCTGGGATATGTAGTCAGATATGTATAAATCTTAAAGGAGGATACAAATGTGAGTGTCACAATGGTTACCAGATGGACCCCACCACTGGAGTGTGCAAAGCTGTTGGTAAGTTCACTTTGAATTTAACCCTTTTTTTTTTTTCATTGGCTTGGTGATTCAACAAATGTATAGTGCATCTGGAATTCCATACTTCCCTACTACTGTATATAGTATGTGAGAGCCAAGTAGCATGTCCAAATTCCTAGTATTCGACACACACGCACGTCATGATTTTACCAAGTACGATGCAATCCTGGATTAACATCCATGTTGATCCTGGAACATCATTTTTGTTTGAAAATGTAATCCATACCTATTCCCTACCCTTAAACCCAACCAAAACTGTACATTATTCCCAAAATCAGAGGTGACAAATAGTTGGATAACTATCACGCAGAAGTGCATAAACCTAACTGTAAGCCTGAATTTAACATAAACTGTAAACGTATCCCTTAATTCTGATTGGAATGTTGTTTCAGGGTCAACATGGATGTTGATTCAGGAACATGTCCTACTTTGTGAAATCAGGTTAGGGGAAAAGCATTTGTTGCATTTGTGTGGTTTTGGGTTCTGTGGGTCTCATTCACTAATAATTGCGTGAATTTTTTTTGTATTTATATGCACATTTGAACTTCTCATGGAAACTTTTGACCAAATTTACAATGTGTGTATGCGCATGAGTTTGTTCTTAAACGTTCTCCTGTGAATTTGAACGAGCGTCCTTGTACATGCAATTAGTAATTTGCATAACACACTCCCCTGCCAGCTCCATATAAGGACTTTCCGCAAATCGGCACTTGTCCAGAGAAAAGAAGTCTAATTATGATTTAAGAAGAGACTGTTATGGCAACAAAAGAAAAAGAACTTTAACACTAATGTTGATGTTGGATGTGAAACACTTTCAGTTATTAAAACGCAATGCATTTGTGTTGATTACTCTTTTTAAAAGAGCAGAGCGCTGCGTGTTTTATGATGCTAGCCTAGGCAATCACTGTATCACTGTAATGGCCTTGATGCTCCAGTGTTATTTCTGTAGAGTTGACTTTTTCCAGCTCCAGGTGCACATGAGCGCACCGTCAAAACATGAGGCGCAGCAGGCGAATGAGAGTCGCGCGCAAAACATTTTTGTGGTGAGACTCAAAAGAAAGCATTCGCGTGATCGGGGCATGAATAGCCATTCATCACTCTCAGGAAACATATCTGTCCGCTCTCTAAAGACGTAGTTACTGTTGGCATGCCTCCAAACACAAGGTGTGAAACAATAATCATCCTTTATATAAGAATAGAGCAGGTGATTTGTTGTTTGGACATCTAATATCAATTTGTAATGTCTAGTTAGTTGCTTTACATTCACCCTGTAAATGCATATCTAATTATATGTAGGCTTCTTTATACATGTTCAGGGCGTACATGATTATTGTGTATGTGTGGTATAAGTTCTTGAATTTTTTTTTTGTAGATTTACAATAAAAATTTAGTACGAAAGTTTTGGTGAATCATGATTTATTTGTGAAATCGTCCAAATTTGAAAAAATATGTGCATACACATGGTTGGTGAATGAGACCCATTGTCTGTTCAAACTATTATTAAAGGTTTGAACAAGAGTCAATGTAAGCTGTGGAAATGGTAAACTTTGTTTTGCTCAACACCCGTGTCCTGTTAAGTCTGTCAAACTAGGATTACTCAAACTAAATCTGATACAAAATATATAAAAAATGTGCTGACAAGATAACTAAAACTAACAAAAGTATTAATGAAACAAACTAAAACTAAACTGAAATTTACAGAATTTTAGAATCATATAGAAATAAACTAATTCAAAACCATAATAACCTTACCATGCGAGTGAATTTATGAATGTAAGAGTATCGACGCAACTGACGTGCGAGTATTAGCCATTCATACTACTCTAATTCATACCATATAGAAAGTGCTTTTAGCAGTTGAAGTATGTTCAAATTCAAATGTAGTACCTACTCGTGTAGTATGTGGTGGTGGTTGTGTGTGTTTTTTTATTTTTATTTTATTTTTTTCCTTCAGATGCAGCTATAGATTTGTTTTGGGCTTCCCATACAAACATGTAATGAATAAGGACGTTAACCATAACAAACATGTTATGCAGATCTGATTGTAAAGCAGTCCTGTTGGCGCCATTTTTAAATCCCACATCTGCCAAACTAAATTACATAAACTAACTCACTCGAGTCTGGCCAAATCTGAACAGTTGAGGTATTTACATAAAATGAAATTCAACAATGAAGTGGAATTGCAGAACTCTTTAAATAAGACTTTTAGGTGACTATTTTTTGCAAAACCTTTAGGATATTACAAAGTACAGCAACTAGTCCAGATGGGAATCATTATTTCAGCGTTTCTCATTTCCGTCCTCATGCCCCACTGCTCTGCACATTTTCTTATGCTTCTCTCATCCCTTCTGATGTTTATTCTAATTCTACCATAAGTGCCCTGCGAAGTGAATTCGCCTTGATATTCCTCAATGATTCCAGTTTGAAGGGAGTGTATAGGTTTAATTCAAATGGGCATTTTAGTTTGTGATATTTGAATTTACAGAGAAATATCATCTAGATTAGTAAGTACTGTCTGTTTGTGAAGATGCTGCAAATTCATGAATGAACGTTCCAAAGTGTAGTAAAGACTTTCCCATGCTCAGCGACAAGGGAGCAGTGAAGACTGTGTAGGGACCATGTCAATCAGAACAGTTCATGCATGTAGCTCTTCTAACAAGCTGCTTATCTGAGTCAGGTTTGTTAAATAAGAAACAGGCAAAATATGCGAAGCGGTGGGGCAAGAGGACTGGGATTGAGAACCACTGCAATATCTGGTTGTTACTGTGCTGAATGCATTTACATAAGAACATTGGTAAAGGCTTAGTAGTCTGGATGCTTACAGCTACTTTCGAAGCAGAAATGTTTTTGTAACATTCGATTGTACAGTAGGGATGATGTCTCCCTTGTGTTGTGAAATCTATGTTTATGGTGTAAACGCATACCAACTAATGGCGAGATTGGGTTAAAACATGGCTTGAAAAAACAAGCTTTAACCAAGAATATTATGATCATTTTTCACTTGGATTAATCTACAGTGTTAAGCTATGATTGATTTAATGGTAAACAATAACAATGAAAACGCTGGTGGGTTGGTAAAAGACTTATACATGAAACTTATTTTGATCCATGTCAATTAAGTTAGTAGTTTTTTTTTTGTTTTTTTTTTTTCTTCTTTGCCCAATTAAAGACTTAGCCCCTTAATTTTCACCCCACTTTTTTGGTTTGCACATTTTTAAGGGGTTGATTAGCACATATCATTCCCTCTTTTTACATTTGCAGGTAAAGAACCCTGTCTTATTTTCACCAATCGAAGAGACATCCGTAAACTAGGCCTGGAGCGTCGTGAATATACTCAGATTGTGGAGCAACTGCGGAACACTGTAGCTCTTGATGCCGACTTCATTCAGCAGATGATATTCTGGGCTGACCTGGGCCAAAAGGCCATTTTTAGGTAAGCATCGTTGCCTCTCTCACTTTAAAACTAGAGCAAAGTTATTTAAATGACATCAAATATGAAAGCAGAGACTCTTAAATTGCACAAAAAATACAGACTTGTGTTGGCTATTGACAAGTTTTTGGGTATAAATGTTAGAAATGTGTTTGTTCATCCAACTACTTTGATGACTTGCCAGTGTTTGTCTGATTTGCATTTTTTCTTTCACCCACAGCACAGTGTTGGATAAGCAGAAAGAAAGTCATAAGAAAGTGATTGACGATGTTCAGATGCCTGTTGGGATTGCAGTTGACTGGATTTACAAAAACATCTACTGGTCAGACCTGGGCAGTAAGAGCATAACTGTGGCCAACTTCAATGGGACCAAGAAGAAGGTGCTTTTTAACAGCGGCCTGAAGGAACCAGCCTCTATTGCTGTAGATCCTCTATCAGGGTAAAACATTAACACTGCTTTCAACATGTTTCTGAAGCTTTTCATGATTGGTCAATTTAAATATTTTAAAAGTACTCCTCTGGATTGAGCCTATAAATAAATGTAAATTTGGATTTTGTCCTTTTAAATCCAGGTTCCTGTATTGGTCAGACTGGGGTGAGCCAGCTAAGATTGAGAAGTCTGGTATGAATGGGAATGACAGACAGGTCCTTGTTGAGACCGACATTCAATGGCCCAATGGAATCACTCTTGGTATGTGAAGTTTTCTTCTCTCCCCCTTTTTTTTAAAATTTATTTATTTTTATTCTTCAGTAGTTGAACCTTTAAGGGAGGAATGGCTAACTCCTGGAAAGCTACCTTTCTGCAGATTTCTGTTCCAGCACTGCAACAATCAGTTATTTTCAAGTAGTCCTAAACATCTTGATTTAGTCATTTCAGGTGTGTTTGATTAGAGTTAATGTCTGCATGATGGTAGGACTCCAGGAGCAAGGCTTGCTACCTTTTGCAATAAGAATATTCTTATGGTTTTTCCAGAAGTTGGCGATATGATCCAGGCCAAATTCTTTTATCTGTTTGCTTGCTTTAGGTAGGGAATGGGGTGTTACATGCAGTTTAGTTTCAAAATAGCTTAAACTACAGGCAGGTGTGTTGGATTGAATCTTCATGGGTAGAGGTGGATATATTTTGGTAAGAGGTTTGTGAAAGAATTTGGAACTTTGGACAATTTCTGGACATTCTGCTAGGACACCAGAATGTTTTATTGCTCACATTTATCAGCTTATTTCCGCAGACATTTTTCGACATTTTGACCCAAGCAATTTTCACTGGCGATGAACAAAATCACTTTCTGACATTAGATTGTGCTTAAGGAGAAAGAAATTCCCCAGTACACAAGGTGGCGCTGTGCAACTGACATCTACATGTTGCAAAGAACAAGAAGTCACCCTCATGCTTTTTCTTTGTGTATTTATTGCGTAAGCTTTTCCACTCTCCTCCACTACAGCACACAAACACCTGGTCGAATTTTGTGGGGAAAAAGCTACAAGCCATGAAAGAAAATAAGGGAAATTAAGTCCTTTTTGATTTGCAATAATTGTGCTCAGCTAGACCATTTTGAGTTTGAGCGCCACCAAGTCGTGATTTGCTGTAACTTCAACTCGAGGTACATGAATAAAAGCTCAAATTTAATTTGTCTGCAGTTTGTAACGTGGTGTGTCAAACCAAAAAGGCTGAGGTGCTATTTATTTATTTATTTTTTCACATTAGTGCCCTCTGTTAAGTCATGAGGCATTAAATCACATGATAATCACATGATGATTTTCCCGGTGTGCACAAGCATCAAGAGAAGTAGTTCCTGGAGGGTCACAGTTCCGCATTCTTTAGATTCAAACTGGTTTCAACATACCTGCCTTTTACCTGTAAGGAATTACTTTTTTAATTGTCCAATCCCAAATGGCACCCTATACCATTGTAGTCAAGATCTGGGTCTGAAATTGGCTGATTTTATACTGTTTCGACTGATGGAAACCATTGCACCATTGCAAAAGCTAAAACAGGGAATGGGACACCCTACCATCTTGTGGTCTTGCAGACTTACAATTGCAAGTGTCCATTAAGTCCACAAGTGATTGCGAGTGTGCCATTTGAAATTGGTAATTCTGGAGGACTTGCCTAACTGGTTCAGGTGTGTGTATTTATGGTTTTAGTTAAATTGCTGCCCAACTGTTGAACTGAATTGGGGTGGTCTCTCTTGACTTGGCCATTGTAAGACCAATGAGCAATCAGCCAGAATAATAAATTGTCCTCTAATCATGACTCTTGTCTTGTAGATCTGATCAAGGGCAGACTCTACTGGGTGGATTCCAAGCTGCACATGCTTTGTAGCGTAGACTTGAATGGAGACAACCGTCGGAAGGTGCTGCAGTCTCCAGACTACCTGGCCCACCCTTTTGCTCTTACTGTTTTTGAGGTACACCACCTAGATTAATTACAACTGACCTTTATTGATGATACTCATTTATGCTATACCACGTTTAATTTCTGGTCTTTTCTCACTGTTTTTATGTCGTCCCAGGATCGAGTGTTCTGGACAGATGGTGAGAATGAGGCAATCTACGGTGCGAACAAGTTCACAGGATCTGATGTAACTCTGCTGGCCAGCAACCTCAACGAACCCCAGGATATCATCGTGTACCATGAGCTAATTCAGCTCTCTGGTGGGTCCTGAATTTATTGCTGAACAGCAACAAACACATCAAAAGACATTTTTTGCTGATTCTGTGATATTCATAAGCTTCTCCTTTGTTTCGAAACAACATCTTTTGAACTCTGCCTACGTCCTTCTGTATCAATTCAGTCATCACCTTTTTATTTGCCTTCTCAAAACAGGGACTAACTGGTGTAATGAGAAGATGGAGAACGGAGGCTGTTCCTTCATGTGTCTACCAGCTCCACAAATTAATAAACATTCCCCTAAATTCACCTGCGTGTGTCCAGAAGGCCAAACCCTGGCCTCAGATGGCTTGCGCTGCAGAGCAGGTACGCAACGCATCACTTTATAATGTAATACTAAACAAGCTTCCATTTACACTGTTACATGTTTGTCATTCACGATCCATTTTTGTTGGTCATCTTTGGGTCTTAAAAACAATCACAAGTTACCATAGAGTTAAGAATTGGCCGTTTTATTGCTTTGGCTGTATTGATCTTTTATGACAGAGGCAACTTCTGCCGCCCCTCAAGACGGAGGGCAGGTAACTACTCACCCCAGTCACCCAAAAGGTAAAGCAGTTACCAGGATAGGATGTTAACTGCATGCGCATGGAGATTAATCAATGGCTTTGATTTGCTTCCCGCCATAGACAGTAGGCTTCGCAATTTGAAATTTGTAGACGTGACATAGGTTAACAGGTCCAGCTAGCAGTAAGGCTTTAGGGGTGATGACAGACCTATTCCTAAAATCACTTCCTCCTTAAAACAAGTATGGATTTAAGTGTTTTAAAAAGATTCTACTGGTCACAACTGAAGCCCTGTTGATTTAATTATTATTATTTTTTGATTTTGGCATAATTTGCTTGACGCAGGGTGTCGTAGAGGTTTGTAAGCGACAAATGGGCATCAGAGTGCAAGATTCAATCATTTCTTCTTGTGTAGTGTCATAGTGTATAACAACCATTGCCATGTCTGTGACGCTTCACAACCTCCATCGTAGAAAGTCTAGCATGTTTATATTTTCCCCCATTATCCATGATGAGTTCTGTCACGTGGGTGACGCTGACCAATAGGAGCACAGAATCTCCTTCATTCAGAGTTGTTAAAATGGAAAAATGAAGGATACCACAGAGCAGATAAACAATACTTAATGTTGGTTAGCTAATTAATATTGGCTTTGACTGCATTCATTCATTCATTCATTCATTTTCTTTTCGGCTTAGTCCCTTTATTAATCAGGGGTCGCCACAGCGGAATGAACCGCCAACTTATCCAGCATATGTTTTACGCAGCGGATGCCCTTCCAGCTGCAACCCATCACTGGGAAAGCTTTGACTGCATTTTAGTCTTTAAATGAACACTGTTACCAAGTAGGTCTTCAAATGTTCTGTTTTATTTTTATTATTATTATTTTTTTGACCGGTTCAAGGTCAGAGTTGAGAACCCTGAAAATATAATTTAGGTCTTCTGAGTTGCTTGAAAGCCATAATCCTCCCCTATATTGTTAACTGTGGTTGGATTACTTGTAGCATGCATGTTCCTGGAAAAACGTATTACTAATATACTGTTATTACCATGTTCCATAACATGTATAATGGTTATAGAGTTAGTAATGGTATAATAGAAATGTATAATATGGAAAATGAGCCTCCAGTGCTTATAAACCTGATTTTCTTTTAAAGCATCTACAGTATCGAAGGTTGCCTCTGAACCAGTGCATACTGGTAAGGCCTAGCTGCCTCTTATCTTCTGGAATCTTTCTAATAATAAAACCATAACCTTTAACTATACATTTAGAATAGAAAATCCTAACTATTCTGAATAACAAGACTGAATACAGTGGCTGGCTTTTTCTTTCATTCCATTCATACTTTTGCTGCTGCTTGTCTGCTTACGCACTCATAACCAAATTGCATTTCCCACTATTATTCACATCATGTTGCTTGGCAGACTTTTTATGTAGTTTATATACTAATATATATAGTTTACGTTTCATTGTTTGTAATGTTCCATAACACGATGGTCATAAAATGAATCATAAAATGATTTTATTTTGTTTGTTTGTTTTTTTTACACCTTCAGAAGGAAACCTAAGCACCTCCATACATGAGGTCAATACGTCAGCCAGAGGATCTGCTGCTGCCTGGGCAATTCTACCTGTGTGTAAGTACATGGTTTCTGCTCCTATAATATGCTGTATGCCATTACAATATTCTTTTTTTATTCTCTTTTTATGTATTGGTATTTAAGAAGATCATACATCGTACACAGTGCAAGATAAGAAATTATAGACTCTCCTAATTTAAACCCACTCTGTCATGTACAGCAAATGTATGGTGAAAGTCTATGCCATTTTGGGAGTTCCAAAAAAAATCTATTTATTTATTCTTTTTACATTTATATTATTATTATTTTTATTATTATTATTATATATATTTATTTTTTTATGAACACAGTTATGGTCTCAACTACAAAAACATGATTTTGTGAAAACCGCAACATCATGCACTTGTTTATAAGCATGAGCGAGTACTTGAACCTGGTAGGCTATATTTGCACAACCATAGATATATACAGATGTCATGTAGGTTATTTTCTATTGGAATGAATGCATCAATAGAGCTGCCATCTTGGTACAAGGTAGCCCTCGTTTGAAATGAAATCGAGACCAAGGTGCAATGGCGAACTGGCCATTAGGAGCACAAGACATTTTCCTGGTGGGCTGCTGCCCAATGTATTTTACATCATAATTTTACATCTCTTTTTCTACACCGATGGATGAGTTGTTAGCCGTCATCAAAAGACTCAAGAATCAGTCAGTCGTCCCAGGCCCTCCTTCATGGTTAGGCCTAAGAAACATTTTCCATACCAGTTTTATAATTGTCTAAAAAAAAAAAGTCTGTATTGGTATTTAAAATAAAAGCTGAATATCAATTTCCAAATAAATGTAAAATCAAATAAATATCTACATACAGTATACCTGGTTGCTCCCCAAAATGGCTGAAATTGGCTGGGTTGTTGTACCTTATGGTCAACGCAGTAAGCGACTGTAACAATAAATTACTTGATTATTTTGTAACATGCAAAATAAATTAAAAAGAAATCCGACTTATGATATGTTATGCCTTTTATCTTTTGTTTTCTTTATCACTCGTTACTACACCCATACAGTCAAGACCAAAGCCGATCTGAAGATGCTGGATATTTGCCCTAAGTGTGGTTGAATGACTACTTTTGTTCTGGGAACCCTGTACCAATATGGGGGTATTTACGCATGCTCAGGGACCGGATGTAATATCTACTACTGGCCTGGTACACAAAATACAGCAATTTTAGTAGAGCTACCCTAAACTACATACTATTTTTATTTTTTAGCTTTGTGGTCAGCTAGTAGTCCTTCATATTAAGAGATCAGTCAATTGATCAAATGATTATTAATAAACCATTTAAATTATAATAATGAGCCTTTCTACACATAATTATTTGTCTACACATACTAAGGCTGCGTCCGAAATTTACTACTCGACCATTAGAAAAGTATGTTCTATACAGTATGAATGCGAGTAGTATGAATGGAACTCTACGTACTACGTCCGCCATTTTGTCATGATCACGTGACCAACCTGCGTTAGTTGCGTCGCTTCACTCCCATTCATGAATTCTCTCGTGGGGCATCATGGGGTAGCGTAGCGTGCATCGGATGCACACTTCAGAATCTCGCCGGAAGTAGTAAGTCATCCGGGTACTTCTCGCATACTGTTTTTCGAATTCTGTGAATTTGGACATACTACTCGGCTCGCATACAGATTTTAGCGTACTATATTATAGTTTGGAAGTATGCGATTTCGAATGCAGCCTAAGTCACATGTGTCAAACTCAGTTCCTGGAGTGCCACAGCTCTACACAGTTTAGCTTTAACCCTAATTAAACACACCTGATCAAACTTATTGTTTCCTTCAGGTTTGTTTGAAACATACAGGTAAGCATGTTGACTTAATATTGGAACTAAACTCTGCAGGGCTGCGGCCCTCCAGGAACTGAGTTTGACAACCCTGCAGGTAATCAAGTATGCGCATAAATCTTGTCACTGCAAACAGGCAGAAATAATGATTTTAATTGAAACCCATATAGATGCTGAAAAAAAAAAAAAAAATTTGCATTAAAAAAAAATAATAATAAATCTCTGAGTAATAAAATTTGTCGACCAAGCCTCTTCTCCTTGACTATTACGCACTTGACTATAGGAATTTTGACCATGTTATCTGTTAGTAAATCTTAAAAAAAAAAATGCAAAGGTCCTTCAATCCTTCAATATTGAAATCAGAAATTTGGAGGCGTCTGAAAGGAATTTAAAGTGTTTTCAAATAAAAACCATCTCACAAATGTGTAAAATATTCTACAAGTTCCTTACAATTTTAGTCAAGTCATTATTTTTATTGTTTTTTGCTTACAGTATTATTGGCCATGGCTGCTGCTGGTGGTTACTTAATGTGGCGCAACTGGCAGATCAAAAACAAGAAGAGCATGAACTTCGACAACCCAGTGTATCTGAAGACCACAGAGGAAGACCTCAATATCGATATCAGTAGGCACAGCGCTTCTGTAGGCCACACGTACCCTGCTGTGAGTAATGCTTATTCATCACCTGCGGTTTCAGATAAGTGAAACCGTAGATTAGTCGTCTACAATCACTGTTACAAGCAAACATTCAGTCCTCTAATCTTTCCAGTCCTTTTCCTGCAGATCTCAATGGTAAACACAGAAGATGACTTGTCATAACCCAAGCCCCCTACAATGCTCCGGTTTATTTAGTAGCCACTTGGCACCAATGGCAACTGCTGCCGTTTCGACGGTTTCACAACCAGCTGCCTTCAGAATTGCATTTTCAAGTTTTGTCCCC
>CAIGQV010019090.1:2349160-2379644 GCA_903798115.1 Danio jaintianensis
TATATATATATATATATATATATATATATATATGGGCTGAGTGCAATAAGGCAAAAAGGAATTATCCATGGATGGATAAACACTACTTCAAATAATCAGTTGAAGGTTTAACATCTGGCCGAGCAGGAGCTCAGCATCAACACTTTTTGCAATCTTGTATTGTAATTTTTTAAGTTTGAGTCAAGAAAAGCCGATTAATGATTTATTTCAAATGGTTTCCTCTGAAAGCACTTTAAGCTGGACAGATTGGAAAATACATCTCCTATACGTATAACTGCTGTTTTGGTGGGGCTATTTTAAAAGAACTTTTTAATCCGGTCAGAACTGACATTTTCGCTACGATAACCTGGCATTCAACTATGTGACTCACAATTACAAACCCTTGTTGACTTAATAAACGGTGGCCATTGTGACGGCCATAAGAATGCAGACAACTGCGACGTAATTAATTCTGAAAAGCATGCTCATGCAAGCATTGATAATCCTGAAAGATTAATCCTTGGGGATCATTGAAGTCCCAAGGACAGATGGAAGTAGAGCAGGTCAACAAAATTAATTTTTCAAACACGCATGCCTCCCTACTTCAAGCTACCTCCTTGTAAACATTTAATTATATATAGTAACATTATTATACCTTTTAATTAAAAAATTTTTCTTTGTGATTTATCTAGATTTTTGAAAGAACTTGTATATCATTTTATAATCATTGACTTTTGTATTTTTTACAAACAAGCTCTTTAAATTGAAAGAAGAGAATTTATTTCATGAAAAAGGGGATATTATTTTGGGTAAAAAAAAAAAACATTCGTATGACCTTATTTTTTAACATTGTGGCATGTTAATTACATTTAGGAATTTGCCTGAAACTTAAGCGATTTCATTAAAATCACCCATCACAACTTCTCTTTAAATAAAATATTAAGTAATATTGTGTACAATTTTATATTAATATTTAATTAAATACTTCTGTTGTATAAACATTTAAATAGTAGATTTTTCTCATCCTTTGCTGTAATGAAAGTATCTAAATGTGCAAAAAATATGTATATAATAATATTAATATATTACAACAGATAAAATAAGTATTGAACATCACAATTTTTCCTGGTAAATATATTTGTAAAGTTACTGCAGATATAAAATTGTAGCAGATTTCAGTAAAAACCTAAACATACAAATAAAACAAATCTTTTGTCAGAAATGACATTGTGTAATAACAATGGTATGACACAAGGAGAAAATACTAAACTACAGAAATGTATTCAATACTTAGTTAGACACCTCTTTCTCAGGTGTAATTTTTCCCGAGACTTCAACAGTCTAAAAATTGGATGATTCTGTAGTTCTCATCTATCAACAGATCTTTAGCTCAAATTTCAATCGGATTTATATCAGGTGAATGGTTGGACAATTCTAACAGCTTTATTTTATTTATCTGAAAGCAGTTGACAGTTTCATTGGTTCTGTTTGGGATCATTGTCTTGCTGAAACGTCCACACTGGTTTCATCTTCATCATCTGGTATTGTACATGTTGGACTGAAGCAGCTAATATTCATTTACAATAATGAGGGGCAGGGCTGCTGTATAACTACTGAAAGATTTCAGCTGCTGTCTGGGCTTTCCATGCCTTTCTATACCTCCCTTTCTTCATGTGTTCAATATTTTCAACCTGTGTCATTTCATGTTGTTAGACACCACTTAATTTCTAAACTAATTAGTTTTGTTTTCTTTGTATGCGTGGGTTACTTTGGTGGTTACCGACATCTGATGAAAATTTAAAGTCAACAGCACCTTTATAAATGTTTTCTGAAAAAAATGGTTAAAAGAGAAATTACTGAACCAACACACAGGAGCCTGAGAAAAATTCAGATGGCACTTAGATGCTTTTGCATCTGAACTCTTTATAAGGCATGGGATGATTCCGTAATTCGCAAAGTGTATCTGTAAAAAAGTTAGTGATGCATTGGTTTAAAAAATGTGTATTGAATACCAGTTGGCATTTAAATAGCAATGCATCAAGCCTAACCTATATGCATAGGCAAAACCGATTCATCTGCTTAACTTTTATTGTTTAGGAGTGATCAGTAATCTTTGATCATAATTTTAGATCTAGATTGATATCTCCACTCTAAAATTTGTATCAGAGCTGCAGCAAGGGTTTGTCATTGGTGGTTCCTCGGAGAGCGTGGCTAATAGTTGCTCAGCAACGACAGACACCACGGGAGCACAAGCTCAGAAGTGCATTGAAATCTCTTTTTAACAGTTTATGGTTGAACTTAAAGGAAGCGGAGCACTTTGTGTGTGTTGAATGGCCCCTAAACTGTTTCTCAAGAAAGATGTCATCACCCCTGCTGTGGTAACATGTTGCATCACAACACTGCGGAGACCTGAGGAGAATGTCAATCATCTATCAACTGATCCACCATGGGAAATACCGAAAATATTTTTGGTGTTTAAAGGTGCAGTATGTAGGATAGACATCTAGTGGATGAACTAGGTATCGCAGTCCAAATTCAAAGTAATAAAAAGGGGTTTTAAATCACCTGACCCCTCAGACTACGACTCCACGAACATGTAGGTTGCCAGATAGACAACACCAACATTAGCAAGCGTACCTTATGATGGAGATCGAAATCAGATCATACTGCATCCTGATAGGGGTAAATTGTATCATTGCTGGCTGCTTGGCATGTCTTTAATCGTTGACTAAAGTTAAATATCAAATAAATTCACAACAAAAGTCTAGGTATAATTGTGTGTGTATTTTGTATTTATATACAACATCATAGAAATACACAATTTTAAAAAAAACTGAAGAAAAAAAAACTAACAACTAATCATTGGGAGATCAACCTTTTTTTATGCAAGTTTTTCAAGCAGAACCTCAACTCCTTTCGAGTTCTCGAGCTTCTGTAGTTCAGGAATGCTGGATTTCAGCATAACTTTCACTTCTTCTGCAACACTTTCATCTGCACTCTGGAGAAGGCTGTGAAAACACAACAAACAAAACCTAATAAAGCAGCCGAAACTTTGCAAGCAACGGATGTGGAGATCCATTCACAGATTAAAGTCTCCACATACAATATAAGAGTCCAAATTCCTGATCTCTGATTGGTGGGCAAAAAAGAAGTGACATCACAATAAAACAAACAGTCCAGGCTGAGAAAATAAAGAAACAAATCTCTCTCTGCTTAAAGTCTTAGGGAGATTATAAGAGGTCATGCACAAAGACTGAGGCAGAGACGGGGAGTGGAAAGAACCCATAATCCTTTGCGGGTTGTAACTCAAGGGCTTGCCAGTTTCAATGGCAGCTGCGAGCCATGGTTTAGCCCTTTATTAGCATACAGACAACAGCGTGGAATAATGAAGCAGGACTGTGGAAGATGTGCTTAACCCAAAGCTCACTGTAAAAAAAAATTCCTCCAGCTAATAATGGACAGTGTGATGGAAGAGCAGTAAATGTGCAGAGAAAGAGCATTTGGGATGTCGTAGACCAAGCACTTTTTTTTTTTTTTTTGACTTTGTGAAGAAGGGGCTTTAAACATGAATGAACGTATAGTTGTTGTTTTTTTTTTTTTCTGCGTGTTCAGGGTATTTAACCAGTGCTCACTGAACAATAGCTGTTGATGTGGCACATTTACAACCAATTACTTTAAATTTGAACTAGAGCACATATACTAAATTGGCACCCTTGGTAACGACGATCAAAGGCGGCTGGGGAAAAAATGTCTTTGTTTAACATTTTGATCTTTTGCTTAAAATTAGCAAAAAGAGACTGACTATGCTTAAGTTTGTTCTTAGAGAGTAGATGCTTTTTTTTAAGCCATTCCAGACAGTCTGTGGTGACTTTGGAGACTTTCTGCCCCAAGACCCACTGACATCTGAAATTTCTTAATTAAATTTGTTCATTTAATTTCTTGTTAATTCAATTCTTGATTGCATTTGTTAATTACAATACATTACATTAAGTGATATTTGTATTAAACTGAATCATTTTGAATTTAATTAGAATTAAATCAACCACTACTCTTCCTGCCTGCCTGACTTGCTGGAATGTTCCGCAATCTGAAATATTGTTATGGCTTTTTATTCTGTGTTAAGCTGCTTTGGCAAAATCTACAATGTAAAAAGCGATATAGAAGTAAAGATGAATTGAAATAAATTATTGCCCTGATGGTGTAAATGGGCATTTCAAAGGGATAGTTCACACAAAACATGCGGGTGTAATAATCGAAGAACTTTGCAGACGTACCATGCCTGCAACAGGCAGAATGATATTACTAATAATACAATACATGACGTAATAACAGAACTACTGAATACAGGAAATAATAGGAAAATTATCAAATTATTATCATAATTTATTATTATTATTCATTATCAAAACTTTTTTTTTTTTTTTTGAGTGAGATGCTAATGGTCTCATCCGATTCAATGATTTATGCTAAGCTAAGATAAAAGTGCTCCCGCCAGACCAGGAGATCGACTGAATGGATTAAAAAAAAATGGTTCAACTCAGCTGTTTAACTCTAGGTTCCAAGAAAAAGTGCAGTGTTCCTTTAAAAAGATAATGGCCCTCATTCATGAAACAGGAGCAAAGTAAATGGTTTGTAAAAAGTTGTTCTGACAAATTTTCAGACTCATTAAAGTTGTTTGTATTTTACAAATGTTAGTTGGTATGAAACAAATGTACACCTGCTCTTTACTATGTTTAAATGTGGTGTAAAACTTCAGTATTCTTTTTTGACGAACTGATAACCTAAATTTGGACAAACTGGCTTAATATTGTACAAGTTTGTTTAAACTTAATAGGGAGTCACTGCAATTTCACTGCATTAACGGACTGTATGTAAAAATGCTGGGTTCAACAATTCCTTCATGTCGTCTAAATGCAAATCGGTTTAGTTAATTTAATGATTTGTACAAATTTAAGTGGATCGAACATAAAACAATTAAGTTGTCTCCAAAAAACAAAATTAGGAATTGTGTTGTTTCAACTTATTTTAAATAAGTAGTTTGAACAAGCAGCAAAAGTATGTTTTTGAGTGTAATTTATCTATTAAAGTTTTAGGTAAGGATTATGCAAATAGTGATTCACCAATGATGCGTTTTGATGTTTACGACGCATTTATGAACCTGGAGAACAGTTTTTGGGAAGGTATGTTTTATGTGCAAATTACTCAATTTATTAAATGGACGAATGTTGAGTAAATGAGGCCCAATGTGTTTTTGATGAAACTGTGGTGTGTTTGCAATTGATTTATGTCTGAAAAAGATTTGTTTTTGTTGTTATAAAAAACAATTGTGCAAAATATGAAAAGGTTAAACAATAAAGCCATTTTTACAGTGTTTCTTGCACATATTTACCAAGGGTTCCAACATTAGTGGAAGACACTGTAAAAAGGCAGTTCATTTAGTTATTTTTAGATTTTTGGTGGTCATAAACCTACCAACAAAGAACAATGGCACCACGGTTGACCGAAGCCCACGTCTTGAGGTTCTCCAACCCCACCTTCTCCAGAAGAATCCTGGAAAAACGCTCTGTGGATTAAAATGAAGCGGAATAAAACGTGTTTGCATGGAAAACCACTCAGTTTGTATTTTTACTAGCGAGTTTACATGAAGAAAAATACTTCTAGGAATAGAAAAGGAAGTCAAAGTATCCTTCCAGTTCCCATAAAGACCAATGTTTTGAAGCCATGATGTGACATTTTGTACTTGCCCTCTCTCTCTGTGTCCTTCATCTTGGTGTCCTGCTCAATCAACCATTTCAGCACCAGATGACCAGCGGGGTGTTCAGCCATATGTAGCTGCAGGAAACACAAACGTCAAACCAATGCTTTTATTAAAATTTTTTGAATAAAAAGGCAACACATTATAACACGATCCAATATCAACTATTAGTAAAAAAAAAAAGCTCTGTTAACCTTTGTTAATGTTAAATAACTGCTAATTCATGTCAGCTAAAGTCCATCAAAAATATGAAGTTACAAGTTTTCAGTTTGAATTAGTTTTTTAAAGTAAAGCAACATTGAAAGGAATCTGTAGAGGTGATGTTCATTGTTAATTCATGTTTAAAAATCCTGTTAACAAAAACTAAAAATAAATTAAAATATAAAAATCAATGCTGCAGTTGGTGCATGTTGATTAAAAAACAATACATTAGCTAAAATATTCATTAAACGTTGTTAATTTCAATTAAATACAATTGTTCATACCCCTTTTAAATCAAGTTTTAATATATTTGAATATATTTTTATATTAATTAGGGCTGCACAATACATCGTTTCAGCATCGATATCACAATGTATGTATCTGCAATAGTCGCATCGCAGGATGTGGAATGTTGAGCTGGCATTATACATAGTAGACAGTTCAGAATGAACCTTCAGGGCACATCAGCTTTGTGGAGTTACTGCAGAGTTTAATCATGATGGAGTGAAAGTTCGAGTTTAAAGCATTCTGGCACAACATATTGTACCATTTGAAAATTTTATATAGACACATTTCATTGGCTTATTTATATAATGAAGACTATACAGTGTTATTTTTGTATTTGATTATTCATTTTCTGTACCAGAGTACTATTAGACATTCCAGAAAACCATATTGCAGTTTATTTCACTTAATCTTTGCTCTGTCTATTAATCTATGCATGTAATTAGTTTAGATTATTTTACGCATTATTCACTCCCCTACAGAATCATTCCTAATCAATTGAAATGAATGAATTCTTTCCAAACAGAGCTATTCAAGCAATCATATTCATATCTCATATATAGCATGGAAAAACAAAATATCAGATTTTCAGATTTTTCCAATATCGTGCAGCCCTATTCATTTCTTAGCCCTAATTGATTTTTTGCTTCAATGCTGGATAGTTTATTATTGTAGTTGATCTAAAGCCGCATATTAACACTGTACTGATAGTATTGCACATATCTTCTACATATTAATTACCTGTCCATCTTCTCCACCTGGTACGAGGGGTCCGTCTGCCAGAGCCGCCACCGCCTCCATAGCAGGTCTGAGATCTCCAACGGCAGAGCCCAGGATGTCACTCACTGCCACACAGCAGGCTTTATCCATGACCATAGACTGAGTGTTCTCACACAGATGATTCAGCAGAGAAGGAGATGCAGCCTCCAGCAGCTCCTTCCTCCTGATCAGCACATCCTTCTTACTGGAGGAGAAAAACAATAAGGTTCACAACTGGACTCAGTCTTTCCTCTACCACAGTGGTCTCAAACTCAATTCCTGGAGGGCCACAGCTCAGCAGAGTTTAGCTCCAACCACCTCCAACACACACCTGCTTAGTAGTCTCTAGTAGTCTTGAACGCCTTGATTAGTTGGATCAGCTGTGCTTGATTAGGGTTGAAGTAAAACTGCGCAGAGCTGCGGACCTCCAGGAATCGAGTTTGAGACCTATGCTCTACCATTATATAACTGTAGACCCATTATTTTCAATGTACATCATCATCATCATCATCATCAATTTTTTTAGGGTTCCTTTCCTACAGAACAGGTCTATACTTTGTTCTTTTTTTTTTAACCAACCAAATAGCCTTATGTTATTTATCTTATTTACATGATGGCATGTCATTTCTGTCTCTACATAATTGAGCATTTACATATTTCTGCTCTCTGACACGTGGTGGAAAAAAACAAAAAAAGTTGCAGCAACCAGATGGAGATCAGAAAAAAAATGTGTGAAGCCAAGTCAAAAGAATATAAATGCTACTTTTGGCATAATGCTGTGCTTGTGTCCAGTGTGTGACCTGCGTCAAGTGACATTATTGGAACACATATTCAGCCAAAGCCTGTTTAAACTAGGCTATATGCATTGTATCAATAGATAAACTTCTAAAAGATGCTACAGATGCACATCCATCGTCATAAGCACACACACACATGCACGCTCTGAGTGGCATCATTTCCATCAACATGTTCAAAGTATTTCTCTTCAAACATTTGCTTCATTTATATCTGGACTAAACATTATTAGATTTTTAATAATTCGATTTGTTTCATTATTTTAGGGTCCTTGATATACATCAGACTTTTATTTACCCGTTTGATTTACTGTGAAAATACAGACTTTAGCTCAGATTTACTTGTATAGAAAGTATCGGTCCTGCATTAAAACAAGAGATGAGCAACATGTCACATTATAATCAAATGCCAGCGATCATGAATGGTCCAATGTGATGTTGATCTTTAAGACGTCTGACCTAAAGGCCGGCTCTCACAGTGCGATTTTTTTATAATCCTGCACGATTGTAGCATGTCAGACTGCACAAACATGGCTTCCATGTCACACTGTAAGATCTCAGCTGTCAATGTTTGATGTCATCCATCTGTGACACTTTCACTATCCCGCATTCTGAAATGATTCCTCACAGCAAACATAAACAATCTGTAGCTGCAAATTCGCACGCAATGTGTCTCAATAATAAAACCAGGAAGAAAAAAAACAGTTTTGACATTTTCCCGTGGTCATTGGATTTGTCGTATAGATTGCGTCATCAGATTTGGCGCTTCTATTGGTTCTTGGATTGACGCTTATCGCAGCTGTTGTCACACTGCAGGAAAGTGTCTGAAATCTTCTGACACTGCCAGAACTTCATCAGAGGAAAAATCTGTTCGTAACGGGCATTAAGCGGCTGTCTGTGAACATATCAAACCAATTATCAAAGATCACAGATTTTAGCCTAGGACTTCAGGAATCTTTTAGGATTTCCCAAATTTGTTTCAGATGACAAAATCGTGGCTGAAATCTCAGTGTGAGCAGGACTTTAGTTGTGCTCTGATTTGTTTTGTATTTTAGGCTTCTTGATATATAAGACTTTTATTTGCCCATCTGGCTTATTGTGAGAGTACAGAATAAACAAGCAGCTCAGTTTTACTTGCATAGAAATTTGGTGAACAAATGCAAAGAAATGACCTTTCCATAACAGTATACAAGACTAGTACAGATGAGAATACATATAATTTGCTCTTTGTCTGATCTGCAAATTTTGAGAAAAGACGCTGTAAAATCAGTAATTTTTATATTTTGCAAAACAATCTGTAACATATTCTGCATTATAATGTATCGATTAATAAATACTTTTAACAACAACACTAATCCATTCTTAGAAAAGTGTCAATTTTCTTGCTTGACTTACCTGTGTGCATTGCCGTCACCTTTCTCCAGCACTTGAATGATCTCGGGTAAGAGGTGAGCAGGGTCTCTGGGGCTCAGCAGGTAAAGCAGCACTTTTTTACCATGTTTATTGCTGATTATTTCAGATAAGGAACTAACCATTTCCTGGGAGCAAAATAAGACACATATTATTATACGAAAAACATCAACTCATCAGATAGCTAATAATAAAAATAAAAAAAACCTTAAGAGCACTTACAGAGATAATAATTTGTTTAATCAGTTTGGTGTCATCAATGCAATCGAACGCAGCCAAAAGTACAAGATGAGCATATTCACCCTGAAAATGAAAAATGTTATTAAATTTTATCATCCTGAAAATGAAGAATTGTATTAAATTACAAAATAAATATATATAGATGCATAGATATTTCATTGTTTTTCTTTGGTGGAACACATTTAGCAAAAAAAATTAAAATATATGCAAAATTACATATACAAGACTCTAATATTTAGCAAAATACTACACATACAAAAAGAACAATAAATATCCCACATTTCTGTCACAATAGCATGGTTACAATTAGTGATAATAGTAACTCCAAAGTAAATGCTGGTGGTTTTTCTATTAAAATGTCTGTGTCAGCACAATTTCAATCACTTTAAATCAGTTTTGATCAATTCTTTCATTTTTAGTTTCAGAGAACTCCACACAAAACTTAAATTTTCATTTTCATGTGACAGAGGCCCCAGTTTTAATACGGCGTTTTCAAATGAAAACGATCCACATCCACACTGGCGTTTCATCTAGCGTTTCTGAAAAGATCTCCATCCATACTATATTACTGAAAACGCACATCACGTGACCACACACACACACACTGGCATGCGCTGCAGCATATGCGGACGTCTGAGCTCCAGGCAGTCCACGGGTGCTTTGAGCACGCCTCCCCAGGTGAGAGCAGCGCACTTCAGACAGTTCATCAAGGATCTACTGCTGGATCTCATCTCATTATAGTTGTTAAACGTGATATTTAATTCATCTTGTCTATATCTAACGACTCTTCGGTCTTTTGAATCTATTACTTGTTAACGTGTTTTGGCTGAGCGCAAAGATAAGTTAATATATTAATTTATGTAACCACGTCCACTGATTCTCCATATTTGACTGATTGCTTGCCTTTATTTCCTATATTGCATAAACTTATTGTATGTAATATTTTTATAATGGCCATTATTGATTATTAAAAGTGATATTCAGCAAAAGAGACAGAGTATGTTTCGTATTTTTCAATGAAAATGAATGGAGGCAGTTATGTTATAGGCTCTATTTTGTTATAAATATGCATACAGTGAAGATGGCGGTCATATAAATTTGTAGCTACATGACGCCTTAACATTTTTAGTGTCTTAAGTTGTTAATATTAAAATGAAAATAGGCAGTTCCTTATATCATGTTTTCATTTTATTGTTAAGATAGTAAAACAACGTAGCCAGGGTGATGTGTATGACGTTATAAAGTACACTGTTCCCTTTGTAAGATTTACTCGAAATGTCCTCGGGTGTTTGTTTTCCATATCAAACTTGTGAAGCCTGAACTTACAAGAAAAGGATGCAAGACTGAACTTTGTGCACTTAATATTGATAAAAGCGCCAATCAGATTTGATTTGATTGTTTTCAGATGTCTCTGTTTTCCCCCATCCACACTGACATGGAGCAGCAGCGTTTTAAAACCAAAACGGCCTCTTCAGTGTTTTCAAAACGCTCCGTTTTCAGGGCTCGAAACTCTGCGGTAGTATGGACAGAAGGCGTAACCGTAGCAAAACTTATGCATTTTAAAACTAAAATGTATTAGTGTAAATGGGGCCTTTTGGATCCGACCAGATAAATGGTATGGTTCAAACAACAGTGCCGCTTCATTCCACTTTTGGTGTAATGTTTCTCATTTACAACAGAAATTGCAACATTTCTCGGTTTTGAAAATAGGTAGTGACACCAGTGCAACCTCTAACAAAAAGAAATCACACCAATAGCATGAATGATCACAACATGTGTCTGAAGCCTGGATTATTACTTAATTATTATAATCCAGTTCTCTGAGAAACTTAAAGGCAACTTACCATTGCAAACTTCGCAATATATGATTTCATCGTTTTTACTATAACTTTTCGGTCCTGCATTAAGAACAAGAGAAGAGCAACATGTCACACTCAAGCGCTCATGAACGGTCCAATATGATGATGATCTTTCAGAGTTCTGACCTTAGTTGTGCCGTGCCATAAACAGTGCATGGTGACTCTGGCTCCATCATGTGTGTGTGCCATATACACGACGGCCTCTCTAATCGACTCAATCATCTCCTGAAAAGATTACACACCAAACATCAGTGGAGCATGTAGACGACAATAAGACTAATAGTCAATCTAGAGATCAAAAGATCAAAGATTAAAAAAAATCAAAGATCTCACCGTTCTCTGTTTGTCTGGAGCATGCTCAAAGAAGTCCAGGAAAACTTTGTGAACCAATGAATGTTTAATGACAGCCTCCCTGTAAAAGAAACATAATGCATTCATTCACAATATAAAGTACAAGAAGTTGATTTCATTGGATCCCAGAACAGATGGGTGGTATTATGGTAAATTTTGTGCAATAATAATAATTGTCTAATAATAGGAGTCTCATGATAATTCTGGATCCATTCTGAAAAAAAAAAAAAAAAAGGTATGCTGCAGAATTAGGTAGGTATGCTGCAGAATTCACTATATTTGCACAGATGGATATTTACAGGTGAACCTCTTCTGATGCGTTGCAATAAGAAATAGAAAAATATAAGTTAACAATCGTTTTGGAATCGGATTGTGACTCCCATAATCAGACTCAGATTGTGAAGTCCCTAAAGATTCCCACCCCTAGATAATAATTTTTACAAAACACAACTTTGTCATGTATAGTCATCCCAGTGTACTATTTACATCTAGGGTTGTAACGATGACCCACGAGCCAGCTCAAAACAAGTACAATTAGAGTAGGACTTGATTAAACTGTCTTTTGAAGAGTTTACATGGTATTTTCTGTTCATTTTGCCTCTGAACAATACATATTAAAAAAGCATCCATAAATCCAGCACTGCTTTGTTCACAGCGGCAACCCAGGAAACATTCAAAATAGACATACAATAAAAAATAGAAAAACATTTTAAATGATAAAATCTGCCAAATGCATAAATGCACATGCAGTATTTTAAATATTTTGAATTAGTCTTCATTTTTATATTTTATGATTTTCTTTCAAGGGCATTGAGCACTGGTAGTAGTAAGAAAGCACACTTGGTGTATGGCAAAACACTGTAAAAATGGTTTATAAATTCATTAATTCATTGTAGTTTAAACTCTTTTTTCACTCTGCATTACAGTATGGTTCTGCCCAGCACAGTTCACTTTGGTTCGATTTTGTTCGGCTCAAATTGCACTTCCAGTGCAGTTCAGTAACATTTAAAATGGGTGGGATTATCGTTGTAGTTGAGCCACCTCTACTGCCGTGACTTAACAAAAAACGTTTTCTTTCCGGGTTGTCCCATCCAGCTCTCGTTAAACCTCTACTTACCACAATGCTGCCCTTTCAGGTGTCTTTCTTTTACGGTGGTAAAAAAAATGGTTTAGTTGTAAGAACCAATGATACAGCAGTGGCTGCTGCTGACTGTTTAAATACAGTGGGTTTGGAGTCTTGATGCTGGTAGTGAAATATCTCTCAGGCCAATCAGTGATCAGCAGTGTGTATATGTCACATTTGGACGAAGTGGAAAAGACCCCAAACGTGAACCGTACTAAACCAAACAGCAGCATACCATGTAAAAACATGGAAAAGTTCCTTAAATTTCCCATGTGAAGAAAGAAAAAAGGAAAGAAAAATACTGTGCCATCGAAATTTTAAAAAGCAAAATAGAGTGCTTTAAAATCTGTTTTGAGAGTTACTTACTTCTGCGCCATGGGTGTAAGGATCTGCTTCATTTCATCCAAGATGCTCTCCAATTTCTGTGGATTTGCTTCCAAAACTTTCTCTAACGTAGGACAAACTGATGACTGACAATAAAAGTAAGAAAAATTCACCAATTTTTATTCTGTACAACAAACACTTGAACCTTTCCATTCACATCAGAAACATGGCTTTTATAGGAATCCAGAAGCCAAGAACACAAATACCTTTAAGACGGTGAATGTGTTTCCGTAGAGCTCCTCGG
Organism: Danio jaintianensis; assembly: GCA_903798115.1. Lineage (NCBI taxonomy): Eukaryota > Metazoa > Chordata > Actinopteri > Cypriniformes > Danionidae > Danio > Danio jaintianensis. The sequence goes on from CAIGQV010019090.1 coordinate 2,362,545, forward strand.
TGAGCATGAGTCTCTGAGAGAGGATGGCTTTATCATTATAAGCGTACTCCACAACTGAAGATGCCTCGGAGTGTCTGAGCATCTGCCTGACCTTCCCCTTAAAAGCCAACATCACTTCACCCACCTGCTCTTTACTCCTATATGACAAAACAGTGTATTAGCAAACAATTCCTGTTAAGACTGATCATAAAAACTGTATGCTCATCATTTAGAATGAAACCTATCAACCTTTTTCTATGATCCATGAGCCTTTGTGTGAATTACTAAAGTAACTACCAACAAACTGCAAAAAGTGAAGTAATCATAGGAAATTCACTGTAATAAGTGAAGTGTATAGGAAAAACTGGGTGCACTGAGAAGTCATTATTCTCCTCACAGAAACTTATTAGAATCAGGGCTGGGCGATTAACCGGAAAGTAATCGAAATCTACATTCAGAACCTTATAATCGATCAAAATTTTCCAGGTCAATTTTTTCAATGACTTTCCCTACCGCGTGTGGAGTCACGTGACCCCACTCTGTTAAGGCTGAATTACACTTACTATATTATGATTTATACTTATTATATTATTATGGTATTATACTTCTGCCAAGGGTACGTGTACAGTCCGGCGCAGCCTTCGCATACCCGTGCACCGTAAAAAAAAAATTTACTTATACATCACAACGACGCGTAGCACAACCGTTGTGATTGGTCGGTGCAGAGACACGTTTTAGGCAATGTGTTTTAATTTCAGTTGTTCAGCGTTGATGTTCAATAAATAATCAAGATAGTAGATAGTGTGTGTTTACTTCAATTATTTTAAAATCAAGTAATCCACCCTACATTAAAAAATCTCTCACTTGTAATATGTGAGCATTTTTACTGTACAAAACTTTGAACTATGGGGGCAAAAACATAAAATAAATAAATAAAATAATCATTCATTAATCGTAATCGAGTTAAAATGTTCAATTAATCGAGATTTTGATTTTAGGTCAAATCGCCCAGCCCTAATTAGAATTAACTCCTTTTAGCAGACCATTAATGACCCCAAAAACTGAAAACATGCCGAGCCACAGCTATATTATGGAAATATTAAGCATTTCTGTCTGTAGGAAATAAAATGGTTTAATTGTAGCACATTCTTATTATTTAAAATGATTTGGTTTAGTTCTTTTTGAATAAAAATTTCCCAAACAGGAAGTTTAACCCATACATTAATGAGGAGTCACATGCGGAAAGAGCAAACACGTTTTCCTACATACCAAAACAAAGATTGTGATTTATTTAATGCTTTTGTATAAAACTGCATTAAAAATAGGGCTGCACAATATATCGAAACATTATCGTTATCGCGACAATAGTACATAAATATCCATATTGCTGAAAAGAGTTATTTTGCACTTTATGAATAAAAAATAAAGTGCAATAAATTAAGTTCATTTTATGTGCCAAGCATTTATGTGCTGTATGCATAGGTAGTTTATCCAAACATGACCAATCAGATGGGGCCTTTACCATCTTCATCCCCACCTCTCCAGTAGGTGCTGTTAGGTGAAAAGCTGAAAATAAATACTAATGCCGGAGAGACAAGAGAAGAAAATAACAACAGCAAATAAGAATCAGAATTTCTGCCGAGGTTGTGATTTCTGCATTCGTGGTGATTTAAAGTCTAAACATTTGCACCTTGACATATTTTTTATTTATTTAATTAGCTTAGAAAAATATCTATTACCTATTAAATGCTTTTTTAACTGCTAATTAAATAGCGCTTTGCAAGTTAGTTATATTGCAAGAAATAACGTTATCGCAACACTCAACAACAATATCGCATATTTCTCCAGTATTGTGCAGCCCTAATTAAAAATGACTTTTTAAGAAGAGTCATGAAAAATGGTAGTGACTTACCCATACATTAGGAACTTCTTCACAATGTTTCTGGCATATTTTGATTTACTCAACTCCACAATGTGCTCTGGAAAGCAAAATATTGGGGTAGAGGAGGGCAGTGAGAAAGGATCAGTTTATACAAACATGCTGTTACGGAGGAATGATGAGAAAACCAACCTTTGAGTTCATCAAACACCTCCTTTCTCTGCTTATCACTGCCAAACTGAATAAAACACTGAAGCACCCGCGTGGAATCATGCGCAAATGCAATCTAGCAAAGAAAAGGCAAATATAATAATCACACTTTAATTTTTCAAACAGTGAATATACACCGCAAGAGTTTTTTACTCACTGTTTTAATTTTGCCTTTTACAAGATCCTGCAGCTCTTTCATCAGTTTGGTCCTTTTTTGTTTATCACAGTCTTTCCTGCATTTCCAAAAAGATAATGAGACTTGAGTGTTGTGAGAGATGAGAGGAGTCTTTTTTCAACATTTGCTCTTCTTTGTTCTTTTATATTTATTTAAGCAATTTAGCTTTACACTTTTTATATCACATTATTACAGGGCTTCCTGGAATACTTAATTCTAATTGGTCAATAACAACGTATTCTCTGGTAATTAGCGATTAAACTAACAACACAGGCTCATCTGTGTACTACAAATCATATTGGCTGTTGTGTTTTTGTTTGTGTTATTGACAAGCTTTTGTTACGATGCATTTTTCTTTCTGCAAGCTTTAATTTTAAAGAGCTAGTTAGCAGAAACAGCTCAGGTCAATTTTGTGGCAAGTAAGCTGTGTAATTTACACCACATAAAAAAAACCATCAGTACTATACAACTGCTGATAAGCCTGACTTAATTCTGCAAAATCAACTGGCTGGATGTACAGTTTTCCTTAAAAATACTATTGAAACCAGTTTATTATGCATTTGTATTATATTTTATTATATATTTATTATATTATGCATACTTATACTGTTGTAACAACTACATAAAAGGCATCTCTAGTAACAAAACAAATACTGTACAGAAACTATCACGCCAAAATAATTCACATAAATTATGCTAGCAACACAACTGGCTTAGTTATATTTTTACTGCGATTATAATACATTTATTACCTCCTGTTAGCCACATACACCAGAAAATAACATTTCCAACTCACAAGTCTTGAAAAACAGGCCTACGTTTGTTCTCTTTTTTTAAAAAGACATTTAAAATACTTTTAATTTAAATTTTAAAAACTCATCAGCTTATTATCATATGAAAACTCAATTTTCAAATGTAATTTCTAATTAGTTTCAAATTAATTTCTCAACAATAGTGTTAAATTTAAACCAGGTAACCTTTTCAAATCAATTTATGTTTCTCTGTGTTCACATAACAAGTGCCAAAATACTCAGGTTTTATACTGCGGTTCTGATTAAAAAACATTTTGGTCAAAAATGACTAAAAAAACAACACCAGAGACACACAAACATCTAAAAAAGCAAAATGGCCATAAGTAAAGAAGCAGCGATACACAAAATGTACCACAAACACTCACCGTCTTACGATCTCCCACACTTGTTTTGCTCTGCTTACGATCTGGTAACTCTCTTTTCTATCATTCTGCTGACGATTCTGCTTCAGCTCTTTCTTTTTTTGTTTGAATTCATCCCATTTAGGTTTCTTTCGTTCAGCGCCTGTCAAAGAAACATTAACAACAAAAGACTGAACAACCTGAAAAAACACAAAACTATAAAGAACCACAAATATTCAGGAGATATTAGTACCTTCCTCCTGTTTGATTCGATCTCCAGGAAACTTCCTCTTCTTTGCAAATTTTCCATCTGTTGGTTTTCTGTTAAATTTCTGTGGTCCTCCTTCTCCACCTGACTTTCTAAAACCTTTGCTTTTGTCTGTGTTGTGAGGTTTGAATGGCCGTTTGCCTTGTGGTTTTCCTCCAGGTTTACCTTATCAAATAAAGACCAGATATTAATGCACTGTAAGCATATGGCAATGGTTTTTTGTCAATTGGTCAAGGACAAGGCATCCCGTTTTGGTGTCTGCATAATTTACAAAAGCAATGATTTACATAGAAAGCATTTAAAAGGCAAATAAAGTGCCCAAAACTCCAAATACCAGACATATAGCACATTAATTCTACACATTAATGATTATGTAAACAAACTGTTATGGTGAATTATTTTAAATTATTAAAAAATATCTTGCTGGCAAATTGGTAAAACCCAGTCGCAATGTAAAAAGATTTAAAATCACAATAAATGAGTATTACCTGAGTGCACTGTGATCCTTAAAGGGGCAGTTCAGCCAAAAAATGAAATTTCCTAATCATTTACTCACACTCAAGTGGTTCTAAACTTTTATGAATTTCTTTCTTCTGTTGAACAAAAAACAAGATATTCTGAAGAATGTTGGGAAAAAAGAACCATTTAGGTTGAAGGCTGTTTTTTCAACATTCTTCAGACTATCTTTATGTTCAACAGAAAAAAGAAACTGAATTATGTTTGAAACAAATGGAGGATGAGTAAATAGTAGGGCTGGGCAATTAATCGAAAAAGTAATCGAAATCGACATTCAGAAACTATAATCGATCTAATTTTTCCAAGTCGATTTTTTCGATTATTACCCCGCTCTGTAGGCTGATTTATACTTCTGCGACACATATGGTCTGGGGCAGCCTTTGCTTTGAGATGGCATATTTTCCATTACATTAAAATTATATTTCACATTAAAATATTTGTTTACAGAAGATGCAAGAAATGCACCATTTAAAATATTATTGACAGGATATGCAAGAGTTATTTTACTTAGAAAATGATACTGCTTATTTTCTACTTTTAGTATGAAAAACATTGAAAATAATTTATTTTGTTTCCAAAAGTGCAAGTTATTTAGTAGTGACTGTTCATTTTAGGCAATGTGTGTTTTACTGTGTTTTGTTCAACTGTGATGTTCAATATATAATCATAGATAGTAGATAGTAGTGTGTGTTTCCTTCAATTACTTTAAAATTAATGCAATTTTTACATTTTTTTTATATATTGTACAATTTTGCAATGAATGCACCCTTTATTCAGAAATCTCACACTTGTATAATGTGAGCATATTTACTGTACAAAACTTGTCAGTGAACTATGACATAAAATAAATAAAATAATCATCCATTAATCGAGTTCAAATGTTCAGTTAATCAAAGTTTTGATTTTAGGCCAAATCACCCAGCCTTAGTAAATATTATTTTCTGTTTACAATCACATTAAAAATGAAGTCAAAACTTTGGACAAAATATGACCCAAAAAAGCATCTAAAATGTGTTTACCTTTGGATTTGAATGAGGGTTTCTTTCCGTCTCTTGGCGTGAATGATTTCTTTCTTGGTTTACCCTCCATAATGGACTGCAAATCGTTGATTAATTATTAGATTATTGATATATTATTTAAGCAAAAAAATGTACGTTATGCCTTCACACAACCGTAGAGAGAAAACTGTATAATTTACTATAGCAGATTATACTAAAGTCCAAAAATATTGACAGGCAAGTAGCCTAATAAGTGTTACATATACACTTGCAAGTTAGAACATTTCTCGTCTTAAAATAGAGGAATTTTCGTTGTTCTTCCAAAATACGATGAAACACGTTTCAATACTCACCCATGTGTACAGACAAACAACTTTACGGCATCTGAAAAGTGTCGTAGTTACTGTAAGTGGCCGTTTGCGACAGTGTATCGCAGCGGTGGAATTCTAAATTAAAAGTCCCTTAAAAAGCCGTTTAATATATTTTTTTATATTCACAGGAAAGAATTTGCACAGTTTAGTTGTTATAATTAGTATTAATATGTTTGCGTTAAGGTAAAATGAAAAACAGTAAAAATATTTTAATTAAAGCATTGAATTTTTTTTTATTTTTCATTTATTACAAATGAGGTTTATACATTTTTTTCAAAGCCTTTGATACACGACAGGCTGGTGGCACCTGCTGGACAAAATAATAAGATAAATAAATTCATAATAAAATTAGAATTGTGTAAATGCAACGAAAATTCAACCCTTTATAAAAGCGTGACATGTAACGTCAAGCAAACGCACAAATGTCGCAGATACTGTACAACTGGCCAGGCGTGTTTTCATGTAACGTTAACGATTTCTCAACTTTGTATTCTCTCTACCGTTATTTCAGAAACATGAAAAAATTAACCGTTCCAACAGCTTAGAGTCCATTTTAACGCCATTGATAGGATGTGCAGTATTTACTGACGGCTGCTGCAACGCGGTTTGTCCCTCTGTGCTCGCCGTGAGCAGCTGATATGCAGGTGAAAGGTCCAGCCACTGCAGCAGACAAGATGGATGTCAACCAGGCAAAACAAGAGCATCTTCTGGCATTAAAAGGTAGAGCGGGTGTTTACCTTTCTGACTCTAGTACCGAAAGAGCAGCTGAATGTCTGAACAGTGCTGTGTGTTTAAATTCAGTCATAAATATCGCTGACATGCCCGCTGTAGCTGTGAACTGGCCATTCCTGCTAGCTGCAAGCTAACTGTTTTTGATAGAGAATGAACATTACCTGCAGCTCACTAATAGCTGGGTACATGTTTAGTTTAACTGTGTGTTTTGTCTTTTTAGAGTTTATAAAAACCAGACATTTTGTTTATTTGCGTCTAATATTTTCCTACAGCGTTGTTCTGGTTTAGTAAATTAATGACAGATACTGTTTTTTCCTTCATCTTTTAGTGGGTCTAGATTTTAATCAAATAATAGTAAAGTCCTTGTGCACTGGTGTTTATGTAGCAGTTATGTATTTTTATTCTGTCATATATCACTTGCAGAATAATACGTTTTAGCACAATTGTCAGACTGTTCAAATAAATGAAGAATAATAAATAATTTTGTTCTACTCAAGTCATTTTTGTTTCGTTCTCTTGGTATATTTTGTTATTTCATATCTCTTTATTGCATTAAATCTACATAATGCTCTATAGTCAATTCACATCATGTGTGTTTTATGTTAAACTACTGTCACTATTTGAAGTTCACATTGTCTTATGTTTCTCTCTCTAGTGATGCGGCTGACCAAGCCTACACTTTTTACAAACATGCCGGTAACGTGTGAGGACAGAGATCTTCCAGGTACAGTCTCCAATGACACTTAGATCAACTGTGATTTTTGAGTATTTACCAGGAAGCATTTAAAGAATGTGCGCATTTTGTGAAATTAGATACTGATTAATTGGTAAAGAAATTAATTTAAAGTCATTACATTTTTCTGTCATTAGATTTTTCCTACAATTTACATTGTATATTTTGATAGCTCACGTTCTTATTCTTAAAGTGCTTGGTGACAAAGTATAGGCTTATGATGGTATCAAATTTTCTTGTTGCGATTGATTTATTTTATTATGATTTATGGTATTATCACGATATTGAGCTAAGCTGCAAAAAAGATTAGTTGTATAATAACCCAAAAATACTCATTGTAATTTTTTTGTATATACATGTTTAGAGTAAACAAATAGTTTAACCAAATTAGTTAGAAAAAGGATGATAAAGTACAATAGGTTTACCTATTGAAGTCTTATTAGTAAACATTAGTTAATGCAATAAAATCAACAGTTAGAAATAGCCATATTATAGTTAGAAGTTTTAAGTTATTTAAAGAAATACAACTGAATTTAATTAGACATTAACTGAACAATTATGATTTTTGATTTTAATGTGCTATTAGGCATTACCTAAGAAATTAACATCACCTAATATTAATAAATGCTTTTGTAGTTGTCATTACATTGACTTTAGTTAAATGAACTGATGTTAACAAATGGAGTCTCTAAGTATACAGAGTTAATGAACAAAAGGCAAAAACTCATTGTTAGCCACGTACATATGAGAATTTTCAATGACGTAGGACGGATTAACCTGTCAATATGTTAATGTTTGAAAATAATAACGTTAAGTATAACCGCCAATCTGAATATTCTTAAAAAGCACACTAAAAGTTTACATAATAAATAATTATTCATTGCTTTATCAATATTGTTCATGTTCTTTATCACAATATTTGAATTATTAAATATCGGCATATGTCTACCTAAGTACGTCATTACTATTAGTGGACTTTCATGAATAACTCATAATTGCAGCAAATATCACTGCAACAAATTAAGGATTGTAGGCTTCAGGAATCAGATAAAATGTTACACAAAGTTCTGTGTTTACATTTAGTTATTTAGAAGATGCTTTTGTCCAAAGCGACTTACAATTGAGGAGGAATTATACAAAGGAACTACTAGTTCTTAGAGTAAGGAGGCGGGGAGTGTTTTGTTTTTTTTGTATAGAGAGACGTGTTTCTACAGGTGGTTTCTACAGGTGAGGTGTCTTTTTTTATTATCTAGTTTTCAAAGAAAAAACGTTACAAAACAAAATTAGAAATGAAAATCCTTTTTGTGATTGCATCTGGTCTAGTATTTTGTTGCAGTATTTGTAGTTGTAATGCAGCACATTCCTGAGTCTAGTATTGGGCTTCTCTGAAGGCTTTTAGCAGTGGATCTTTGACACCCCTGCTGTAATTCTGCCCCTTAATACGGCCCTATGATAGATAAGCCGTCTGCGATGTTTGTTTTCCTTCTGCAGGTAGCCAATGGCTTTGAAATGCTATATCTAAACCATGTGACACTATGATGGTTCTGGGTAGTAGCACTTCTATATATAAAAGGGTGTGAAACATGTTCCTATATTAATATTGTCGGAAACATGAAGTGAATTGAATACATTAGAAACCACACCACTTTGAGTTATGCCTTTAATTTTTATAAGTAGCAATGAGAAACCTGGCTTAAATATAATGTTTGTTTGTTATTCTTATTTAAATAATTTTTACTTGCCGTGTAGGACTCATTATTCATCTTGAGATTTATAATTGTGACCTACATGTGTCGTCTTCCAAAAAGTCTTGCCTAAAAATAAATGAGACGCAAATAAAAATATGATTTGATTTTGATGTCTAATGGGGGTCTACATGTAAGAGCCGACTGTCAGTCCAGAGGTTTACAGCTCAGCATATCACATGTCTACAGGTGATTTGTTTTTACGACTCATGAAAGATGATCCGTCCACTGTAAAGGGGGCAGAAACACTAATCCTTGGGGAGATGCTCACACTGCCACAGAATTTCGGGTAATGTATGCGTTTAATCAAGCACAATTATATGCTTCAACATTTTATGATTTTGTTTTTAGATTTATTAAGTTCTTGCATGTTTTTATTTAAAACTGTAATTGTTTTTAAAATGATTCTTTTTGTAGCTAGAACCATTAAAAATGTTCTATTAAAAACTACCATCAAACATGCAGATCATTTGGATAATACTGAAATAAAAATGGATGGATTAAATTGTGAATGTATAGATGGATGAATAGACAGGTTTATGGATGGATAGATGGATGGCTGAATATATGGATGGATGGTCAAAACAGTGGAATGATGGACAGATGGATGGATGGAGGGATGGATAAAGCAGTGGACTGAGATGAATGGATGGATGGCTAATAAATGGATAGATAGATAGATGGATGGATGGATGGATGGAACAGTGGACTGGTAGATGGATGAATGGCTGAATAAGTAGATGGATGAATAGATGGATGTAAAGATAAAACAGTCGACTGATATATGGCTGGCTGGATGGATGGATGAAACTGGACTGATGGATGGATAAATAGATGGATGGTTAAATAAATGGATGGATGAATAGATGGATAGATAGTTATGTAGATAACAGTGGACTTATGGATGGATGGATAGCTGAATAAATAGAACGATGAATAGATAGAGATAAATCGATAAATAGATGGATGGAAAGATGAAACATTGGACTGAGACTGATGGATGAACCAATGAAATGATGGATGGATGAAACCTGAAACCATGGATGGATAAACAGTGGAAACAATAGATAGATAGATGATTGAATAGATGGATAGTTCTGTAGATAGATGGATGGACCGATAAAATGATGGATGAGTGGATTAAACAGTGGACTTATAGACGAATGGATGGATGGCTGAATAGCTAAATAAATAGAGGGATGAATAAATAGATAAATTGATGGACCAATGGAAAGATGAAACATTGGACTGAGACGGATGGATGAACCAATGAAATAATGGATCGATGAAACCGTGGAAACAATGGACCGATGGAGAGATTGATAGAGATAGATAGAAGCAATGATTGAGGGATGGATGAAAAGATCAGAGGTAGTGTTGTCACGATACTGAATTTGATACCAATTGGTACTGAAATTTTAAACATTTAAGCTAACATTTATATTTGTATATTTATAACAAATCTGCACAAACAATTCATCATCCAGAGCTCTTCTGTCTAACTGCATCTCTTTTATCATTCTCGGTGACTTTAATCAGGCGAAACTCACAAATGAGCTGCCTAAATTCAAACAGCACATTACATGCCCCACCAGAGACAATAATATTTTGGACCATTGCTACCCCACAATAAAGGATGCATATCGTTCCGTCGCCAGAGCAGCTTTAGGACTCTCCGACCACTGCCTGGTTCATCTTATACCAACTTACAGACAAAAACTTAAAACTACTAAGCCAGTATTAAGGACTGTTAAGAGATGGACCAACGACACAGAACAGGTCTTACAAGCCTGTTTTGAATGCACTGACTGGAGTGTTTTTGAAGCTGCAGCCCCCGACTTGGACGAACTCACAGAGACCGTAACATCATACATCAGTTTTTGTGAGGAGCTATGCATCCCTACCAGGACCTACTTATCATTTAACAATGATAAACCATGGTTCACACCAAAACTTAGACAGCTTCGTCAGGCCAAAGAGGATGCCTACAGGAATGGGGACAGGATCTTGTACAATCAGGCCAGGAACACACTGACAAAGGAGATTGGTGTGGCTAAGAAGAGCTATGCCAAAAAGCTGGAAAACCAGTTTTCTGCCAACGACCCGGCATCAGTGTGGAAAGGCCTGAAAGACATCACAAACTACAAGACACCATCCCCCAGCATTGATGGCAATAAACAACTTGCAAACGAGCTGAATATGTTCTACTTTAGATTTGAGACCCCCGACCAGACACCCCACACCCACCCTGACGATCTCTCTACACAGCCATCAACACCTCCAGCCACCCCTCTCTCCCCCCCTGCACTTCAGATCAGTGAGGATAATGTGCGTCAGATCTTCAGGAAACAGAAGAGAAGGAAAGCACCAGGCCCAGATGGTGTTTCACCAGCCTGTCTGAGAACCTGCGCTGACCAGCTGGCTCCCATTTTCTCACAGATCTTCAACAGATCACTGGAACAGCGCAAAGTTCCATCCTGCTTCAAATGCTCCACCATCATCCCAATCCAGAAGAAGCCAAAGATCACAGGACTCAATGACTACAGAACTGTTGCCTTAACATCTGTGGCCATGAAGTCATTTGAAAGACTGGTGCTAGCATATCTGAAGGACATCACTGGACTTTTGCTGGACCCCCTGCAGTTTGCCTTTAGAGCAAACCGGTCTGTGGATGATGCAGTCAACATGGGACTGCATTATACCCTACAAAATCTGGACAAACCAGGGAACTACGCAAGGATTCTATTCATGGACTTCAGTTCTGCCTTTAACACCATCGTCCCATCATTGCTCGAGTACAAACTGACCCAGCTCTCTGTTCCTAGCTCTTTCTGTCAGTGGATCACCAGCTTTCTGACAGATAGACAACAGCTAGTCAGAATGGGCAAAATCACATCCGACAGCCGCACCATCAGCACCGGTGCCCCCCAGGGATGTGTTCTCTCCCCACTGCTCTTCTCCCTGTATACCAATGACTGCACTGCAAAAGACCCCTCCATCAAGCTCTTGAAATTTGCGGATGACACTACTGTTATCGGCCTCATCCGGAACGGTGACGAGTCTGCATACAGACAGGAGGTGGAGCGGCTGGCTCTATGGTGTAGATGCAACAACCTGGAGCTGAACACGCTCAAAACGGTGGAGATGATAGTGGACTTTAGGAGAAACCCCCCTGCACTTCCCCCACTCACCATCATGAACAGCACTGTGGCTGCAGTAGAGTCATTCAGGTTCCTGGGCACCACCATCTCTCAGGATCTGAAGTGGGACATTCACATAGACTCTATTGTGAAGAAAGCCCAGCAGAGACTGTACTTCCTTCGTCAGCTGAGGAAGTTCAACCTGCCACAGGAGCTGCTCGTACAGTTCTACTCAGCTGTCATCCAACCCATCCTCTGCACTTCAATCACCGTCTGGTTCGGCTCAGCTGCCAAAACCGACCTCCGTAGGCTACAGCGAATAGTCCGGACTGCTGAACGAATCACTGGCACTACCCTTCCTACACTTCAAGAACTGTACTCTTCCAGATTGAGTAAAAGGACTTGCAAAATCACTCTGGACCCTTCACACCCAGCACACTTTCTGTTTGAACTGTTACCGTCTGGTCGGCGCTACAGAGCACCGAGCACAAAAACAGCCAGACACAGGAAAAGTTTCTTTCCTCAGGCCATCTACCTCATGAACAGCTAATTATTCCCCTACTGTGCAATAAACATGTGCAATACTTTTACATACGCACTTGTACACAGCACCTTATAACAGTAGACAATGCAATACTTTCTCCATACGCATTTGTACACAGCACCTTATAACAGTATACAATGCAATACTTCTCCATACGCATTTGTACACAGCACCTTATAACAGTATACAATGCAATACTTTCTCCATACGCATTTGTACACAGCACCTTATAACAGTATACAATGCAATACTTCTCCATACGCATTTGTACACAGCACCTTATAACTTGTATATTTATAACAAATCTGCACAAACAATTCATCATCCAGAGCTCTTTTGTCTAACTGCATCTCTGTTTAATGTTTGTCGTATTTTTCTCATATTTATTTTGTGTTGTCACTTGTCACTTTATGTACACTGGAAGCTTCTGTAGCCAAAACAAATTCCTTGTGTGTGTAAGCACACTTGGCAATAAAACCAATTCTGATTCTGATTTAAGCGCTGTTGAGCACGTTCTTAAACACAGATGATATGCCATTGTGTTCACATGCTCAACAGAAATGACTGTGATTGACCGTGGAGGTCATCAGTTCACCGCTGTTCACAGAGTGCAAACACAGATACAGACACTGGAGCATTTTAAAGCCGCGAAGAACAGCTGGTTTGTCTATGAGCTAATGTACGAGCAATCCGCTGATTAATCAACTGATCTTCGTGGCTTTAAAATGCTCCAGTGTTTCTGTGTCTGTGTTTGCACTAGGTGAACAGCGGTGAAGTGTGGTAAAATGATGACCGTCACAGCCAATCACAGTCATTTCTGTTTAGCACGTGAACACTATGGCAAATCAGCGGTGTTTAAGACAACGCTCAACAGTGCTTAAATGTTAGCGGGAAATGGACGTTTTTAAAACTTCAGTATCGTGACAACACTAATCCCTTTTTTTTAACCATTGAAACAGCCATAAAGAAGATTGGTATCGTACCAGTCTTTGCGCTTGAGCATACTAGAAATTATGTGTTTAGGTGTATTCGCACGTTTGCATTGACTTTGAATGCAATTACTGTTTTGTAACAGAAAATGTACATTTGCAATTGGTGCGAACCCAGCATTAGTTCATGGTCACTAATGCAAATGCAACCTTCCTTTTAAAGTACTATCGAAAATTGAAAAATAAGACAAATCAAAGTGTTAAACTGTGTATAGACCTATTCCAATGTTTGAAATTAGGGTTGTAATTATTATTATTTTTTTAATTAATAGAAAATAAATCATAAAAGTAAATTCAGCATTTGATTGAGGTTAACAATAAGTGTTTTGTCAGGTCAGGTCCGCTCTATGTCCTATTAGTGGAAAGTGCCACATGTCCATCTGAATCCCAAAGCGTCCAATGATTTGAAAAATGCATTCTCACTATTTCCTGTGCAGAAATATTTTCCTTGGCGAGACCTTCTCCAGTTACATCAGTGTGCACAATGACAGTAGTCAAGTGGTCAAAGACATCCTTGTGAAGGTAACTGCTCGTCTCCACTGACCGAATATCTCATGTGTTTCAGTCTCACTGCTGTCCTGTGATTCTCTGTCCTCACAGGCAGACCTGCAGACAAGCTCTCAGAGGTTAAATCTATCGGCGTCAAACTCCGCTGTTTCAGAGCTCAAGCCTGAGTGCTGCATTGATGATGTCATCCATCATGAAGTCAAGGAGATTGGCACACACATGTACGTGACCACACAATGCTAATAACCTTTAGGTTTTAGTGGCTTACATGTTAATATAAGAATAGTTGTGTCAGCCGTATTCACAAATAATGCAATTTTTTATTTTAAATACCTTGTCAAAGACAAAAAAAGAAATATAAAAAATAAATGTTTTATTACTTGAAATCGAATAAACAAAACTAAAGGAAAAATAAAAGTTAAAGTATTTTATTTCAACTATTCGCAAAGGAAAGAATTCTCTTTTTAATTTAACTGTAATTACTAAAACTAAAATATACAAATTACAAATGCACAAAAAAATTACAAAAATTGCCAAAGATATTAATAAATAACTAATACTTTCATGTAGTGTCTGTGACACTTAATTAACTTTATCTTTAAAATCCAATATTGTTAACTTAAATTAAAAATTCTTTCACTAAAATCACTTAAAGGGCTGCACGGTGGCGCAGTGGGTAGCACGTTCGCCTCACAGCAAGAAGGTCGCTGGTTCGAGCCTCGGCTGGGTCAGTTGGCATTTCTGTGTGGAGTTTGCATGTTCTCCCCGTGTTCGCGTGGGTTTCCTCCGGGTGCTCCGGTTTCCCCCACAAGTCCAAAAACATGCAGTATAGGTGAATTGGGTAAGCTAAATTGTCCATAGTGTATGTGTGTGAATGAGTGTGTATGGATGTTTCCCAGTGATGGGTTGCAGCTGGAAGGGCATCCGCTGCGTAAAACATATGCTGAATAAGTTGGTGGTTCATTCTGCTGTGGCGACCCCAGATTAATAAAGGGACTAAGCCGAAAGAAAATGAATGAGTGAATGAATAAAATCACTTAAACTAAAGTAAAAATACATAAAACTACAAACAAACAAAGCTTGTACAAATATCAATATATGAAGCTTCAATAAATATTAATATAATAATATAAAGTAAATATAAAACATTTTATGAAAGTGATATATTTAAAAAACGTAATTTCAAAATGTTGCATTTTAAATTAGATTTTAAAAACACTGACTTCTAAATCCAATATAAAATCACTAAAACTAAAATAAATATTTGTAAAACTCTATAACCCCTTTTTTTAAAAGTAAAGCTAATAAAAATGTCAAAAACGCGCAAAATTACTACAACTTTAGAAAAAAGTAAATAGAAAATATATATTTATAAATGTTGGCAACTTTTTGGAAAAAGTTGTAATGTAATCTAGCTAAAAGAAAATAAATAACTAAACTTAAATTAAAAGAAAATAATACACACACACACACACACACACACACACACACACACACACACACACACTTTTTCACGATCCAATCAGCTATATGTGCATAAATTCAAGTCTCGCCTCCACAATGTTTGGTTTTATATGTTCTTAAAGTAAGTAAAAATACATCACATTTTTGAGGTCAAATGTATTGCAAATACTGTTACATACTTTTACAGTTATGTTACTGCCAATAAAAATACATCATTAGAAAAAAGGTCTTAAAATGCTGTTGTTCTCACCATTTTCCTATCATCTGATTCCAGCTTAGTCTGCGCAGTCAGTTACACCACTCAGACCGGCGAGAAGCTTTACTTTAGAAAGTTCTTCAAATTTCAGGTGAGCTCACGTCATTGGAGGAAATGCTTGGTGCGTCACTCCTGAACCATTTTGCACAGATCTGAGACTTTTCATTTACACCAAAGCTTGACATTTGAACTCAAGCATGAGATCTAATGCTGCTTCATACGCCTCCAGTCGGTTCACTAAAAGCAGTGCCCTGTTGTGATGAACCAAATTTTGGATTTTAAAAACATGGACTCTATTGGGCTTGAATCAAACTTCAGTTTTAATTCTATTTTAAACCAGGTTCTCAAGCCTCTAGATGTAAAAACCAAATTCTACAATGCTGAGGTAAGTTTACTTTTTTCAAGTGATGTACTTTCTATTTCCTCTTTTTTTTGTTGTTGAGAAAATAGATCCAAAAGCAAGTTACACTTGTATTGTGCATAGTATTTTCAAAGGTCATACTGTTTAACCTTCCTTTCAGCACTGCCTCGCAGCTTTTGACATAATTTATAGTGAGGCTACGCTTTTTAAGAACCCATTTTCATTTGATATCTGTTTTGTTAGTAGTGTGTGTGTGTGTGTGTTTCATTCATAATTAGCTGTTTTGTTCACATTTACACTACCTCAAGAAGAAAACTGACATTGTCATTTTCTGGTGCATGTAACCTTCACTTCTTTAATGTTTATTTTTGTTTTTTATTCCTCCATTAGAGTGACCTCAGTTCTGTGGTAATTGTTTTCCTTCTCATTGCAACTTTTTTTCAGCATAACCCTTATTTCTTTTTTTCTGTCTTTTTCTTCTAAGCCTTTGAAGCAAGCAAAGGAAAACATGAGAAAAGCATTCTTGTGTTCAGTATATCCATACGTTTTGATGTAAAATATGAGGTTATGGTCAGAAATTCAGACAGATCCTATTAGTTACACTTCTTTTTCAGATTTCAATTTTTGCTGTTATTGGTGTAATGGTGACCTTTTATTGCAATAATGTTCACAGCATTAACTTACTGATTTTAGACAGGCTACTTTCCTGACACCAGTAGACGACATGGCTATTGACATTTAAATAGTCAATAAGAAACAGATGAAAAGTCAGTAGCCACAGAGGCCTGTGTGACTTTAGTCATAGCCTATGAACTGTCAAAAGGTACAGCGGATGAAGGATGGGTGAGTGGGTGGGTGCATGAAAGGAGTGGGTGCAAAGTGGGTGGGTGCCTGGGAGGGAGGGATTATTGATAGATAGGGTATTGATGATTGATGAATGATGGATGGTTGGGTTTTTGGGGTAATCTGTGGATTATTGATGAATGAGTGGAGAATTGATGGATGTGGATGTGGATGGGTTGATGGGAAAGATGGATAGATGGATGGATTTGATGCATGGATGGATGGTTGGCTGGGTTG
>CAIGQV010019090.1:2382060-2414453 GCA_903798115.1 Danio jaintianensis
CGGATCACGAGTCCAACACTCTAACCACCAGGCCACGACTTCCCCACGAGATCGGCTGAATTCAAAAATAACTCTAGGGGTGTTTTAAAATGAAACTGTTTCCAAAAAAACATGACAAAATGCATGTTTAAATGACAAAATGCATGTTCTTACACACATTCGATAATCGAAATATCATATATTTTACAATGTAATATGGATGTTTGTCAATATTTGCAGAAAAGGAAAAATAAATGATATTGCACAAATCACTAGATGTCACTAGATAAATTTGACATGTCGCCATGGAAACTTTTAAAACAATGCCTTCTAAATAAATAATAGTAACATAAAAAAAACTCTGTCAAGAGGGTCAGTGGGAGTATTAAAACTTACATGCAGAAAGGGTTAATAATAATGGTGTAATGAGTTTAAAGTCTTCTTTAGAGTGGAATTTCGTTTTTTGGTGATTTTAATCAGGCTTGGCATGGGATCTTTGCTTTATGCTTTAACAACATTTCTGTCAAAAGGTGCTGTTGATCCACAGGCATGAACTAACCTTTACTTGCAAAACCAACTCAAAATAATACTAATCTACCAGCCGGAGATCAACTGGGCAAGCAGCTGCTTTATTTGCCTCTGCAAAACAAAATGTCAAAAAATTCCACTTAAACCTGTCTGATGAACTTGATTTGACGGGCCACATTCAAAGACCTTTACACAATAGATGATAATAATTCAAAATCAGTAGAATGCTAAATTGAAGCGATTGCAATTGTATCTATTGTGATATTATTATTATTATTATTATTATTACATATTTAAACAGTAGATTCATGTGGATCCAAGTCTTCATGTCGAGCCCTTCAAATAAAGTATCACTCCAGGATAATGTGTATTCAGGTACTGCATGAATCTCATTGATGCTTTTGACCCTCCAGACGGATGAGGTGTTTCTAGAGGCGCAGATCCAGAACATCACCACATCTCCAATGTTCATGGAGAAAGTGTCTCTGGAGCCTTCTATGATGTACAACGTCACTGAGCTCAACAATGTGGCGTCTGCAGATGAGAGGTGACATTTATATTTTTCCTCCATATTTAATGTACGATACTGCAACATTTTGGGTTGAAGGGGCCAAAGTAAATTTTCTGTGCTAACTGATAGCATATACAGTTGAAGACAATATTATTAGCCCTCCTGTGAAGTTTGAATTCTTTTTCAAATATTTCCCAAGTGCTATTTTAACACATTTTTAAACATAATAGTTTCAATAACTAGTTTTTTTTGTCTTTGCCATGGTGACGGTACATAATATTTTACTAATCAATTTGGAAGCTTAAAGTGCTATTTAAAAGCTTAACTAGCGAGTTAGTTAGCAAGTCATTGTACTAAAGTGGTTTGTACTGTAGCCAATAGAAAAGAAAAACAATTCTTAAGTGGGCTATGTAATGTGTATTTATATAGCGCATTTATAGTGTATGGCCATACACCCAAAGTGCTTCATAATAATAATAATAATAATAATAATAATAATAATGTTTACCTTTTTTATTCCAGCCAAACAAAAAAAAAATTAACTTTGCAGAAGAAAAATATTAAAGGAAATACTATGAAAATGTCTCTGCTCTGTTAAACATCACTTGGAAAATATTTGCAAAAGAAGTCAAATTTCACAGGAGACCTAAAAAAAATTGTATTTGTACTGTAAGACAATAAGTGAATCAATACAAATTCTGTTAATTGTGGGAAAAGGGCATCACATCTGTGACCTTTCTGCAAACGTTTCTGTCAGAAATGAACTTTTCCATCAAAGGCAGTATTTCCCTCTTTAAATTGACATCCACATTTTTTTTTTTTTTCATAAGGGCAATCTTTATAATTATGAACATTATTAATTGTATGTGTTGTCTTTTATGTCAAATTTTACAAGTTAATCGGTCAGACAAACCATTTATAATTTTATATAAAATGTACATTTAAAAACAGAAACCCATTACATCACTGGCCTTCAACACATAATTACAAAAACCATTATTATTAGTATTGACTAAAGTAGGAAAATAGATATGATTGGTTAGAATGCTCAGCAATCTAGTTGTATAAGTAATGCTGCAAATTGGGCGGGGTTTTTTTCCGTTTTTCTTTCAAAAATGTATACCTATTACTGCAAACAGCAAACTTTAAGTGCAGGAGAATTTGTTGCCTCCTTATGTTGAAAAAGAGAGGTATTATTATTATTATTTTTTTTTTGGTGCCACTTTTGTCACAAGCCCCCATTAATTTCCCTCTGTGAGGTGGAGAAATATTTCATCCTCAAGTGAAACTCCCAACCACGTGGTTTCCTGTTGAAAATTTTTCATGTGAAAATTCAGAGACTTTTATTACTGTATGTTGATGTAATTCCAACTGACACAGAATATTGAGTAGGGGGCGGGGCTTTCTTTTTGCACATCATTCCCTCATAGCAAACTAACAGTAAGAAGGGCGTGGTTAAGAATACTGTGGCTGAAGCTGTCAAACTGACGTCATCAGAGAAGGACCAGCACTCCTAACTCGGATGCAAACGGTCAGAATTTTAATTGAAGATTACCAAAACATGAATTTGTTTGGATGGATTAACTTGCATGGATTAATTGTACAACTAAAGAATAACAATGCGCGGTAGCAAAATAAACCTTTAACATTTAGATTTCACTTGAATTGTGCTAATAGGTAGAGCAAACGTCAAAACGCAAATGTCAAAATGTTGCCATTAAGCTTACCTTCAGATTTAAAGCCACTAATAAAAGGCTATATTTTTAACAAATGGCAAGCAGAATGGGATCAGTGCTCAGAAAATAAACTTTTTGAAATCCAGCCTGAAATAGGAAGAAAATCCAACTATTTTATTTTAACTCAAGACATGATGAGAGTGTTTACAAATGCCATCATATTGGACACACGAGACTCACACATGAACATTTACTCAAAGGAGATGAACCCCCAAAATGTCAATATTGCAACAGAAACCAAACTGTTAAACACATTCTTTTGTAATGCCTTATTTTTAATGTTATCAGACAACTATATTTAACTGGAGAGTCTTTAAATCAAATATTTTTAAATGTGAATCTTTCCAAAATTGTAAAATTTTTATCAAAAGTAAACCTTAAAAAACTGTTTTAGATTTTTATCTTGTATATTATTATTATTATTATTATTTATGTATTTTATCTTATATATTATTTACTACGTTCGCCTCACAGCAAGAAGGTCGCTGGTTCGAGACTCGGCTGGGTCAGTTGGCATTTCTGTGTGGAGTTTGCATGTTCTCCCCGTGTTCGCGTGGGTTTCCTCCGGGTGCTCCGGTTTCCCCCACAAGTCCAAAGACATGCGGTATAGGTGAATTGGGTAAACTAAAATTGTCCGTAGTGTATGAGTGTGAATGGGTGTGTATGGATGTTTCCCAGAGATGGGTTGTGGCTGGAAGGGCATCTGCTGCGTAAAACATATGCTGGATAAGTTGGCGGTTCATCCCGCTGTGGCGACCCCAGATTAATAAAGGGACTAAGCCGAAAAGAAAATGAATGAATGAATGAATATTATTTATTGAGTATGTGTGTAAATGAGAGTGTATGGGGGTTTCCCAGTGCTGGGTTGCAGCTGGAAGGGTCCGCTGTGTAAAACATATGCTGGATAAGTTGGCGGTTCATTCCGTTGTGGTGACCCCTGATTAATAAAGGGACTAAGCCGAAAAGAAAATGAATGAATGAATAATATTTATTGATGTTGATGACTTTTTATTGTTAAAATATTTTTAGAATTATAGAAAAGTGATATTTATAAAATGTTGTAAACTTGATCGTTTTTTTTTGCCATGACTTGAAGCTGATATGGCAATAAACTCAAAACTCTCTCTCTTCCATTAAGCTTAATGTGTGCTTCACTTTTTTCTTTTGTTTCAGCAGCGAGTCAACGTTTGGGAAGATGTCGTATCTGCAGCCCTTGGACACGAGGCAGTATTTGTACTGTTTAAAGCCCAAGCCAGAGTTTGCAGAGAAGGCTGGGGTCATCAAAGGAGTCACGGTCATCGGCAAACTAGACATTGTGTGGAAAACCAACCTTGGGGAGAGAGGACGTCTGCAGACCAGTCAGCTGCAGAGAATGGTACAGTGGATTTAGCATAGATTAAATCAAACTGTCTCTAAACAAAAAAGAATAAAGATTTGCTTGAATTTATTATTTGCAATCAAAATAATTATTTCACCACATAAATTAGAAAAAGCCCCAATATACTCAACCTTTAAACCCTAACTGTCCCGGGACGTCATTCACTAGCCTCCTCCTCATTCATTTTTTTTTTTTTAAGTCAAACACAAACCAGATGCTGATGTGTGTGCGGTGTGCATAAAACAGGATCTACAATTCTAAAAGAGGTAGCCTTTGACCCAACCCCCTCCTTTAGTATTTATCAATCTATAAATGTGTATATTGCTGTGTATAACAATTATGAAGAATATTTTTTTTTTTCCTTAAAACAAGCAAAATAATCTGCCAGTGAGGTAAGTGAAACAATCTTATTTCAAACTGAAACCGGTTTGTTTTGCTGTGTTGGTAGATAATTTTGCTTGTTTTAAGAAAAGCTTGTTTAATTTTGTATAATTTTATGTAATACTATATATTATATTTTACAGTTACAACATCAAATCACAATAGATTTTGATGCAAATTATCACACATTATTTGCAATGGCATACTCAATCCATTTTTTCCAATACTTGTTACACTTTTTTTGAATCAAATCTTAACCTAAACATGAGTTTCTCCATATACAGTGTATTTCCTTTTACAATTACTTTCCATTGGTCCCTTGTAAATGGTATCAGGTTGATCCTCCAACGAGTAATGGCTTTTCTGCTACTTGATAAAAGTATTTGTACGGCTGGAACAACTTCTGACATTTTTCCAAGGTATAATGCAACGAATTAAAAGTCCAATTCATTGCTATTTCATACCAAAAGGGCTGTATTTTTGCGCAGGCCCCCCAAAAAATGTGAAAGTGATTAGCTATTGAAGTTCCACATTGTCTCCAAGAGCCCAGACTTGAGCCCAGACAAAAAAAAGCTTATAAAATTTTTCCATCCAAACTCTTGGGTTTGTAGTTTTGCATGTGTGACGCACATGCCTGTCCAGTCTTCACTTATTTGTTACAAGTTTATGACATATTTATGACAAGTTATGTAGTCTTGGTAATGTCAAGTTGTCATGACAAAGACACTGGCAGATTTTGTTGTCTTGTTGTAATGTTAAGTTGTCGTGACCAAGACAAAAACAGCAATCAGCAATACAAATTTACTATCCTTTCATTATGTTCAGGGCTGTTTCTGCCCCATTGGCTTACATTATAAAGACATTTTTTGATTGCAAAGCCTTAACACAATATAATCATGCATTCTTGATTGTTGCTGGTTTTCCCTGTTGGGAAGAGGTCAATTTTCCATTTGTACTGTTGATTATCAGTTACAGTGAAAAAAAAAAAAAGCTTAATTTCTGCACTGTATAGTGTGTGCGTGCGTGTGTGAGAGAGGGACCTTTGCGCACTTCTTGACACATCTTGATATGTCTGAGAACATCAAAATAAACACCTCAGCTCCCAGAACATAGTAAACATAGTAAGTGTATTTATGCACACACACTATAATCTGCTGCTTTACTCCATATAAAAGCCAGAAACTTTTTTGCACAGGCATATCTAAAGGGTTAATGCTGCCAACTGATGATCAACAGAAAAAAACACACATTTGATCTCTTCCCAACAGAGAAAACCACCAACAATCAAGAATGCATGATTATATGCTGTCATGGCTTTGCAATCAAAAAATGTCATTTATAATGGAAGTCAATGGGACAAAAACAGCCACCAACATAATGAAAGGCTAGTCAATTTGAACAATACACAATGGATTAAAAAAATTGTATTGTTGCATTCCTGGTTTCTAGTTTACATCCAGCACATTTGATTGAGTGTCTTCTTGTAGGCTCCTGGTTATGGTGATGTCAGGCTTTCTCTGGAGTTCATCCCAGACACTGTGGATCTAGAGGAGCCCTTCGACATCACCTGTAAAATCACCAACTGCAGGTAAGAGCATCGCTATCAGTCTGCTCGCTTCTAGAGGCAGTAGATTAATGGCTGGTTTGCTTGTTGTCAGTGAGCGGACCATGGATCTGTTGCTGGAGATGTGTAACACTCGCTCTGTCCACTGGTGTGGGGTGTCCGGCAGACAGCTAGGCAAACTAAGCCCCAGTGCATCACTCTCCATTCCTCTCAAACTACTGTCATCCGTTCAGGGTTTACAGGTAAGAGGAGCACAAACACACTGTCAGACTAGAGTTTCATTGCATTGCCAGGGGAGCCGAATTTAAAGGGACAGTTCACCCTAAAATGAACATTTACTCAGTGTTTACTGACACTTAAGTGGTTGTAAACTTTTTTGAATTTCTTTCTTCTGTTGAACACAAAACAAGATATTCTGAAGAA
This sequence comes from Danio jaintianensis, assembly GCA_903798115.1. Taxonomy (NCBI): domain Eukaryota; kingdom Metazoa; phylum Chordata; class Actinopteri; order Cypriniformes; family Danionidae; genus Danio; species Danio jaintianensis. The sequence continues at coordinate 2,388,561 of CAIGQV010019090.1, forward strand.
TGTTGAGGAAAAAAACTGCCATTGTCATTCATAATAGGATCAAAACACTATGGAAGTCAATGGTTGGAAGTCAAAGCGTTCTTCACATTATCTTTCTTTGTCTTCAACCTTTTTGGGTGAACTATCCCTTTAAGAATTTCTTTTCTATCCACAAAATGTTAACGCTTTAAAAATTTAAATTTCAAATCAAGTCATCTTCATATCTATAGCACTTTATTACATATTATATTTGTCATTACCTAGTAACATTTGGATAGCAGAAACAATTATGGAAAGTCACCTGTGGGGACATTTCAGATTCTGTTGGTTTGAATCTGAATTTACTTCATTTTATTAATAAAATAAAATGATTTAATGAATTTACTTGATTGTTTAAAAGAAGTTGTATAGTGACATGGAGGAATTTAATTAAATCCCTAAACTTTAATTTTAAGAGTAAAATAAAAAAAAAAAATTCTCATCTGAATTCCTTTCTATAAAAAAGTTGATTGAAAGTTTTTCATTAAGACATATTTTTTTAAAGCACCTCAAAATCATTATTTTGAGAATAGTTCATAAAAATAAATAATGACACAATTTAGGGCAGAGAATTTGGCTTTTCCACAATGGCATAGTGACATAAAAATGAATTAGACATTTATTTAGTTGATCATTTAAACATTGATGTTGTATGTAATAACATATTTAGAAGTCATTCAAATAGCTTTTTTTTTTTTTTCAAAATTCTTTTTATATAAATGGAATTCCACACACACGTGCACACAAACTACACTTATTTATTGTGTGTGGAATAAAAATCTTTGTAGTAGTCAAAAAAAAAACAAAAAAAACTTTTATAATCATGTACATTTAGGCAATTAAGTTGTAGATGTATTTTGCTAATGATAAATACTGGTTGCTGGGTCAAATAAAATACTATAAAAGTTTAGTTTAGTATTTTACAAAGAAATACTCACTAGGCTCATTTTACAAGTCACTTAAAAGTTAAAATGTTGAGTTTTACCTTTTTTGAATAGATTCGGCCGATCTCTGGGTCTGACTGGAGCACTTTTAGCTTAGCATAAATCAATTGCATTAGCATCATCCATTAGACCTGCCAATGCTCAGGAAAAAGGTAAAAGGTTTAAATGTCTCTCACACCTGGACTGCTAGAGTTTTGAATGAAATGACAATTCCAAAAAAACAAAGAATATAACTTTTTAGTTATATATATCACTGTTAATTTAGAGTTAGATTATATAAATTTATATTTCCACACATCTCACTCAAAAATTTCAAACATTTTCTACTTAAAGCTTGACACTTCTGTAGTTACATATATAAAATAGTAACTTTTCATCTTCCGTCAGTTTTAGTACATGACGTAACTACAGAGAGAGATGATAATGGTCTAATCTTATTCAATGATTTATGCTAAGCTAAGCTAAAAGTGCTTCCACCAGACCCGGAGATTGAATAAATTGATTCAAAAATGATAAAACTTAACTGTTAACTTATTTGATTGGAAAATGAGCCTACTTCCAAAAAAATGGGGTGTTCAATTCTTAAATGTGTAGATTTTAAAGCTAAAATGTAGCATATTGTATGTAACTTTTCCCTCTTCATTTCTGTGTTTGATTTAGAGCATATCCGGCCTGAGGCTCACAGACACCTTCTTGAAAAGAACGTATGAATATGACGACATTGCCCAGGTCTGTGTGGTGTGCCCTTACACCAGTCCAGAGAGCTGAACACAATCCCTGCTATATTTTACACCGTCTGTGTCAATGGACCAAACCCCCATCAGTCCTGCATCTATTAATAGAACAGCTTCTGCTCTTTACCTTAAGCTTGATGTTTTAAAATGATCATTTTTAAAGCCCTCAATGCTTTTAACTGTCTATCAATGTAAATAAAAGTAAATTAAATGAAAGATGTGTAAGCATTTTATTTAAAGTGTGTTTGGAGATATTTCTGGTGAGTAATAACCAAATATCATAATAGTTCAGGACAACCAATGACTTCAAGACACATTTATTAACATTATTCTTTTTTTGTTGACAAAAACATTATACTGCTCAGTTTTATTAGCATATTACATAAGCTTCAGTCACTCACCTGACTGCAAATATCAGATTATGGAGCATGCAAATAAAAATGCAAACAGTGAGATTATGAATATACTTACTATATCAACGCTCTTGAGCAACGAATAAAATGACTAAACGAACAGGACGGGTGAAGCAGCCGAAAAAGTGATTATCACACAAATGTCTCTTGTTCCTAAAACGAACAGAATATGTGGTAATAATAATCAGAGAATGTGTTAAATAGATATTCATCTAAAAATCTCAATTCTGTCGATGTTTACTCCCCTTCATGTTTGTATATCATATTGAAGGTGAATATTTCATTGATAGTTCAGCCAAAAATGAGAATTCAGTCATTTACTCATCCTCCACTTGTTCCAAACTGAAAATTTAGTTACTTTTTTATGTTAAACACAAAGGAATATATTTTGAAGAATGTTGAACTTCCATATAATTTTTTTTTCCGTACTATGAAAGTTAATGCCTTCTCGATTCCAGCATTCTTCAAAATATCTTACAGAAAAAAAGGACACTCATTAAGGTTTGGAACCACTCAAGGGCGAGTAAATCGTATGGTAATGCTGTGTAAATTTACATTTTTGGGTGAACTGCCCCTTTAACCATGGTCCCACATCTGATTAATAGGCACAAACGGATGACCAGTCATTCGTTTAGTAAAATAAACGCAACTCTGATGTTGTTACCAGCTACATTCATAAAGAGAGGACTGAAATATTACCTACAGAGACAAACGCAAAGAAACCTCACTCTGGTATTAAGATAATGTTCTCTGTGTATAAGGTGATTTTAAATATGTTGTTTGTTTTCCTCCTTTCCTCCTGATCCTCCATATAAAGTGCCACGGCCTCCGTCTCGCCTTCAACTCAATAGAAGTATGAATTTAACGATTGCACTCACGACTCTTCTCCGACTGCACTCCTTCACTTCTTGATCCTGTAACAGAAAATGGAGGTTTTATTCCTGTTTAATGCAAAGGAAAATATCTACAAGTCACATTTAAACCCAGGTTAAAAAGGATATTATTTAGTGGGATACTTTTAAAGTGAAAAGCCTATTGGGTGGCACTAAAAAGTTTCCTGAGTCGCTCCTGCAAACCACCCCAAAGTGGCCCAATAATATTTGGATCTGGTGACTGTGCAGGCCACGACAGATGTTCAACATCACTTTTATGTTCATCAAACCACTCTGTCACCAATCTTGCTGTGTGTATTGGTGCATTATCATCCTGATACACAGCACCACCTTCAGGATACAATCTTTGAACCATTGGGTGCACATGGTCCTCCAGAATGGTTCGGTAGTCCTTGGCACTGATGCGCCCATCTAGCACAAGTATTGGGCCTAGGGAATGCCATGATATTGCAGCCCAAACACTGTCACTGATCCACCCCCATGCTTCACTCTGGGCATGCAACAGTCTGGGTGGTACACTTCTTTGGGGCTTCTCCACACCGTAACTCTCCCAGATATGATGTGGACGAGGATGGAATATTTCTGTTTTGGGGACTGTTTTTTACTTCGAGTAAAAAATTAAATGACTAAATAGTGCGCATCTGCTTAGCCAGCTAAGGAAAAAATGGCAGCCCGGCAATATGCGCTCTACCAGTTCAGCAAGGTTGTCAAACCGTGTCTAGAATTCTGGTCCAAGAACGGTTTGTATTCATACAACACCATACCAGGCTCACGTGGAAATACAACTGGAATCGTACCTGACTGTTCTAAGAACATTCTGACACAATAGTGGAAAAATGGCTTTAGTTCTCAGGGTACCAGGCATGGTGGAATGGTTTCTATAACTACCCAGTGAAAAAAAAAAACCTATAGGTATTTGTTTAGAGTTTTCAAAAATGTAAACACTGTTCCAATCTTCTGTTTAACACAATCTTTTTGCAAGGGTTTTTTATAGAATGTTGGTAACCAAAAAGTTGATGGCCCCCACTGATTTCCACAGGAGGGGGAAAATGACTATGGAAGTCATAGTTTGGTCAATTAGTATGCCAATTTTCATTTTTGGTTTAACTATCTCTTCAACGAATGTGTTCACTGTCATGAAGTGTTCATTTAAATACAGAGTTAATCAAGCTTGGTGATCTGAGACCTGCTGGGATCAGGAATGCTCCTCTGCGCTGCCGCTGAAGGAACGGCTTCGGATGTGGTTCCTCAGCTGCTCGATCAGCTCTGGATTCTGCTGCTGGATCTGCTGGGCGAACTGCTGTCCACTGTGAGAAACACCAACAAACTACGGTCGGAGAGTCCTAGTTTATCACAAGTATACCATAGACAACACCTCTGAAAATCTGTGCAGCCATCATTCTTAAAGGAACACATGTGGAGTCAATCAAAAGTCAAAGAGAAGATGCTCACGCTTCGATGAGACTGGATATGTCAGATAATCCGCCCACTCCTGCTGCAGGTCCACCAACTGCGTTCGACATCATGCCTGACATGCTGGTTTGGGACAGTTAATCAAAAATACACTGCGTCATGACATTTGTAAAAATAAAGAGCACATGAGTTGGGGTTACCTGCAGTTCAATGGGATAGTTTATCCAAATGTCGACTTAAAAAGATGAAAATGAAAATTATGTTCTACTAGTTTTAAACCTGTTTGAGTTTCCTTCTTGAATTGAACACAAAACAAGATGCTCTGAAGAACAATTGAAAAAAAAAACATCCATTGACTTCCATAGCATTTTTCATTGGCTGCTTTTTTCAAACATTCTTCTAAATATCTTGTTTTGTGTTCAACAGAATTTTTTTTGTTTTTTTTTACTTTTTTGGGTGAACTATCCCTTTAAGTCTATGTCAAGCAAGTACAGTTGTGTTTTGTTGACTTATTTGATGTCAAATGTTATAGAATTTAAATATAATGCAAGAATTACAATCAAGCACATTTGACGCAGTGCGAGGTATAATTATTGAATCAGTTTTATTTTTTATTTTTGAATTTTATCATTATGTCAGATATAAAATGTATCATTAGAAGCAATCGCACCTCTTGGATTAAACTGTTCAGTTCATATGGATTACTATAGTATATCTTCATGTACTTTTTGAAGCTTAAATACAGTGTTTTATAGCTTCGGTGGATGAACAGAATGCTAAAAACATCTTTGTGATTCAAAAGATGAGCAAAAGTCATTCAGGATTGGACCAAAAGGAAGTTGAGTAAATGACTTTCATTTTCAGGTGAACTGTCCTTTTGATTTATTTGAAAAGTATTGAAAAACAAAGAACTGAAATGATCGAACTTACAGTTGTTGAACCTGTTGGTTCTGCATCACACTGGCAGCCTGTAGAGTGAAAGAGAAAGTCTCTGAAAAGATGGAAACATCCAATTTAAAGACCCCATGAAACTGACATTGGGAGGAGATTTGTGTCTTTTATGACCATTTATATGCTACAATGATGATATATATATATATATGCCTTGATTTTTAATTATTTAATTAGGACAGTAAGGTCTGACTTTGCTTAGACAAAAGTATTGTCACTTAACAGAAATAGAATACAGTACATTAGAGTACAGTATAGAATATAAAGTCATGGTGCAGGAAAGAATTAATATTGATTGTTGAATTAAAAACCATGTTTTTTCCTTCAACAAACTTGACTGATTTCTGTGAGAATCTTGCTCTTACAACTGGGATCGATGACAAGACTTTTGTCAGGTAGTGTATAGCACTATTCAAATGTTGGTATACTGTAGGTTCATTTTAGTACCCCTATTATTGCTTTTGATGGATCTACATCCATCCTAGGATAAAAAAAAACTATTTTCTCATACTCTTTAATGATCTAAGGAATCTGTTTTCTCTAAACTCCTCCCTTCTGAGAACCTACTCTGCTCTGATTGGTTAGTTGATTGTCCCAGTCTGTTGTGACTGGTTGTATTTGAAACCAAACAGCCATTAACACATCTGAACTTCAGCTTAAATACATAGTTGCTGCATTTCCATAATCCTGCAAACTGTGGAAACTATGAACTGATAATATGGCTGATGAAAACATGTAAACTCCCAGCTCAATAAATAGTTCTCAAAACTGCAAAGGAAACCATTTTCCCCATTTAAAAGTCACTTGGCATGTTAATCTGTTCACCCAGAAAATGTGATTTCACAGTTAATTTGTTAAATCACATGCTTAATGCAAAAAAATAAAACTAATTCCTACCAAGATCAAGTCAATTTCTCCATATTCACTTCTTTTTTGTCGTTCTTTAAACCAGTGGTTCCCTTTTTTTGGTACCTTTTTTCCATTTTTTTTTTCAGTTTTACATTCAAAATCATTAACAACTCTTCACCCCCTAAAAAAACCCTAGTAGACAGCAATTTAAAAAACAGCTGTTAGGTTTTTAATAATGGCAATAATTTATTTTATTTTTTTTAACTAACAATGATGGCAAGATTTTAAATGAACAAAAAACATTTTTTTTAAACACACAGTATATTTATTTTCGTTTTATTTAATATTTTCAGTCTGGCATAAAATCTTAGTCTAACTTTCGCTTTTGTTTTATCCAGTCTATGGTCTGAACAAAAACTGCACACAGAATGAATGAAAATAAATCTAGTTGGATTTTACAGAACATCAGAAATGGTTTAGTTCACCCTAAAATGAAAATTCTGTTATTAATTACTCACCTTCATGTTGTTCCAACCCCCTGAAATTAAGATATTTTAGATCAAAGATAAGAAAATGAACCAAAAACATTTTTAAAACATTCCATGTGACTTCATTGGTTCAACTGTAATCATGCGAAGCTCCAAGAACACTTTTGTGGACCAAAAAATCTCTCTCACATCAGGTCAGGGTTTGCGTTTACTACAGGCAATATGATTGCCTATTAGAGTTAGGAGGGCAACACGGAAGTGTCATATTGCCTGTAGTAAACGCACATGTAAATCTGATGTGAAAGACATAGGCTATTTTTTTTATTTGGCACTAAAGTTGAACCACTAAAATCACATGGAATGTTTTGATAATGTTTTGGTTCCTCTTCTGGGCTTTGAACATCTCGGGACCTTTGCTGTCTATGGAGGATGAGGGAGCTCTCAGATTTAATCTAAAAGGTCCCAGGGCAATGAAACAACATGAGGGTGGGTAATTAATAACATAATTAAAATTTTTGGGTAAACTAACCCTTTAATACTTGTACAGTAATTACCTCTTTCAAGTAGCTGTAAATAAATACACATTTAGTGACAACTAAAATGGCAATATTAACTGTCAGGAACTTGTTTTATCACCACAATGGTAGCCAATTTATTCCTACATGTAAACCTTAAAGTAGAATGTCCCTGATAAATGTTTTGGCAAAGGTTCCAGATATTTTACATTGGCATAGATTTAGTAAATTTAGGTCCTAAAATTGTGTTCATTCTTTTTATGAATATGTCCCAATTTCAAAAGTGCTGCAGTGTGCTAGAAACCCCACGCTTATCCTCAGGCCTCCAGATGAGTCAAGATTCACCCGACTGGCCCTTTAAATCTGTCACAGGCAGCATTCCAGACACATGAAAGGGGTCGCCAGGTCAATTTATGACCCTTTTCATAAATACTATTAACAGAGAAATGCGAAACCAAGCACTCGAGCATACCATGCTAATGAAAGCAGGGTTATTGATGAGGCTGGCCATGTCAAACCCCAGTCCTGTGGCCGTCTGTGAGAACACAACATATGAAAGCTAATGTCAGGAGCTATTATTGGCTAGTTACTCATATTTAATTACTCATATGCGATATTCAATATGCATGCATAAAAAACAGACACTTAAGTTCTTTATAAGAAGGATCAAAGTTCTATTTTATGATCGATATTTCTTGTACGGTATTATTATTATGTAAGAAGCTTTTTCTACTCACCGGGCTGGAGGCTTCTTTTTGTTTCTGCTCTGCAATCTTCAGGTTGGATTTGTAGGTGTCATTTTCAGGATCTAACACCAGAGCTTTATTGAAATATGATATCGCCTCTGGATACTTGCTCATGGAAGTTAGCGCCAATCTACAATCATAGATGAAAAGGAGTAAATGCGATATAAAGGTTACTGTTCAAATATTGAGCTCATTTTTGAAAATTCTTTGCATAATTCAACAGGGATGATGGAAATCAAAATGTATGCATTCTGGTTCTGATTCATTCTATGAATTTAACTCCATACTGATAGCTTGAATGATTCTGTAGTATTCTATCTAGATATTTGTTTAGAACCTTTTACTAAAACTGTAAAAAGTATCACCGCAATAGATATCCAAAAAAGATACCCAAACCTTGGGTGATAATAATTTAATTTATTACAAATTCACGAATCTGATTCATTAAACTGATTCATTAAAGGCTCATGAGACTGATTCATCAGTTAAAGCTCCTGAAAATGGAGATTTATTATTCATGATTCATGAGAGGGATTAAAAGCTCATAACACTGATTTATTAAAAGCTCAGAAGACTGATTCATGTAACAGACTCATTAAAACCTCATGAGTATGACTCATCAGACTGATTGATTTAAAGTATGAGACTGATACCATTGGCTAATTCATAAACAAAATCAACGAGACTGCATTTTAAAAATCTCCTCAGACAGACATATTGATGTGACAGATTCATTAAAATCTCATGATGCATGAGAATGAATAATAATTCATAAGATTAATAAGGATGATTCCCTGAAAGCTAAATCATTAAAACATTAAAAGCTTATTCAACTGATTTAAAATAGCTTTATGAGAATGATTCATGAAACTGATGCAAAAACAGACTGATTCATAACAGCGATAATTGAGATTCACGAGACTGATTCATATGACTCATCAAATGCTCCTGAAACTGATTCCTGATACATAAAACTGAATTATGAGCTTGAATATAAATTTACTCTTAGCATGAATTTGCAGCTTTATAATTTGATAAACATAACATTTGGATACATTCATCATGAAATGAAAGGGTAAAATAGTAACATCTCACCCCATTCTGCCATAAGCTTTACTGTATGATGGGTCGATTGCAATGGCTCGTTCACAGTCTCCCATAGCCTCTGTGTAGTTTTCAAGTTTACTATGTGCCGCAGCCCTGAGAAAACAATCCCAGCAGTCAAAACGGCAAGCACTAAAACATCCGTCTTCGTTAGAGACACTTTCACACGTTGTATAATCCAATGTTTCCCAACCCTGTTCCTAGAGGCACACCAACAGTACATATTTTGGATGTCTCCCTTATCTGACCCATTTATTTCAGGTTTTGGAGTCTCTTCTAATGTTCTGATGAGTTGATTCAGGTGTAATTGACTAGGGAGAGGTTGAAAATGTGTACTGTTGGTGTGCCTTCAGGAACAGGGTTGGGAAACACTGGTATAATCAAAGCGCTCACCTGTTACAGTAATAAACTGCATTTCTTTGGTCCAACTCAATGGCTTTTGTGTAACAATCCACAGCACTGCTGTAATTCTCCTCTTTCATGTGATTATTCCCTGATAAAGAGAAAAAACAAATGCATTTGAGCACACAGAGCATTTGAAATAAATGATGCATTAATTATTGATCCCATCTTCATGTGCATCATCATAATGGACAAATGTGATAAAAGATGCCGTTTATTTATGCATAATGCATCCGGACAGTGTTTTGATCCTAAATACAGTAGGAAATGTTGACATGCCTTCATTTTTAAGCTGTTCGGCTCTTTCAATGTCCTCTGGAGATGGAAACATCTTGGGTAACATAACAATATCATTCTGTAAACAAAGGTTTGTTATTTAGTACATAATATACTGAATAATCAACAAACAATTGTAATTAAAAAAACTAAAGAAAAACAGGTATGTATTGAATGCAGTTACTTTGAGGAGAGAATTGAGGAAAATCTCTCTCAGTGGTTGAGGAGCGGCGAGATGACAGTCACTGGAGCTGATCTTAAATGTCGTCTCCAGACACTGTATCGCAACTGTAAAGAGTAGAATACTGTATTCAGCTCTGCACAAGATAGAGTTTCTTGAAATAAAATGATTCATTTATTCATTCATTTAACTTCGGCTTAGTCCCTTTATCTATCAGGGGTCACCACAGCGGAATGAACCGCCAACTTATCCAGCATATGTTTAACACAGCGGATGCCCTTCCGGCTGCAAACCAGTACTGGGAAACATCCATACACACTCATTCACACACATACACTACGGCCAATTTAGTTAATTCAATTCATCTATAGCGCATGTCTTTGGACTGTGGGGAAAACCGGAGCACCCGAAGGAAACCCATGCAAACACGGGGAGAACATGCAAACTCCACACAGAAATGGCAACTGACCCAGCCAGGAAATAAAATGATAGTATATAAAAAAATAAAAAAATTCATAATCACTGTTCGATCAAAATGAGTCTTTCAGAAACTATTATCTTGAGACCACAATGCTGAAATTATGGGTGTTTCTTTTTTTTTTCAACAATGGGCACCTTTATGTCACAAAAGATGATATTAATGAAAATGACCAGATTTAGATTTTTTTCTTTAAAGGGCTCATGAACTACAAAATCAAAATTCCCTTGATATATAAGAGGTTGTTGCGCTATAAAAATTATCCTGTAAGTTTCAGAACTCAAGACGTTGATGTAAATCTACAGCTTATCTATTTTCTCATAATAGATATTTCAGCATGTATTCTGAAAATGATTTAACGTCAACTTTACACAAATTATTCACTTATTTCAGAGCAAGTTTGACTGAATAAGCTGAATGTTTTTCATCAATCAGAGCTTTTTATTGATGATGTATTATTGGTGACTTAATGCCATGTCAGCAACAAAGGCTATTTTCATGGCCAAAAAATTTCATTAATAATGTAAATTAATTTAAACAACATTTAGAAACAGCAAACAAATGAATACATAAATTCATTCATTCATTTTCCTTCGGCTTAGTCTCTATTTCAGAGGTCGCCACAGCGGAATAAACCGCCAACTATTCCAGCATTTTTCGCAGCGGCTGCCCTTCCAGCTGCAACCCAGTACTGGGAAACATCCATACACACTCATTCACACACATACACTACGGCCAATTAAGTTCATCCAATTCACCTATAGCGCATGTGTTAGGACTGTGGGGGAAACCGGAGCACCCGGAGGAAACCCACGCCAATACGGGGAGAACATGCAAACTCTGAATACATAAATTAGATACGATTTTTAACGTTAATACATGATAAAAATTCGAACATTTTTCCTGGTGACACTCTGCTGAATAGCTTTTTATTGAAAATATTATTAATAATCAAAATAATATATATGATGCTTTGTTTGATTTAATATGACATGGTATCATGTCTGCAAACTGGGTTCTGTTCCTCCGGATTATTTTCCTTTTCTCTATATTTTGCAGCATTAATGTGAAAAGGACAAAAGATACTGTTCAGCCATAGTCTATTAGTTATTTTATGTTTATCTCCAAATCTCAAATCTCTTTCCTGGTTAGACCACATGGTGCTTTAACAATTCTATTCTATATAACAATTTATTCTATTCCCTGTTTCTTTATTAAATCCCTTCATTCAGTATTTACCGTAATATATCTATAGTTGAGAAATACAATATTTATCTGACAAAATTAGGAAAAACACTTTTTAATGTTTAATACAAATGTTCAATGTTTCAGTTAATGATGGTTAAGTTTTGATCAACAAAACATACACCTCATGTAATATAAATATTAGCATCCAGTAATATTTAACACATCCATGCCACAAAAAGACTCACTCATTTGAGTTCTTGGGTGATTCGTTTGTTGAAAAGAGCATTGAAACATTTTAAGAGCAAACCTTTAAACAGGTTTACTAGCAGTCAATGACATTTTTGTTTAACTGAAGTGTATAACCTTAATTAACCAGCTTAAAGCATCACCAGGTGTAGGAAAAGAAGGAATAACTATTTTATTACTATTGCAGATATGTCATTGTGAGTAAAAGGACAGATCACTCCACTATCCTTTTAAGTATACAAAAAGTACTTATTGCAGAAATAATATACTTGAAAAGATATTGCTTAAGTGCAAAGTGAACATTTCTGGACACATAATTACATGTAAATTGAAGAAAAGGAATCATATATTTTAAAAAGATGTTTTTTTTGTTTGTTTTGAATTGATACTTAATGCAATTAATTAAGGGAAGCATTTATGGTATATATAAATCAATATTCATTCATTCATTCTTTCATTTTCCTTCGGCTTAGTCTCTATTTTAGAGGTCGCCACAGCAGAATGAACCGCCAAATATTCCAGCATATGTTTTACACAGCAGATGCCCTTCCAGCCGCAACCCAGTATTGGGAAACACCATACACACTCATTCACACACACAAACTCACGCACGCACACACACACAACGGACAATTTACTTTATTCAATTCACCTATAGCGCATGTCTTTGGACTGTGGGGGAAACCGGAGCACCCGGAGGAAACCCACGCAAACACGGGGGAGAACATGCAAACTCCACACAGAAATGCCAACTTGCCCAGCCGGGACTCGAACCAGCGACCTTCTTGCTGTGCGACACTGAGGCACCGTGCCGCCCATAAATCAATATTATTTTATTTAAAGTTATTTGGAATTTTAATTGTAATTTGTAATTGTTACTAATGAACTTTCAATTTAGTATATTTGCCCCCAGTTTCACAGAAAAGGCTTAAGCATAATCTCAGACTCAAGCTGTTTGAACTGAAAGAAATATATCAGCATCTTGTTTTGTCTAAAGAGAGACACCAGTGATGATTTTGTTTCTAAGAAAAATTTATAATAAAAAAAAAAATTGCACATACTAATTGAATTAAGGACTAATCCTGGCTTAGTCTAAACTCTGTCTGTGAAACCCAACCTTAAAATATAACAATTTTAAAGACAATCTTGAATTACACACTGCAGTTCAAATGATAATAGTATACACTTTTAAAATACACTTAAACATGTAGTATGCAATTCAATGGCTACCCGTTTCCAACATTCTTTAAAATATCTTCTTTTGTGTTCAACAGAAAAAAAGAAACTCAAACTGTTTTGAAACAAGTGGAGTGTGAGTAAATGATGACAGAATTTTCCTTTTTGGGGGAACTATCCCTTTATTTTATTATTATATTTTCTTCAAGTCATTTTTTAAATAAACCAATTCAAATAAAGTTAAGCACACATCTATTTCATTCGCAACTGTTTATGTTGATAATATAAAAAAGTATATAAATCAGGCCAATATATCAATAATAATAATGCCATTAAAGGGATAGTTCAACCAAAAACGAACATTTTGTGATCATTCACTCATCCTTCACTTGTTCCAAACATTCTTTTTTCTGTTGAACACAAATGAAGATATTTTGAAGAAAGCTGAATACCTGTAACCATTGACTTCCATAGTAGGAAAACAAATACTATGGAAGTCGATGGGTACATGTTTTCAGCTTTCTTCAACATATCTTCTTTTGTGTTTGACAGAAGAAAGAAAGTCATAAAGGTTTTGAACCACTTGAGTAAGTAGAGAGTAAATTTTCATTTTTGGGTGAACTATCCCTTTATGCATAAAACAGTTTGCAGCGCTAATGTCTAGAACGTCCTTTTAATCTGACAGTAAACAGAAACTGAACAGACAGTCCAGGAGTTAAAAAAAGGCCTGTGACTTTAAATGTTTTAAACATGGCGTGACCTACCTTCCAGACTCTCCTGTTCATCTGAATTCAGTGAGCCACAGTGTGTCTGATCTCTGAGGAACTGCACCATAGAATATGCCAAGCGCTTTTCCACTGCCATTTTGTCTGGGAGAAACCTGGGGAAATATTTGTTGAAAAGGGATTATTGAAAAAAAAAATGTTTTTAACCGAATCAGACAGGACATTACAGGAAGATACTGAAGGGTCAGATTAAAGGATAATAATTGTGTTATTACAGTTGAAGTCAGAACTGTTAGCCCTTCTGTTAAATTTTAATTATTTTATATTTTTCCCCAAGTTCTGTTTAACGAAGAGAAGATTATTTTTCAACATTTCTAAACATAAAAGTTTTTAGTCTGAAGCCAATCAAAGAAAAATATTGCTTAAGAGGGCTAATAATATTGACCTTAAAATGGTTTTAAAAAATTACATTTAACAATATAAAAAATAAATAACTTTAAAGAAAAAAAGACTTTCTTCAGAAGAAAACAAATATTATAGGAAATACTGTGAAAAATTCCTTGATGTTGTTAAACTTCATTTGTGAAATATTTGACAAAAATAAAATTTTATTAAATTAAATCACAGGAGCAGGCCTAATAAGTTTATATTAAAAAAAAATAATAAATGTTAACCTCCAAAATATGTCTTCAATTTGAAAACAGAACTTCACTTTGTGGCACTTGCTGTGTGAACACACACAATAATTGTGTATTCACATAGCAAGAAAAAGTCACACATATATTATTCATGGTCAAAAACTTTAAATTGTTGCCATAGAAATTAATGATAAACATGAAAAATTGTAAAATACAGAAATACAAGGCAATTTTTGGATACAATCTAAACAACAGCCACAATACAGAATAAAGTCATGATGCAAAAACTGACAATTCAAACTGACATTAAAAAAATAAACCTAATAATAAAGAAATGAAAACACTATATTCAGTATGGGAACAGACAACCCTCTAAATAGAAAAAACTTTTTCAATATTTGAAACATATTCAATCAGAGTATAATAACACATCTATTTCACATATAATTGGTGTGACTTTATATTTATACTACAGTATATTAATGGTAAAATATTTGACAAACTCAGTATTTTTGACTTCAACCTCCTGACGTCTTATCAGGAAAATGACCTGCCTTCCCTAAACATCTAAAATAAAGCCGATCAATTCTCAAATCTCTTTTACATGAAAAAACAACCTCATTGTCATCACCAGCTCTGTGAATATCTAGGTTTTCCCTCATCAATGTTTCCATTTTTAAGTTATTGACATAAATAATTTACTGATATATTAATCAATCAATAATCATCTTATTTAACCCTCTGGTCATTATCATCTGGTTTTATAATTAAAAAAATATATAAATTCAACAGAATCGTATGAAAGCTTGTGGCTTTTGCAGCACTCGCTAATATGCAAACATAAAGTCAGAAAACCGTGGACTTGATTCAAATATGCTAAATGATTGCAGATGGCAGATTCATTGAGAAACGAAACACCACATTGTTGCTTTGAGGCACAATGTTCAATGTTCTGGTGAAACAAAACAAAGAACAGATAATACAGATACAGTTCACTCAATATTAATTCTTTGTTGAACTGTTGGATAAAATCAATAGCACATTGCAAAAGTGCTCATGAACAAATAGTTTTTACCCACCGAGTGGCACTAATCTCACTCTCCTCAATGGATTTCAAGTACTTAAAAAAACTCAAATACTACATTAATTTAAAAAATAGCTAAACTGAAATAATTGTCCATAATAAATGTGACTATTTTAGTAACATGAAATCCAAAATGCCAAAAATTTAAAAACAACACTTTGTTTGATAAAAATAAAACTATTATATGATTACGGTCATTGTTTTGACCATCAACAACAAGATTCAGTAAATAAACAATACCAGAGGGTTAAGCATGTTTACATTATATACATAATGCTGCGTGTTGTTGCAGGGGTTAATTACATAACGTTCTTCTATGAATAATTTTATAAGCTTCTGATCATCAAAGCCATCTGATACATAAACACTTCTGGTGCTGCTCTGGTACAGAGTATATAATACTTTCACACAGCTGCGATACACAGTCAGGCATGACATACGTCCCATAACAAAAGCCAAAACATATGATGCAGTTATGATGTAATGCTGACAACAACTAAATCAAAATGTCACCCTACAACATGAAATATCGTTTAACCTCATGTATATTTCTAAATGCACCCATAACGCAGTTCAGCATTAGTGTGTGCATCACAGATGGTTCGTGTTTACACTGCTTTACACAGACTGCAGGAGGCTGTGCAATGGCTGAACACGTTCGCAGTTTAATTAGCGCACGGAAAGAGAAACCTCTGGTACTCTTCTTCAACAGCCTCGCGTTTTTCATAAAGCGTAAAAAATATCAATAACATTATAGTGTTGTGGATGCTGTGCGCGCCCCCGCCCACCTACCTGGAGAAAGTGCCCGAAGCGCTCGCTCCACAGTCATGAACACTCGCGTGACACTGATGCGCAGCACCGCGCATGCGCAGCGTCGACGGAAATGACTGGTCGAGGACTATGGAGGACTACCACCCTAAAGAATTTAATGAATGATATTAACACCAACTGTTCTGTTTGCCTAGTGAATCCTGAAACTTCTGTTCATTTATTTTGGAATTGCCCTCATTCAATGGCATTTTGGTAAGATGTTCTTGATTTTATAAAAGATTATGTGAAGGCAGATTTTGAATTTACATATAAGAATGTTTTTCTAAATTTAAAATTGAAATGAAAATGTATTTTGAGTCTATTGAGGAATCAACAAACTTACAAGCAATACGAACAAGGACTTTGATGAAGGACTTGGCACTTGTCTTGGACTAAATGACTGAAACCCCCTGGATTGTTGTTGTTTGATTGATGATATTTGTTGTTAATGTTTTTCAAGCATTCAATAAAAAACAACAACCCATAAAGAATGTATTCATCTTACTAGACTATAAAACGTGACTTTAGCTTTCTATAAATAAGTTACCATTAATATAATATTTAACGAAACACTTGAAAATTAATAGAACAATTCAATGTAGTATTAATAGTTAATAATTCATAAAGAGGCAGTTGTAAGAGCTGATGTGTGTCAAAAACGTTCATACCAAAATGGATATGAATATTCTATTATGACGACACGAAAACAAATGTCATCACGGTCTTTAGTTTCACACGAGTCATTAGAAATCGTGCCTAAATTATGTGATGTTCTAAACATTTAAAATCATTTTCTATCCAGCATATGTTTTACGCAGCGGATGACCTTCCAGATGCAACCCAGTACTGGGAAACATCCATACACACTCATTCACACACATACACTATACGGACAATTTAGTTTTTTCAATTCACCTGTACTACATGTGTTAGGACTTGTGGGGGAAACCAGAGCACCTGGAGGAAACCCACGGCAACACAGGGAGAACATGCAAACTCCACACAGAAACGCCAACTGACCCAGCCAAGGCTCGAACCAGCGACCTTCTTGCTGTGAGGCGATCATGCTACCCACTGCGCCACGTGACGCCCTATGAAACATGTTTTTAACTGATAATAATAAAAAAAATTAATAACTGAGCAGTGAGCACCAATTATAATTGATCATTAACCCTTATTTGTCTTAATACAGCAGCAAGTCAGCAAATGCTACAAGAACATCACAGACTATAATACAATAAAGCAAATGTATATTGAATAAATAATTATTCATTTATTCATTCATTCATTTTCTTTTCGGCTTAGTCCCTTTATTAATCTGGGGTCGCCACAGCAGGATGAACTGCCAATAAATAATTAAATAAACTACATTTAAAGGGATATTTCTTTTTACTCACTGACTTGTTTCAAACCTTTATGAGGTTCTTTCCTCTGTTAAACACAAAACAAGACATTTTGAAAAAAAAAAAACCTGCAACCATTAACTTCCATTTGTTTTCCCTGCTATGGAAGTCAATGGTTACAGGTTTCTTTTTCTAAAATATCTTGTTTTGTGTTCAACAGAGGAAAGAAACTCAAACAGATATGAAACCACTTGAGGGAGAGTAAATAGTGAGTGAATGCTCATATTTTTTGGTGAACTATCCCTTTAACAAAATTAATTAAAGCGATAGCACAGATTTATTGTCTTAAGAGCTTTAGAGTTCTTTGTTCGTTTTGACTAATACACTCAAAATATATTTCAACTAAACTGAACATGGAATGAATATTTAACGTTATATAACGTACGTACAAAATGAACACGAATGTCACGCCTGATAAATATTTATAGGCCAATTATTCATTCTACAGCTGATACCTCCCGCTACCGTCTACCTCGCCCAATCAGAACGCTCTGCCGCGAGAACGCCAGCTGACGTATTTAATATTCACAAGCCCAGCCACTATCGTAGTAGTAGAATTTGGCGTGTAAAAGAGTCGAGTCTGACGGTGAGAGTCGCATCCTGTTTTTGCACGTTGCACGTATAAAACTGTAAGGCATGCCATGTTTATCTTCAGCTTTTCTGTGGCCGGAGCGGTTAGAAGGTAACGTTATAGCGAGTTCTGTTATTTAACACACTTTATGCCGTATATGTTGTTTGACTGGAGTGCCATTACTGTACTACTAACCCAATGTAGGACCGTGAGTGGGCTCATGTTATGTAGACAAGCTATAAATGCTCACACATACTGGGTCTTACCTTACAAAGTCTTAGTATTAGAGGATATCTGGTTATCTTTCTGGCTTCCCTTAAAACGAAGCAATGCATTTGGCATATGTGAAGTAACGTTAGTGTTAGTGCAGCACAGACAGCTCAAGTTCACATTACCTAGTTTGACAGACACGTGAAAGTGGCCATCGTTAGTACGGAAAACATTCACAGCATGTAACCCTGCAGTTTCTCTTCTATCAGTCTTATTCTCACTATTGTATTGCTTTTTTGTTTCTAAAGTTACCAACACAGCCATACAAGTCCTCACGCAGGCTCACATGTGCACGGTGATAATCACTGGATCTTTTATGCTTCTTTGCAGGGTCATTTTATCCAGCTCAAAGCTCAAGATGACACTTCAAAATGGATCAGTCATATCCGCCTACAGCTGCTCCAGTACAGCTGACAAGAACAACAACAACCTACGCTGGGATTTGACCCCAGAAGAGATCAGACATCGGACGGAGAAACTGATCCAGAGGATAAAACAAGCCTACGACACGGTCGGGTCAGTGGACATTGGGAAGGTGTGCTTTGAGAACACTCTGCAGGTCATTGGAGATGCCAAAGCAGATTATGCTGGTGAGTGGTGATGACTGATGGGAAAGATGCATGTTATATTAATGAGAAGATCTGTCATTTGTGTCTTAGGGTGTGTTCACTTTTGCCTGGTTTGGTGCAATTAAGGCAAGACACTGCAGGTGGGCAAGGTAAAAAACAAAATACAAGTTATCACCACACTTCCCCAGTTGATTGATTACATTAAAGGGTTTGTAAGAAAAATGAGGACGACGTAGAAGATCTCTATGAAGATGTTTATTCAGCATAGCAGTCTAAAAGTACACGGTAGTACCTTGGGTTCAGCTGGAGTCAGAACCGCGATGATTCTTTGTTCAGACATTTTATACAGTTTCTTCCCGTTTGATCATGTTAATAAGGTTTGTCTTTGAATGTTGATTAAGAACAATCCCAGACCTTTTGGTAGACTCACTCAACATGGTTTCTCCTTGAATGTAAATTAGGCATAACAATAAGGTGATACTTTTCCGTTCCCAGATCTTTGATGGACTTACGAGTGAGAACACTCACTGTTTAAAATAGATGAGGTTAAAAGAATCTCTTTTGGTCAACAGATGGTTCTTGATGACTCACTACTTTTCCTATGCTACAGTAAGTGAATGATCACTCCAAAGGCATTATTTATACTTAACTCTCCTCTCTATTATAAATAAGCTCTTTGTTAAGAAAGGAGCATAGAACTCAATTGGGAAAAGACGTAGAAGTTGGGTTGAGGCAGACTAGTTTTCTTACAGGTTAGTTTACCTAAAATTAAAATTAATAACATAATTACTCACCCTCATGTCGTTCCAATCCAAAATATTTTAGATTAAATCAGAGAGCTCTCTTATCCTCTATAGACAGCAACTGTCCTGACTTGTTCGAAGTCCAGAATAGGAACCAAAAACATTGTCAAAACATTTAATGTGACTTCAGTAGTTCAACTGTAATCATATGAAGCTCCAAGAACACTTTTTTGCACCAAAGAAAAAAACTGTAAAAACGACTTTGTTCGCCTATGACTTCCGCTTCAGATCAGGATGTACTGCTGACACTAATGGCAACACGTCATATGTATTTTAATTGCAAAAACATTGTTACATGTCTTCTAAAATGTTATGTTTAAATATGCAAATGAGGCAGTATTTAATGAAATACAGTATAGAAAAATGTATGCATACATTTCTAGCACAAACATCTGAACACTAGATGAAGTCAGATGAAAGAGAGAGGATATTTTGGGAATCTCTTCTAATCACTGTTATAAAATTTTGTGGCATAATCAGGCATATTATGTATGAACATAACGCTCACTAAAAACCTTCAGAATAAATATTTTCGGTGTGAATAAAAGCAGTTGAACTCACAATGTTTAGACTTAATGCATGAAAAATTAAAAAAATTGATAAAATGGTCTTAAGTGCTATTAAGAAGTTATAGAAGTTTATTAAAAGTTTATAAAGTAGTTATTAATATTATAACTTGGATCTTTTCTTCACATTAGACTGAAAAAACGCTTGAAGAAAAGCCCACAATCTCAAAATTGACAGGTGGATTAAAGAAAAAAAATCCTGCATGGTCTTGTTGGTGTAATAATCAAGGAACTTTGCTGCTGTACTATGCTAGCAGCAGGCGCAATGATATTATGCAGCAGTTCCCTGATTATTACGCCGGAATGAGATTATACTTTGGCCTAGAATCTACAGAAAAGTCGAGCTTTAAATTGGAAATTATTAAAGATCTTTGGTAATTGTTGAGGGAGATGCTAATGGTCTAATCTGATTTAATGACCTATGCTAAGCTAAGCTAAAAGTGCTCCCGGCAGACCCAGAGATTTTCTGATTGCGTTCAAAAATGGTAAAACTCAACTGTTTAACTCCAAGGGACATGAATAAATGAGCCTATTTACAAAAACAGTGGAGTGTAACTTTAATGCTAAGGAAACAGGACTAACATATTGTTTTAGTTTTTTTTATGTAAAAAGCTACAAAGTGAACACAAATGTGAACACACTCTTTGTTTTTGTGCAGTTTTATCCCCTTTTCTGTGCTGTGTTTCAGCTTCTCGTCACGTGTTGGACTTCCCCCAGTATGTCGCTCCATGTAAAGAGGTCAGGTTTGCGAGCACCGAGGCTGATAAATGTCTTTCGAATTTCGATGTAGAAATGAGCATGAGGCCGGACGTGTTTCAGAGACTTTTAGTTCTGCAGGTACATGTCATATAAGACATTAAAGGGCACATAGTTTACCCCTTTTTCCAGATTTAATATAAGTCTTTTGTGTCTCCAGAATGTGTCTGTAAAGTTTCAGCTCAAAACACCCATCAGATTATTTATTATACCTTTCAGAAGTTTGTCATTTTTAGCTCTTAGCATCTTGTAGCTGTTTTGGTGGACTGTGTCTTTAATGCTAGTCCTCCCCGCCCACCGTTCCCACGTGCCTGTCAGTGCCTTTGCGCACGTCCTGTCTTGTTGATATGATTATACGCATTACTACGGAGACATGTTAATACGCAGCTGTCAATCAATTCGGTGGGCGGGGAAATTGCACTCCTACGTCAAGTTGCGGTTGCCCTCAAAATGGGAGGGATTTGGATGCTATTTTAACGTCAGGAAATAAAAAAAAAGAGACTTATTGTCTTTATATCCCAATATGACTATAGACACATTATACCTACACACAGTTCTGTCCAAACAGCTTAAAAAAGATGATTTTCATCATAGGTGCCCTTTAAGCATGAAAACAAAATGTAATTCTGATCATTCTTGTGTGGAAAAGAACACTATCACTTTCCAGAAGAAAAAAAAGGAAACCAATAACTGTTAAACTTTTAAAGACAGACCAGTTGTGAGCTCAGAAGTTCTTAATAGATTGCATATGGTTTTATTGAATTATTTTATCCCCTAGTTTCACAGATACTACCCATACTATATAGAACATACATTTTTAACAGCTTTAAAGTGTTAGTTGAACAACAAGTTGAATCCTGTAGCATTTCGGAAACCACATTGTGTGTAGAAGATAAAGAAAATTATTCTGAATAATTACTCTATACTTCTTTATCTTAGTTTTAACATTTATTTTATTTTGCCTCAAATTTCAAGTCAAAAATAGTATCAGACACTGGATTGCTTTACTTTTATTATGTTTTTATGATATTTGTTTTTAGTATTTTGCTTTAATAGACTTTCATTGGAATAATCAAATGTGCAGGTTTTATTAAAATACAGTATCTTCATTTGGGATTAGACAATAAACCAAATAATTATTTTACCATACACAATTTTTATTGATCAGTTTATTTATTTATTAATTGTGAGTTCTAAAGTCAAAATTGTGTGATATAAACTCACAATTCTGAGAAATAAAGTCAGAATTTTGAGAAATAAAGTCTCAGTTGCGAGTTTTTAGTCACTATATATCTTATAATTCTGACTTTATAACTCGACATTGACATTTTATCTCTGAATTCTTACTTTTTTCTCACAATTTTGAGTTTTTATCAAGCTATTGCAACTTTTTATTTCAGAATTCTGACTTTATAACTCGCAATTGTGACTTTATTTCTCAGAATTGTGTGTTTATATCTTGCAATTCTGACTTCATAATGTTTACATCTCACAATTCTGAGAAAAGTTGCGAGTTTGCTGTCAAAGTTGCGAGTTTGTATCTTGTAATTCTGAGATAAAAATCACAATAACCTTTTTTTTTTTTTTTTTTTTTACTGGCGGGAATGGGCTTCCATAGATATATTATCAGACACAATTTTAAATTAACATTAAATAAAATAAAATAAAAAATAGTTTTGAAGGTAAAAGTTATAAGAGCTTGGAACAAATGGATCTGCAGTTGTGTTTAAGTAATATTTATATCAGTATTGTTAACTTTAAACCCCCTTTTATTGATATTGATAGCATCTGTTTATTTATTGTCTGTTTTTTGGAATGAATGAATGAATGAATAAATGAATGTGCTGTTGTTTTAAGTTATCAACATGACCTCTGTCAACACTCATAAATGGAGCACTTTATTTGCTGGTACTAAAAAGACATTTTGCAAGTTGGCAGCCAGGTCCAGTTTCATAGTGGTTACCCATAAAACAAGGCATTTGGCAGTGCTGGCCAAACCCATTAAGACTTTGTACAAAACAGTTTCATATTGCGCTTTTGCAAATGAAAATGATGACATAACTGGAAAAATCTCCCGTTGGAGTGAGCGTCCTGCTGTCCTGCTCATTTGATGAGGCTGTCCTCTCTCCTGGATTTTTACTGCCTGTTTAATTGAGCTGTAAATGAAATGATGCCGTTATTTCTCCAGTATGGACTCGTCACTGTCCTCATTGTGACCCTGTTGAGGACTTCATAGGAAAGCATGTGACACTAGTGCGGTGTTGGACACCTGTATGTTTGGCCAGTTGTCAAAAATGTAGCAGTAAACTTAACTTGAGGCATTCACTGTGCATGCTTCAGCGTTTCCCTCTTTATCTTTATAGGAAAAACAGTCCGGTGATTTATTGCCTGAGTCAGAGAGGTTCCTGGGACGACTTCTAAAGTTAGGAAAACGGAATGGATTGCACTTGTCCGAGGATATACAAGAAGTGGGTTTGTTTTTGTTTGTTTACTACAAACCTCACTGTAAAAAATGCTAGGTTCCACACAATTACTTCATGTTGTCCCAATACAAATAGATTAAGTTAACTTAATTGTTTTTACAAATTTAAGTGTATTGAACATAAAACAATTAAGTTGTCCCAAAAAAACCACAAAAGTATAGTGTTGTTTCAACTAATTTTAACTGAGTATCTCCAAAAATGAGTGTTGTCTTTGAGGATAAATTTATATATTCTTGATTTCAGAGTCTATTGAATCTATTGCTTGTAATTTCAGTCATGTAATGTGGTAATAGGTAATGTGATGTAATGTAATGTGTGTTAGTTTAGGTAATGTTTAGTCATGTGAACACCATGTTAACCTTAGTGTGACTTTGTCAGTTATAGAATTCCTGTAATAAAAATAATAATAATAATAATGACAATATAATAACAAAAATGTTTTACAATACTTATGAAAATAAATTTTAAATATTAGGCAACATAAAATTAGCTTAGGATTGTAATTTGAGTTATAACAACTATAAAAACAAATACAAATAACAATAATGATTAATAAAATGTTTTAAAATAGTTATGATAAGAAATATTTAATATTAGGTAACAAAATTGGTTAAAAACTGTAATTTGAGTTATAACATCTATGAATACAAATAACAATAATGATTAATAAAATGTTTTAAAAGGGTTTTGATAAATAAATATTTCATATTATGTAGCAAAATTAGTTTAGAAATGTAATTTAAGTTTTAACAACAATAAAAACAAAAATATACACAATAATAATAATAATAATTTCTATTTTAATCTAATTTCAGTCATTATTTATGTGATGCAAAGCTGAATTTCTAGCAGCCATTGAGTTCTTTGCATTTGTATTTGAGGTTTAAATGTATTTCTTTTTAATTATTATAATTATTTTTAAATAATATATTGAACTGAGCATTTTTTTTAAATAATGTTTTGTCTCTTTTGTCATTAGGAAATTAAGTCAATCTCTAAGCAAATAAGTGAACTCTCCATAGACTTCAACCAAAATCTGAATGAAGAAAATACAGTGCTGTTGTTTTCAAAAGAAGAGCTTGGTAAGCATGTGCATCTGTGGATTATCAGACATTTTAGTGAATTTATTTAGCACATTACACATTTCCTCCTTCCTTTCTCCAGTTGGTCTTGCAGAAAGCTACGTGAACGGTCTGGAGAAAACAGAAGATGGACAGTACAAAGTTACCCTAGCGTATCCTCACTACTTCCCCCTGATGAAAAGATGTCACGTCCCTGAAACCAGGAGGAAGATGGAGAAGGCCTTTCACAGCAGATGCAAAGATGTAAGTTCAGTTCATTAGCATATATAGTGATAATGCATTATATTGTTATTGTGGGCACTTCAATACAGTATAGAATAATTTAATATTTAAACTTTAACAGCGCCTTAAACATATTCAGATTGTTTTATTGGCAGTGGTGTTCATTACAGCATCAATTGCTTTTAGACTTATAAAGCATTAATTAATCTTAGGTGATCATAATTTCTTAGTTAATATTTAATAACTCATTCAAATCAGAAGTCATATCTTTTTTTATTTAATGGAGCTAATAACTAATATAATTCAGGGGTTTGTTTTTGTACCTCACTTAAAAGATCTGTGATTATTTGACAGACCCTGGATCTTTTAATCATGATTACAGACCTATGGATAATTTGGTTCTTTAAACATATTTGCAAATCAGATTAAAATATCTGGGTGGCGTGGTGGCTCAGTGGTTAGCACTAAAGGTCGCTGGTTCGAGTCCCGGCTGGGCCAGTTGGCATTTCTGTGTGGAGTTTGCATGTTCTCCTCGTGTTGGGGTGGGTTTCCTCCGGGTGCTCCGGTTTCCCCCACAGTCCAAAGACATGCGGTATAGAATCAGAATCAGAAAGAGCTTTATTGCCAGGTATGTTCACACATACGAGGAATTTGTTTTGGTGACAGAGCTTCTACAGTGCAACAAAATTACAGAGACAGGACAAAAAACAGATAATAAATATATTTTAAAAATAAAAGTTGTAGTGAATGCAAATATACAAATTGACAAGTGTATGTACAGGAATATTACTATATACAACAGCAGCTAATATGTGCAAATTAGCATGTAAAATATGTTGTTAAATAAGTTAAATGTTTATGTGTATAAAAAGTGTATAGCAAGTAGTGATGTTTGT